>CM021763.1:3714966-3737129 GCA_011075105.1 Heteronetta atricapilla
AGCTCCTGGAACAGTCCAGCCAAAGTCATCCTTGTTTGGCAAATACAATCCAAATTTGAAGTGCAATTTCTGGTATGTTTTGACCAAGAGTCAAAATACTTTTGTTTTCTGGGAAAGGAGTTTATGTCTATCACAGCAAGTTTGTCTCGGAGGTCAAAGTATACAGATATCATCTCTTCCATGTTGCTGTCAGATGGCAAAGCTGAGCTAAAAGAAGTGTTTTAAACAAATTAGTGGTTCTTACAGAAATGATTGTTGTCACAGGCACTATGCAGAACTTCACAGAGTCTCCAGCAACAAGTCAAGGGTGTTGAGTGTCTGAGAACCTGCAGGGGATCTGGGGTCATTGGTGTGCCAGAACTCGAATAAGTTCTGGTGGCTTTTTTTTGTTGTTCCATTGGATTTTGTTGTTGTTGAGGGATGGCTGGCTTATTCACTTTTTGGTTTTGTTGTAGTTTCTGTATGTCGGGGGGGGGGGGGGTTCTTCTTTTCTTCAAATTTCTTTATTCTTCTGGCACAGCTGTAAGCACTAGCATTGGCCTAGGACCAGATTTCTGCTTTGGGGCCACAGTCAAAGCTTGCATTTACCAGACATTCAGCAGGCAGGGTCATATACTGGAAAAGGATAACATCTGGATGTGTCAGTTTATGTCCTAGCTGATATTGTGGTGCCACAGACTAGCAGAATGCTTCCAGGTTTGTCAAAACAGCCAGTGTGGTTCCAAAATATTTACTGTTTTGGAAAAAGCTAAAAGCTACCTGGCTGAATCCATTCAAAAATTGATGCCCCATGTTAGCCCAAAGCAGCACCAAAAGTTGCTGCTGATAAACATGGGATTTTGTTGCCAGAGAGAGTTGTCTCTGGTGGGCAGCAGGTACCAACAGGACAGAAGGACAATGACATCAGGGTGACAAGGACTCCATGCTTGGTGGCAGCACTGAAAACATCTACTGAAGATGGTGCAGTTGTGCCAGCATTTGCCACCAAACATGCAAAGTAACTAAAACCACTGGTTTAAAACCTGAAAGACTTTCCCTAGGGGCTGAACAGCTTCAGCTTCTAGGTGGATAAAAGAGCATTTGGAACTGTCTAGGGAATATCTTTCTACATCAGATTCATGAAGACATGTTTTGTCCTTATAAAGGAGGTGGTTTCTCCTAAGCCCTAAGGTATGCCCATTTCTGTCCCTTTTAGGAGAATAAAGAAATAATTAAATAAAAATCCTTCAATAAATTAGCATCCCTTTAAAATGATAATATGGACTATAAAAATTATTGTGATTCATATCAGGACACAAAATGATTTAACTAATCAGTCATTAATTAAACAGGTTTTTACCTGCGGGGGCTGCAAGAGTTTAATAATTTAAGCTGACTAAATGTTAGTACTACCCAGGCATAATTAGAGCTGTGGGGAAAGTTTCACAAATACAGCAAAGCTAGCTACATTTCATGCTATTTACTGAGTGCAGGCAGCAACCCGCCAGCAGAGCAGACTTTTCACATCTCAATGAGCAGCTTGCCAGGAAAGAATGACCAGGAGGGGACTAGATTAAGGATGTCGGTCAACCTAAATTATAATAGAGGCCCTGGTCCTGCAGCAGCTTAAATAGACCCTTGGTACCTATGATCACCCTCTCTGCAGAAGCTGCTGCAAGACTGAGCCCTTTATTAAGAGTTTACATGATCAGCACATCCTTGCACAGACTGTAGGAGATCAGGACTCCCTGAAACAGTTTGTGTTAACAAAACTGTACTGCTTGTTTGGCAAGAATGAAGACGAGCTTCAGGAGTCCGCAGTCTTCACTCTGTGACCTTCACGGATGCATTTCATTCCTCCTCTAAGTCCCATTTTACTTGTCTACAAACTTACAAAAGTACATTTTTCCTGGTTTAAGATGCGTGCTTGCTGCACTTATGCACTGAAAATGCACTGTAAGTGTAGAGTATTGTTTTATTAATTTGGGGGCTACAACTATGACTTCAAGCACTGTGAGCCTGTAGTGCTTCAGTGCAGAAGACACCTGGAGAAGGTCACAGGTTCACAAACAGGCCTGCGATCTCTGAATTCATTTCCTCTCTCGTTGGTAATGGCAAGGCAGTGATGCCTGTGTATTTAATATTCTGTGTTTAGAAGAGAAATGCATTGGTCAAAGCAAAATCGAGGAGGAGGAATTCTTTGTTCTATGAAAGGTTAATGCACCTGGGTAGCAGCCGAGAGCGTTTGCATGCAGAGAGATCATTAATCCATGCAGTAATAATTTGTGAGATAAAAATCAATCTTGGAAAGGAGGCAAAGCCTCTAGTTCCAAAGTAATGGACTGCCTTTCGCACTGCATCTCGTTAAGCAAGACCCAAATACATAATGGGCTCAATTTCCATGCAAGGCTTCTTTGCAACCCAGAAAAACTAATAGCAATCCTAAACAAAATGTATCCATACCCTGCCTCTATCAGGGGCTGGCAATTGCAGCTCTATTAACACGGCAGTCACGGGTATGGCAGGATGGTTTTGAGTGGCAAAAGCTGCAATATTTGTTCTGGCTAAGAGCAGTTCCCGGGCCAGACCTGCACCGTGCTTGGTGAAAGCACCCTCAGCTCCTGATGAAAGCACCTGATGGTTATCCCCCATCAGAGCAGAGCTCCTGTGTCCCTGGGAGAGAAATAACCCAGGGCCAAACAGAAGAGCCAAAGCACAGTTGGTGCTTCTTCCTCAGACAAGGCTGGGAGAAAAGGCTGCAGAAATCCAGAGTACATCCATACAGATAAATAAAACTGGGCTAAACACAACTGGAAAGGAAATGTGTGTTCACCTCCATAGCAGAGAAATCTTACAATAATGTGTTTCTTCTAAAAAAGCCCACAAGCTCTACTATAGAGGACTGATGGGGTCACATTCACACATCAGTTTGACACAGAGTGAAATATCTTTTTGCTTTCATCCTACTCACTTGAGTTACAGCGATCTCAAAGCTGCTTTGCTGGAGGCAGATGATTTCTACTAGGGTCCCAAAAAGGAAAACCAAGTGTTATTGCTTGCTCATCTGGTTGAAATTTGTCCTTCTCACCTTTTCTCTGCTTCCCAAGGGCTTTAACTGACTTTTCTGCTTGGAGTTTGCTGGACACTGAGGCAATCTAGGCGGCTGGGTGAAGGTGGAAGTGGTTTCCGTGAGACAGAAGGCACACAGGCTCCACGCCAGGCTGCAGCCAAGCCCTGAGCGTGGAGGTGTCGCTGTGTAATACTGACAAAGTACAAAATCCAGTCCCAATAATCCTCTTAAGTCTGAACAGAAAATAACTGGTGTGATTGATAACCCAAAGACAATCAAAATGCTTAGGATTTAGAGAAGGTACCATACGTACAGAATATTTCCAGAAAGAAATACATGACTTAAAGGGCTATGGTTTGGTTTTGTTCTTCCTTTGGTATACAAAAAGAGGAGGTGAAAAAATAAACTGAAAATGCAGGTGAATTTATGGCAATTTTGCCATTGATATGAATTGGTTTTCAATCACTCTTTTAAGGAACACAACAGAAATATCAATTAACAATACCATAATCATTAGAGGTAAACAAAGAAGATAAGAAATAAATTAGAGTAACATTGGAAATCAATATCACTTGAAGAAAGAAAATTAGATGGGTGAGATTTAGGGATAAAGGACTCAGCAAAATTAATGCAAGTTACTAAGAGTTGGGGCTTTCCTGCTTGCTTCAGGTGGCAACACAATGCAAAGCCAAGCCTGCCCTTGATGGACATGGATGGCCCGAGTCCCTCAGCTCTGCATTTGTGCCTGCAAAGCACTCATGGTGTTGTTTGCACAGCAGCACAAGAGAGTGCCTATCTGATTCCCACTTTAATTAATGGGAAATTAAGACACCATATTCCTCTCTCAGGTGGAAAAGTGCTTTTTCAGATGTGCATTGTGCTACAAAAGAGAAAAAGGTATAGAGGTAGATCTACAACTATGTGTATAGCTGTAAAAATCTGAAACTTTTCACGTAGCCCCGATGGAACTTATTTGCTCCCTTTCTGCTTTGAAAAATAGCACCTTTTCTCATGTGACATTGCTGGGAGATGTGCCGTAACTGAGCAATGTGTGCTCAGCTGTACCAAGAGGAACTTTTCTGTTAAGAGTAGGCAAAGCACCAGAGTTATGTTAACAATTCCGTAACCCAGAGATTCCCAAAAAATCTTAACTAAAATATCCTAATGTTTTTACTTTTGCAGCTTTCAGGCCATCTCTTAGGATTCCCTCTACTGCCCAAGGTGGCTTTGACCCACATACTTGTTGTAAGAAAGAAAAAAAAAAAATTTTTAAGCCAAAAAAAAAAAAAAGAGGTGGGGTGGAGGGGTAGCTCAAGCACTAAAGCCACCTCTAGACACTTTTCAAAGAAGTGACATGAGATCTATTTTGAAACTTTTGAACTTTTGAAATCATTTTACCTCCCTTGCAGCTGGTTTCTGTCACATCTTCCTCCAGCTGAGGCTGCTGGTGATGTTCTGCTGTGACTCCTCATCCCTGTGATTCAGCCACCACAAGGGAAGAGAAAAAAAAAAAAAAAAAAAAAAATCAAAAATTAAAATTATGCAGTTTAAGCTGCATTATCTTGCATGTTAAGATGGTTCCCACTATTTTAGCTAATTTTCTAAACCAGTCTTGAAGGACAAAGAAATCTTCTGATAAGCAAATAGTCTTGTCCCTGAGTGCAGGGGCAGCTATCTGTTTGTGAGCCCTGTGTCTTTGGTGTATTGTGCTCTAAGGGCATCCTGGACCAAGCTGGGTAAACAAGAAGGGTATTTTTTCTCTTATTGCATAAAAATAAACCTGAGATGGGCAGCAGCTGAAGGGTGAGGTCTGGTCCTGTTGTTACATGCCTGGCTCCTTGTCTCAGCATTGGGTCACCTACCAGATCTGGAATCTTTTCCCCAAAAAGAAGGACATGCTGAAGGTGTGTTCAGTCAGGTTTCATCTCTTGCATGGGACATGACCCATGTCTGGGCAGCAATTACTTATCCCAAGAGCCTCCTGTGTTTGAAGAGGCTGTGCAGACCCCTGGGCAGCACTCCCAGGGCTGTCTGTGCCCGAGGGAGCACGAGATGCCCAACATGGCTACCAGGGGCAAAACTCTATATTATATACATATAGGTGTTTGTTTTGTTTTTGTTTTGTTTTGTTTTTAACATAAGTATTGCACTCATAATTCTTCACACTAATCCCATTCCCAGCACAAATCTTCTATCTCAATCTTCCCATTTTTTCCCTGTCCAAATCTTGACATCCATTAAATTCTCAGTGTGCCCAAAGCTTACCAATACGGCACGCTGCTTTATCCAGTGGCGTCAGTCCATCAATAAAGCTCAGACGCCGAGTTTGTCTGCTTTCCTGTGCTTTCAGCTTACCGTAAGTTATGTGGATGCTGGAGCTGGCAGCACCGATGTGCCGGCATTGAGACCCAGGGTCCAGTGGCAGCAGGGCTGGGGCAGGATTGATGCTTTCCCATCATTTCTAGCCACCCACAAAGCCACCACCAGCAAAAAAAGCGGTCTATGCTAGAGCACAGCCCAGCTGGGAAGGGAGGCAAACGTGAATGGCATTTTTCTTCTTGGCTGTGGCTTCCCACTCATCTTCTCTCTCCTTTCTCACTCCAGAATGAATGTACAATTAAAACACAATCAATCTCCGTGACATTTCCAAAGTGTGCAGGCAGCGCACCGACTTCTTTTTAGCCTTGGCGAGAGCCCAAATTTCTTGGAAAAATAAGCTCTCTACTTTTCCCTCAGAGAAACTCAAGATTAAAGGTTGTCAAGTGGGGACAAATCAAGCATCAAATTTGTTGTCAACAAATTAATTCACTGAAGAGACTTCTCTGAGTGACTCTTTTCAGGTTGAACAGTAAGTGGGGATGGTTAATTCTAGCAGTAGCCAATGACTTCTGACATTCAACAGCCCTGTGTAATACAGATTTTTTTTTTATTTTATTTTTTTTAATAACAGTGACTTATTTCACCTTCCCTTATCAAAAACAATAAGAGGAGAAAGGGAGAACGAGAAGTAAGAAACTTATTTTGGTGAAAAGCCTCTTATCTGTGTTAATAAGGGGGAAAAAAAAGGAAAAAAAAAAAAAAAAAAGAAAAAAAAAAAAAAGGTGTTCCCAGTTGTGTTCCCAGTTTATTTTATTTGTCATCTCAACACAGACAGGAAGAAAAATATCAGTATTTAACACTACCTCTAGCAATTGTGTGTGTTGTTTTTCTATTTATACACCCTTAAGGTGCATATAGGGTTATAGCAATGCCTTGGGTCACATTCATAATAACAGGAAACTCACTTTTATTAATTTTTTTTTCCCGTCTTCCTTTAAAACAAGTCTATTAGTACTGCGCAAGCTACCTTAAGCAGCATCTGACATATACAAACTGTTGCCTGTAGGTTGCCTGTTTGTTTGATTTTCTGCAGTGTGAAGGTTGAGTTGAGTCATTTTGCACCCAATTACTTTGCAGTAAATTTGTCGGATGATTCTTGTCGTGCCGTATTGATCCAACGTGTCACCTTGAACTTGTTTATTGACACATCAAATTCCGAAGGCAGCCCTGTTCAATTTACCACTTCCCAATTATGGCATTTATATGATGTCACTGAAGCTTCTTGTCACGTTCAGATGAGGCCATTTTCCCCCCTCCACCACCAATCACCTGAGCAGCGGTTGCCATTTTTCTCTGACCTTTTCCGAGACAGATGGTGGTTCATAAAATACATCATTAGCACACATGTCATTTTATCTTGCCTTGGTTTTTTAAGTGAAAGGTACTTTGTTCAACAAAAGATTTTTCAATTTCTTCCTTGACGACAGTGCTGCTGTTTATTGTGTTTGATTTTTTTTTTCTTTTTTTCCTTGTGTGCTAGAAAAGGGGATTCAGCCCCAAAGGCTGGCTTCATTGAGGGATTCACAATACAGCACTGGGAAAGCTTCATCCTGGGTTTGACAGAACATCTACTTCCCCGGATGCTCACAGGAGCTGCAAATATGGGAACTGCTCGGAATCCAGCCCAATACAGTGACACACCGCATAAATGTGGGAAACGTGTTATTCATGCGATGTTCACTGCTGGAGGTGGCCCAGGGTTCCCTCAGCAGGCAGAGATGAGCACACAGGAGCAACTTTGCCCTTTGCAAAGCCTTTCAGGTTCTGAGTGTGCTGCCATGGGTTTATTGATGCCAAGGATGTTGAAAATAATCTCATTTTTACCCTGTGGTGCTCTGTTTCTCTTCTTTAGGACTGTCAAATTGGCTTTTAATAGCTCAGGAGCTGGGCAGAGTGGGTGCAGGAAGAATATTTGAAACTAATTTAACTGCTGGTTTTCTCTTAAATCATGGTAATACATGATGCCAATAACTAAAATATTATCTGGCCAACTTTGTCCATTTGAGTTGATTCAGAAACACACTTAAGCTCCAATTTCTATTAGGGCACATGCTTCAGTCCCACTGCTTAAATTTAGGATACCCACAGGGTCTCCAAGATGAGGACCTGGGAGTCTGGGCAAAGAAAAATTCTCCCTTCTCTTCCTGTGCAGAAGCTCCAAGGTGCCCAGAAGACTGGACCAAGGAAGGTTTTGTTGTCTGAGGCTGCCTAGGGCTGAGGTCAATGTTAAAGACAAATAGAAGAGGCGTGCACTCTCCTCACTGCATGATTTATCAGTTGCCAAAATGTGCTTGAGAAAAGAGCCAGGGGAGGAGGAGAAAGCAACCACAGCAGAAGAGAAGATTATCTTCTTGGCAGTTCCTCAGTTATGATGCCAATGGTGTTTCTGAGTAGCTGGGGAAAAAATAAAAAAGAAATAATTAAAAAAAAACCTGAATCTAATTTCATTAAATATACTTTCTTTTCTCACTTGACACTCACTGTTTTACTTTCCCATTTCCTCAACAGAAGATGTGAACATTTCCACATCAGCAGAACTTAGAGAACAGCAAAGAGCATCTTTAAATTCCTAACCACCCTGGCTCATCCCCCTTGTTATCCAAGCCCAAGTGCACACAGTGCTGCTGGTGCTTCGGGTTCCTCACACACAAACACACCCAGACAGAGAGATCAGAGCTGCGACATTCTGGCATGGAGGACAGGAGCCTGCCAGCATGGGGAGAAAAATAAAGTCAGCAAATGCTCCCAGGATGAGACCTTGAACATCTCATGATCCTGATTTATAAACCCCATAGGAAGGGCTATGGGTGGGCACTGGGCACCTCCTCGCAATGCTGCTGTCAGACCCAACCAGGTGGTGAAGGTTGCTACCATCCCAGAAATGTTGCCAGAAGACTAAGTTACCACTTTTGTGATCTATTTCTCTTGGTCTCTTTAGCTTATATTGGCAAGCTCCTTTGTAAGACCAGGATTTACTCTCCTTCCCACCCCCACCCCCACCCTGAATTACCTATTTCCCTCCTCCGGCTGGCTCTGTCTGTCTTCTTATGCACATCTCCTGATCTCTTCCACTTCTCCACTATTCAGGGAATACTACAACCAAGCTATCAGTACAAGTTTCCTTTTCCAGAGGTCTTTGCATCATAAACCACTCACACTACCTCCAATTATTCCTAAAAGGAATCAAAGCCTGAAAGTCTATGAGACATTTTTGGTTTGCCAAAGATTTCAGAGACATAACAGATTGCAGATGCAGATCCCTTTACAGGAGACTATATGGCCAACTAGTATAAGAGTCCATCCCAAGACAAGGACATAGGTCTGATACTAGTCTGCCTCTGATCTTCACCTCCTCTTTCTCTCCTAGTCTTTGCTTTCCTGGTCCGTATGGGATGTGAGCACTTTAGAGCAGTTCATTCAGCACAGAGTTATCAGAAAGATATGTTCATAAGGATTTGGGTGGACAAAGCTGTAAAGTACACATTCCTATTGAAAAAGGACCTTTGTAAAGTTTGGGGTTTGCTTGGTTTTAGTTGCTGAGACACATATTTCTTTGCACCACCGCAATTCTCTGCACACACTCACCAATAAAATGGGATGGAAAACAAACGCTATGGTAGATACTGAATTTATGACATGTCAAGTTTAAATAGCACCCATAAGGCTTAAAGCAGCAGCAATGGGGAATCCACTTTTCAATTGCAGCAAGCACACAAAGCTTTCTTTCTCTTCTCGCTAGGTAGGCTGATGCTGGGTATCAACTTTTCATACCAGGAAGTTATGTCTCTACCTCCTCATGTGTGATGTGGGTTCTTTTGTGGGCTCTTTCAAAGTCCAAAAAAAGTACTAAAATAGAAAAAAAAAAAAAAAAAAAAAAAAAAAAAAAAAAAAAAGGATTCTTAATGGTATTGGATGACAGGAGACAGCCCTTAGATACCAATTAACCTTTATGCCAGTTTTAGTCTGGCATGCACACTCTCATCATGATTGCAACTGTTGAAAAATTAATCCTTTAGACTAAGAAAAAACATGGGTGGATTGTGCACAACTTCCTCTTCTCTTAGTTTATGCACTGACATCCATTTTTGTCATTGGCTGTTACCCCCTTTTGAAGGGCACTTTTTCTTTATGTGAATATGATTATAGTGAATTATGTGAATATGATTATATTTTCATTGGAAAATTGAAAGGGGGACTAGGATTTTGTTTGTAGTTTTGTTTGACTGTTTATGGCAGAGAAGAGAAGAGAAGAGAAGAGAAGAGAAGAGAAGAGAAGAGAAGAGAAGAGAAGAGAAGAGAAGAGAAGAGAAGAGAAGAGAAGAGAAGAGGAAGAGGAAGAGAAGAGGAAGAGAAGAGTCCAGAAAGTTTGACACTGCAAGGTATATCTAATTGACAGAATACCTGAAAAAAATGTGGAACCAAACACTTTCAATGATGTTAGAAGACAGAAAGAAGGCAAGGCAAGGCAAGGCAGCAAGGCAAGGAAAGGCAGTGGTGAGGCGAGGTGAGGGAAGGCAAGGAAAAGAAAGGCAAGGCGAGGCAAGGCAAGGCAGGGCAAGGCAAGGCAAGGCAAGGCAAGGCAAGGCAAGGCAAGGCAAGGCAAGGAAAGGCAAGGAAAGGCAAGGAAAGGAAAGGAAAGGAAAGGAAAGGAAAGGAAAGGAAAGGAAAAAGTTCTTTGCTGTAGCAGAACAAAAACCTCATTTTGACAACTAATTGAGGAGAGATGCCTTTTGGTTACAATGATGGTTTGGTCTACTGTGCTATTTTGAAAAAAAAAAAAAAAAAATCCAAAATTAAAAATTACCTCAGGGGAGTAATTTTTTATTTTATTTTTGCAAATATTAGATAGCCCATTTCCATCTTATTGAACATATTGTCACTCTAAGCTGGCAGCTCATTTGTTATTCTCAGAGCATTCTAAAGATACAGAAATTAATACTACAGAGAATACAAATGGCTACACATTTCATGAACACTTTCCAGGATATAAATTTGTAGTCATGGAAGAATTTACAGATACATCATTGTTTTCTTTTCAAGTCAAAGAAATATACTCTTACATTTCATGCGTAAAATTGTATGCACTGCTCTACTGCAAGTATATCAATTAATAATAGAGATTTAAAACAAAAATAAAGGGCCAAATTTTGCAATCCTTTGAGCTTTGTCAGGCAGAATTCTCACAGGTGATCAAGAACTGCCAAATAATACAGAAATACGTTTATGTTTGCAAGTTGTTCAATTTAATTTCGTTATTTACATGTTACCTTAAATCACGAGTTCACAGTACCCCTTTGAATACAGTAGGCAGAAATGGTGGGAAGTCTGAGGTGCAAAACAAATACTATTGACATGGAAACTTAGTTTGGCAATGGCATTCTTTAATCTTTTATATGAAGAATACCTCCTCTAACAGATTAGCTCCCTCTCAAAGAAAGTTCATGTGAACACCAAAGAGCTGTCTCAGTCTGGTACTCAATGTCCGGGTGAAGCCAAGTAATGAGCGGTGTTCCTCATGACTGGTAGTTTGATCTACTCTATTGAACATCTTTGTTGGAGACATGGACAGTGGGATTGAATGCACCCTCAGCAAGACTGCCAGTAACACCAACCTGTGTGATGTGGTTGACACACTGGAGGGAAGAGATGCCATCCAGAGGAACCTGGAAAGGCCTGAAAGGTGGGCATGTGTGAACCGCATGAGGTTCAACAAGGCCAAGTGCAAGGTCCTGCATCTGAGCTGGGGCAATCCCAAGCAAAAATGCAGGCTGGGCAGAGAACGGATTGAAAGCAGCCCTGAGGAGAAGGACCTGGTTGTGTTGGCAGATTAGAAGCTCAACCTGAGCTGGCAATGAGCACTTGCAGCCCAGAAAGCCAACTGTGCCCTGGGCTGCACCAAAAGCAGTGTGGCCAGCAGGGCGAGGGAGGGGATTGGGTAGGTTTAGATTAGATGTAATGAAGAAATCCTTTACTCAGGGGGTGGTGAAACACCGGAGCAGGTTGCCCAAAGAAGCTTCCCCATCCCTGGAATTGTTCAAGGACAGGCTGGATGGGGCTTTGAGCAACCTGGTCTGGTGGGAGGAACCCCTGCCCATGGCAGGGGGGCTGGAATTAGAGGATATTTAAGGAACCTTCCAAACCAAGCCATTCTGTCATTCTATGATCATATACTTCGGAGGTGTGTCGTGGTCACCTCAAATATGTGAGTGATATGACACTTGGTCATAGGAAAGGTAAGAGAGATTATCAAGAATTTAAAAGACAAAATGAGAACTGCTGGCCCCCACCAGGTCTTCTCCAACATCCAGCAATGCTGAGATTGCAGTGGGAGATTAGCCCCAAGCAGGGTGACAGGGATTGGGTCCCATGTACTTACTACACATTATTCTTAAAATCAATAAGTAGATACTGACTACTCTTAAAGTGAATATCAAGATTAATTGACCCAAGTGGTAACTATTGATCCAGGAATGGCCAATCGATCGTCAAGGGATGATAAATCTTGAATTTTATAGGAACACAAAGCCATGGGCAGGAGTAACCTCAGATCTGCAGTGGTGGATGCTTGTGCAGGGAGCTCCCAGGGCTGGGTGTGCTGCCAGCACAGAGGAGCCTGAGGTGAGAACTGCCTTCACAGGGCAAAAATACACACATATTCCCTTTTTCCCCCAAGGGAGTCCTCCCCAAATCTAAGACTTTTTTCTCCCTTTTGAATACAACAAACCTTGTGAGGTTTGTCACATGGCAAAATCAGGGTATGTGCCTGGACTGGCATGGACAGAAATATCTGGAGATCTGTTGGGATAACAACTTTCAGAAATACACCTAATTTCTTTAGGCTTTAGAGCTTTTTTAACCAGCACTTTAAAGATACCTAGAATGAAAAAGCACTGTTCACCTGGGAGTGAACACCAGCTTCCGCAGGGCAGAAGGCTGCCAATCCTGACAAACTTGTAATAAAATAATGCATGCAACATTACATAATTAATGATTTATCAGCAGTGTTCCAGACCATGGTATTACTGATCTCTTGGAGCTGCAAACACCAGAAGCAGCTTGGTTCTTTGTCTGAATATTTTTGGGCAAGCACTACACAGGAGGTGGCAGTTTTTCTCTTAAGAACTTGACAATTATTTTTTTAAAGCAAAACTAGTAGAAAATGTCCATATTGATGTTATACCTGAAGTGGTTTTCAAATCAAGTGGAAGAGAATTTTTAATCAGTACTCTAAAGTGCAGGAGTAGAGAGATACTTGCAAATCTGTCCTGTGCCTGCCCAATACAAAACCTAAAAGGCTCCAAAATGTGGGTCTTCATGCATTGTCTTCAGGAAATTTCATGACTGTTTAGAGAGAATTTCTTTAAAACATTTGTTCCTCCTTTCCCCGGCTATATATCTCTACTTCTCTAGCCACATTCCCATTTCCATTATGGTGGTGCTGCCCTTCCCAAGCTGCTTCATCTGTGATGTTTCTTCAAAGGGGGAACCACCAGGGTACTGCCAAGCAACTTCCAGACCACTGGGATGTGAAAAATTTGTGTTTTAATTGCATCCTTTGTTCTTATTTCTAATAAAGAATGATATTATGAGGCCTGGGGGGCATATTCCTCTTTCTAGGGACTGTTACTGTGCTGTGATAAGAAAAAAAATCTACATGATGTGGGACATGTGTTCAACAAAAATGTCCTTCAGTGTGAGGAAATATCTTGTCTGTCTTCGTAACCTCAGATGGAGAGGAAGGCAGCTGAGAGCTCTTCACTTAAGCACAGCTTCCTACTCTGCATTCACTCTTCAATCTTATTTTCAATAGACTCTCATGAATGACTCTTGGAGGCAAGGAAGAAAAGGGAATTTTCAAAAAAGTGTGCAGGAGGCAGGGGTACAAAACCAATTATTTATTAATAGGTTTTGTCCACACACCTCCTGTGCATCATTTGGAACATTTACCCTGTAGGCAGAGAAGAGCAATCAGGTGAGAAATTTGGGTCTGCATCTTGCCAGACGAGCTTGACAACTTCACGCTGAACTTCATTTCTCCATCTTTGTCCTTGCAAAACAAAAGTATGTTTAATTTAAACAAAATGCCTCACGTGAGGTTTTTTCCCCTCTAAATGTGGAGTTTTTACTCCCCAGAATGTATACAAATATATTCAAATATTACTAATTTACAAATGTATGCATATTACTAAAGTGGTGTTGGTTTTGCAGTGAAATAAAGCTATCCATTGAGTATGAACAGCAGATCAGTGATAATTCTTCAAAAAAAAAAAAAAAAAAAAAAAAAAGATAATTGAAAAATTACAGGTAAGCAAAGGCAAATGACATTTTGATTAGATCCCTAAGCATCACTGGCATCTGTAGTGACTTGACTATTTGTCATTAATGCACAGATGTGCTAGTGCTAGTTGAACCACAAGTGCTGGTGGACTTTGTTTCAGCACGAGCTGTAATCTTTTGCATGCCACTAAGGAAGAAGTTTCTTAACTTCTCTTGCATTAAAAGCAGGAGGCAACAGCATCCTCACTACATACAGAGCAAATAACTGGTTAAGAGTCTTGTCAGGAGTCAGTTGGCAGGGCTGGAAAAAGTTCCCTCATTGTGCATCATTACTTAATCCAATTCCTATTATATGATCTCATTGGCATAAGGACTCAAGTAAGGAAACCCATGAGGATGCTGAAATTTCTGGCACTCCTTTGTTATTATACAGGAAAAGATGTTGAAGAAAATTATCCACTGGTGTTTAAGTTTCACACTCAAATGCTGTTCAGTGTGGCTTTGATTTCTGTGGGCTGCTGGAGTAAAGCTGCTTGATATCTCCAGAGGGAACTGTCTTGAGTAAATATTGAGCAGGAATTCAAGACACAAACTTATGAGTACTGTATTGAGAATATCACAGATCAGAGATGACCAGGAAAATAAGATTCTTAATCACCTGACAAGAAAAAGAGCTAATGAGCTAAAAAGAGCTGGGTACATATTTCCCCTAATGGACTTTCCCAATTCCCACTCTTGCTATACCATTTCAGCACTTAGTGACAAGTTAATCACAATGTTTAAGCTTCAGTCAACATTACTTGTTCCTCAGAACAAAATAAAAGGCTTTGTTTTCTGGTTGTCCATCAGATTGCAACCAATCTTTCAAACACAGATACCAGACAGGAGCAGAATGACGAAGATGATGGACTGTGTGATTGAGACAAGGAGTTGAATTCTTTTCATTTAGGAAAAAAAAAAAAAAAAAAAAAAAGCTGGGACACAAAGATTTGTACTCACCCTTCATCTCTTTCCAAAACTGCACTTGTAATTAGCATACATGAAGAGCTCTTTATGTACAATTTATGTTATGTATAAAAGATCTATTAACAACAAATAAAGCAAGAAGAATTTGTTTAGCAGTACCAGCCACCTGATTTACCTGACAGGATTTCACTCCATCGCCCTCAGGTAAATGTAGGTGTTGGACATTAAAAGCCAGCAGCAGGCACTGTGAGGAAGACAATTAACAGCAGCAAGGAAGCATTGCAGCCTGCCAGACTTTTATTGGGGTAAGTCGTAAAATGACTTTGTTCACATTTTCCAAGATTCATTGGCAGATTTTTAATTGATGGCTGAGCTAAGAGAGAAAACATCTCTCTCAAGCACTGTGCAATGCTCCCCACGCCATTGATAATGACCTACTTGCATTTACAAGAAATAAGTTCCAGCATCCTTTTATTGATACAAAACTGCCCACCATTGAGGAAGTCCAAACAGCTCCGCAGAAGCTAAAGATAAATAAAGCTATTAAAACCTACTCCATTTCTCCTGAGCTGCTAAAGTCTGTGGCCTCTTAATTGCTACAAAGCTATAGACGCTGTCCAAACTCATTTGAAAGAATAATCATATACTCAATAACCAGCACATTGGAATAGTAATAATAAAATACCACAGAAAAGGAAAGATGACTAAGCAAAAAGGCATTGTTTAGAGTAATTCTATTTTTAATACCAGCAACTTTTGCCTGGGTGATGCTCTGAAGATTTGCTGTCAGAGTGATTCCCATGATAAAATCATCCTAGAGGCAGTCGATACTCTTGATGGTGCATGCACAGCTTGGTGTTTTTCTAGGGTGAAATGCTATGGAGTTTTTTTCATCTCAGCTGTGACTCCAGTAGAAGATTTAGCTGAAGAGGGACTCATTAGTTTTTTTTAATTGTGACTGGCTTTTCTTTTGCTCCTTCATTCTTGCAAAACTGTGGGACCACTCCTCCATGAGTTTGCAAGAGGAGACCACAGCTGGTGTTTCTGTGGACACCACTGCCACAAGTGCAGGCTGAATACCTGTGCCAGGGCCAAAGTGCAAGAAGTACTGGGCTTCCACCAGGATTAGAACCCCTAAAACAACATGAAGGTTTTCCCAGCCCCCTTGCCTCTCCTGATAATTGAGTGGCTCATTTAACCTTTCTGCTACAGACTAACAACATTTCCCTTCAGAGCCTCTTCCAAACACCTCTCAGCTCCTCAGATTCGGACCCTATGATGGCAGAGGAAGACATCTAAATTAAAATGTACATCACCCTTTCAAAATCCACTAAACGTATGGACTAACAACTCTACTTCACACCACTGGCTCCAGAGGAGCCTCTGCAGATTAACACCAGCAGAAGGGCTGGCCCATAAGCACTGCTGCAGGGCTGGCATGCTGCAGTGATAGCAGAGAAAAAGATCATTTAAATTTATTGTATTCTGTTGCTTCTTCCAACCTGTTCCACAAAAACTCATGAATTTGCAGATCTCCCCATAAGTCACCATAAAAGCATGTCATTTTTCTCTGATCTTTAATTCCTTGAGAAGCTACTTCCTTAATTGTAGTTTACAGATAATTCCAGGTAGAGTAGGTGTCATTAAAACCTCATTTGTCACTCTGTAGTGACTGCAGTAATGCCGTGTCTCCTACTGTAACTAGGAGAAGGCTCCACAATAATTGCACATCCCCAGGCAGTGAACACCGAGAGCTTAATGGTGCCAACTGTAACCACGGGCACACCACAGCAGAAGGAGGAAAACCCAGCGTGCACAGTGTGGAGTGTGCTAGCACAGCAGCACATCCTCCGGCACACAGCACCAAAGGGCAGGGATGTCTTTCCCCGACCGCTCATCCCTGGGCTGCACATCACGCCCTGGGATTTAAATCTGTCGCCTCTCTGGTAGGAAAATCTCTGGGTTATCTCTTGCCGAAGAAGAGAGCAAAGGATGTTTGCGGAAGGAGCTGCAGCCACCTGCAAGCTGGGGGAGATGTCACTAAAAGACTACCATTGAAGACACACTGCTTAAGATGTAACTGTCAGGACAGTAAATGCATTAAGTCAAATTAACTCCACTGGATTGAAAGGAGTGTTAGAAGGAGAGAAGATAGCTTGTGTGGCTTATATTGTCTGCGAGAGGAAGCAGTGGAGCAGAGCAGACTTTCACACTGCCATTTATTAAAATTACACTCAGCACTTTCCTCCCTTGCTTTACAAACATTAACAGATCATTGGCACTGTTCTCAGTTTACCAGTGGGGAAACAAGGCGCAGAGATTAAGTGGCAATTTCAGGGTGAACCAGATAGCTACAGCAAGCCCAAGGGAGCCAGAGGCAGGGCTGGAAGCAGAAACCTCAGCTGCTTTGCATGGGCATTGACTTACTGAAAGGATGGAGGGCCTGCACAGATCTCCATCTGGGCTGCTTAGTTTAGGGAAGTGCCCAGCCCAGTTCATGACACCACGGACTGCACCTCCTCACCTGAAATAAAAACAAAAGCCAGGCTTCAAATGCTCATTTCAACTAGTCTGCATTAGCAGTAGCAAACACAACCACAGCACTGACCTCCAGAGCTCTGGAAGAACTGACTGAGTCTGGCTCAAAGAGGGGAGTGGGTAAAACAAGTGTGTCACTCAGACAAATTTGAAAGTTTCCCTTGCTTTTCACACACAAATTCATTCGCATATTAAAAAAATATATAAAAAAAATGCAGGAGCACCAGAAAACAAATTGACAGATGGTGGGGGGGGGACTCCAAACATTTGTAGATGACCTGACATTAATAGGAGAACTTTTCTTGGCTTCTTCCTACGCTTTGATGCTGGCCATCCTCACAGAGGTCTATAGCAATGGGTCAGGTAGAATAAAGCACAAGTGTCAGAGTCCTAATTACTAGATGTGAATGAAGAAAGAGGAATTAGTATAATTAGAATATAATTAATGAGGAAATATGAGATAGTTAAACCCAGGTCCTTGGCTTTTGTCTTTAAACTCTCTCTGGCTTTTAGTATCTCACTAGCCTGGACTGGGCTTTGGACCTGCCTGCTGGGGGCAAAAAAACACACAAAATCCTCCCTCTGCTCATACCTCCAGCTCCCTGTCAACAGCAGCCTGGGGGAAGAAGGCCAGATGGGTCTCACCTCTGCCTCCTCTCCAGGGGATGCACGAGGATGGCTGCAGAAAGAGCACCGCAGGTCCACACTCCTGCAGAGCAGCCCCCCTTGAGCTGCCCTGCTCTCGTGGCATCTGTGACCCTCCGCTCCCAGAGCAGCAGGAGGGCAGGATCAGGCCCTCCACGTGAACTAGGAAGAAAAACAGTGATTTGCATCTGGAAAAAAAAAAAAAAAAAAAAAAAAAAAAAAAAAAAAAAAAAGGGGGGGTATTTTGAGTCAATGCCATGTGCAATGGAAAGGGTGGCGGGAGCAGCAATGAAATTTATGCATGGAAAAACTCTTTAAGGCTTATTTGCCAAGGATGGTTATTTAGATATGTATTCTATTCATGAACAGCACTTTGTGCAATGGTCTCCAAATGGTGCTTTTAGATGCAACTACAGAATGCATAATAAATAAAAATAACAAAAGAGACCTGGAAAGCAATGAACTTGTGCCATTGCCAGGAACAGCATTGCTTGAATGCTGTTTTAATCCTATTCTGCTTTTTATGGGTCTGAAAAAGTACTTCATTGCATCACAGGAGGCTGCTAAACCTCATCAACTTATTCAAAATTTTTATGTGTCACAAAAGGAAAAAAAAAAAAAGAAAAAGTAAACAGAAAAACCTAAGTGGTATGAACTCCCTGCTGATAGAGAGGTACACAACTGCTTTTTGTTTCTCCATGGCCAATAGCTTTGCTCATCCTAGAAACAGAATCCAGACAAAAATGATATTTCAGGTATTGATTAAAAACAGGCATTAAAAACCTGTCCAAAATGAAGTGCAACCAGGCAACTGTTTTGACCTGAAGAGTGCAACCATAAAACTGCTGGAACGGCTTTGGGAATGATTTTGTCACTTTGGAAATGGTCAGAAAACAGTGTTCCCATAGACCTCCCAAAGACAGAGAGAGAGAGAGCCCAGCCTTCGGACTGGACTGCAATCCTTTCCAAGGGCCACAAAGACCTGGAAGATCATGCAGCACGCCTTGGGCTGCACAAGCTGCAAGAACTTGGTTTTGTCTAGATCATGGGCATCAATCTTGGGCTGATGGTGCTGGTACTAGCTTCAAGCACCACAAAACTGGAAGTTGCCCAGAGTGGAGAGTATCATCTTTACTGGGCAATACACTGTCCATGTGTCTGGAGGTGGAACAAGTTCCTCAACCATGAGAGACCACAGTCCTGCTGGCTGTGCAGGAGAGATGGGTGCTTTCTCTCCATTGACCAGCAACGATACAGACCTGAGGAATCCCCAAAAATCTCAGATGTCCCGCGGGAAGAAATTACCTGTGGCGTGGAAGACATACATGTTTAATAATAATAGCAATTCAAAGGTTCCTCCTGTCTCTTCAGCTCCCTTTCTCCAGTAATACTTACCTTTAGTAAGGTATTTGCCAAGGGCTTCCAGACCCATGTACCCTGATCTGAATTTCAGTAAGATTCAAGTGAAGCTCAAACGTTGGGCAAGATATGTAGGGGACTGGATGGCTGCATTTTATATCTCTATCACACCAGGGAGTTTATTGGAAAGGCACTAAAATCTGTTTCTTTCTTGCCCTCACTAATAAAAGGAACTTGGACCCAAGACTAGGTAAAAAATGTTTATAGCAAAAATTTTTAGTATCTGATTTTGAAAAGAGCAGTTAATAGGAACTTCAGCTGCTGAGCCCTGCTAAAATCAGGTCTCCTCGTGGAGATGTCTAGCCAGAACTTCTCAAAATTAGGCAGTTATCCAGGTTCTAGAGGGAAGCTATTAAAATACTTTTTAAAAAATGTAGCCCAGTAAGTAAGCACTGTTGGGGGCATCTGCTTGGTGACAGTATTCTAAAGACCTCATCAGTAAATTGCAACGTACCAGGAAAAATGATGGCCCTTTAATTTTTGATCTAATCATCGGCTTTTATTTACATGATCTACTAGTTAGCTCCACTGTATTGAAGCTGACAGACTGTCCAAGTTACTTTAGTCCCTAATTACTGAAATGAAGCAAGCACCTCTGTTGAATGATGTGTATTTTTTCCTGTCACCATAAAATAGACCCCCCTCCTGGTGATTTAATCAGACCCATGTCCTTTCTGTAAATAATGCTTAATCATCTTAGTCAACCTCATTTTTATAATGGCCCCTTTCACTGGAGCTCAGAAAGATGTTAATCCACAATCACACACATGCACAAAAGCATTGTTCCTTAAGACCAGAAGATGCTTGTGTTCTTTAATTTACTAGCAATTATTTGCAAGATCAGATTAACTGAGCGAGTCATGGAAGAGGCTGTTTTTTTTTCCAAAGCCCTCCGTTATTTCCAGCCAACTGGTGATCTGATGGGCTTGTACCTGCTGGCAATTGCCTGTGGTGGCACTTCATTGATTCCATCACATACATTAAACCATGGAGACCTACTAATTCCATAGTCAAGTGACTTGGCAGCAGCTTCTCAAAGTGCTTTCACTGTGTTAATAAGGAAGAAAATAAAATAAAATAAAATAAAATAAAATAAAATAAAATAAAATAAAATAAAATAAAATAAAATAAAATAGAAAACTTAGAAACTCTTCTCAGCTCTTGCATTTCTCAATAAGAACATCGGTGGTATACTTTCCCCAAACAGCTGTGTGGTTTTGTATCACTTTTCTTCACCCAAACAGAAAACCAAACCCAGCTAGAGGTGTTCACATCTAAATCCTTGTCCCTCTGCTCTTCTGGAGTTTGCCTCTGCACACCCAAAGTGACAGTGCTGATCTGCTCTAACAGAAATGCTCAGCCAGATGCTTTTCCTAGTCCTCCAGAGAAGCAGCCCGTACCTTATAATAAGGCTGTTACATTGGCTTAGATGTGGACAGATCTTTTTTTATTTTTGTTTACAAATTTTAGATGCAGTAGTGTGGGGAAGTACAAATATAATTGACTTTTTAAAAGCTTGATCAATTCATATAAAACCTTAGTATTATGAAACAAATAAAAGAAGAACCAGTTAATGTTCTTTTATAGCTCTAAAATGTATCACTGGTGAAACTGCATTTAACTAATAAGAATTTCCTCTCAAAATCCTATGATTAGGTTTTGGCCATACAGCCAAAGTGAGATTGTTATAATACAAGACACATGGCACAACACTATCTGGTTTCATCCATGGGGAGAAGAATAATCTTTGCTGTAACATAGCTATTCCAATAAAACGTACTTTTCTTTATGTGCTAACGTGAAATGGAAAGCTATAATGAAAAGAAAAAAAAAAAAATTTAAAAGCCATGAAGATCAGAGTGAGCATAGAAGAAATGTAAAGCTGATTTAAAAGATTAGGAAGGACATTGGAACAGAAATGTTCCACAAGTTCATGGAAACATTAACAACTAAATCTGGAGACAAAAGGGAGTAACTCTGTCTCTCAATGTTAAAAATGTAATTCAGTCTGGGGAGTTCCGTAAGAGATTTTCCCTTGCAAGAGGGCTTTTCTGCATCTGCCTTTTACCATGACATCCAGAGACATCATTTCCAGAGAAGACACAGACTAGAAGAGGACTCAGGTGGAAGATAAGTACCAGGTAGATGTGAAGTGTTCAGTAAGAAAACAAATGTAACTCTCTGGAGGTTTTTTGTCTTTTTAGGAGGCATCTGGTACACGATCCCTCAGAGGTCTGTGCAAGAAGACCCAGAATCTGGCTGCAGAAATGGTAATGGTGCCCCAACCTTACAGGGACTCATCTGCATCCCACCCCACCACTGACCCAACAAATATCCCTTCCTGGAAAATCAGGTCACCAATCCAGAGTAAAAGCTAAAAAGGGAAATGGGAAGAGTCAAGTTATTAACTTTATTTATATTCACAGCTTGAAATAATTTCCCCTTGACATTTTTAAAGCACATACCCCAACTCGTGTTTGGCTGCTTTTCATAGATCAATATGACTAAGGGAACACATTTCAGATCCTCTCAACATTGGCCCAGGTTTTACCACCCACTCCAAGAGGCTAAAAAGCCAACCCTCACTCTGGAGCTCTAACACACCAGGACTGTTGGTCTGTCCCACGTATTAGGTGAGTTGTTGAACTCCCCAAAAAAGCACTGGAACAGCCCTGGCCATTCAAGAGCACTGCTTTTTCTCTAGTTGCCTATAGCAAAACAGAAACAGGCTGGGAGTCCATAAGATACGTTCCACTTTGTCTTCCTTGATACTTTGAGGTCTCAGAGTATTTTCTTGGGGCTTGTATTTTTCTTCCGAATTCTGTGGTGGGATGTGAACAGACATTACGTAGCCAAAACTCATGTAAAATGTGAAAAAAAAAAAAAAAAA
>CM021763.1:3746388-3773888 GCA_011075105.1 Heteronetta atricapilla
AAAGAAAAGAAAAGAAAAGAAAAGAAAAGAAAAGAAAAGAAAAGAAAAGAAAAAAGAAAAAAAGAAAAAATATGCTCATTTGAGTAAGCCTAAGATGACACTTTATTCAGCTTTTCATCAGATAAGATGTCCACTCCACTGGTACAATTTCATAAGCATCATGTGTAGATTAAAGAGAGCAGAAACATGAAATACATCTCCTAGTCCAGTCTATTTTTGTTACTTTAGGTAATACAAGACACTGATTCCAATTACGAGCTCCACCTATTACTGCTTAAGGTTTGTTTAAAAAGTCAGTGACGCTTATACCACAATTACCAGGCTCTCTCCTTCCAAAATTTCTGCCTTTCTTTTAAATTTTTTAATTTTAAATTTTTAAATTTTCATCTTTCAGGAGACAAAGTGAAGTCTAACAGTTTTCTTGGCATTGCTCACAAAAATGGTTCCCAGACTTTGGGTTCATTTTTATGCCACAATAACAGAAGTCTGAGATGTACTTCATTGCTTTTTATTTAGCCTTGGCAAAGAATGTCAGTGGTGCAGAATGAAAGGAGTACTTTGGAACAGCATTATTATAGCTATAATGACCTTTATGCATGCTGTATTCATTTTATTATGTAGCCTTAGAGTAATCCATACTCATAAAATATCAGGATTCCTCTCTACTGTCCTCTCTATTAATTGCAATTTGCATCAAAAATAAAATTGCTAAATTGCTATGGTCATTAATTTAAATTCCATCAATGTAAAAAAAAAAAAAAAAAAAAATAAGAGGAAGAAGGGGTGTTACAGGAAAGTATGGAAAACATGAAGAGAAACACTTTATTCTGGCAAATATTCTTCTGGCTAATTTAGCTCATGTAGATGTACCGAAGTACTGCAGTAGCAACTCCACCTACCATATATTTTGCACTATGGTCATGCTAATGTGTTTGAATATCATCTTGATGGCTAATGTAAACATAGCATCATCCATGAATTCCAGCAGCCGCTAGTATGAATGTCAGCAGACAACAGGCACTTCACGTAATTAAACAGCCAAGTAGGCAAACCCAGACACAAGAGCCATAAGTTGTCGACAGCCAGCTTGTAAGGCTATACATCATGTCTGATACATGGCATGCCTGATGCTGTGTTGCCATCAGCAAAAGAAAAAAAAAAAAAAAAAAAAAAAAAAAAAAAGTGGATTTTTTGCTGAAGGTTTAGAGGTGTGGGGGGAAAGAGAGAATGAAACTTTTAAGCTCCTTCATTGCTGCTGCTAACAAGGACAGATCATCGGTGATGACATTGGCAGCCTTTATCTTTCTCCCAGCCTCATCTTTACAGCGCACCATGGGATCTCCTCTCGAGGGGCTCATCCAGGCACGGGGCTCACACACACCGGTGAGGATGCAAGGGAGCACAGGGCTCCCTGGGTGCTGAGCAGCTGCACTGCTACCACCCACCTTCTTCCCAAATGTTTTTGTCAAGCTCAGGAAGTAGGGAAGGACTGCACAAGACAGCTTTTATTTAAGAGAATGACGTTCCTGGGGAGACAGAAAAAGCCTGCAGAGCAGCGTTAAGGATGGCAGAAGCTCCTTGCAGCAGGCCCAAGCCCACCATACAATAGATGGAAGGATGTAAATAATTGAAGAGAATCATTTTGTAATGCGCTGACCCCTGAGCACTGCACATCAGTCACGGGGGTGCTGCCTCTGCCCAGCCCATGCAGGCCTGCAGCTCACTGTATGCACCATTAATGACCTTTTATGACAATTAACTGATACTAAGGCATCAGCTACGGATCTGTTGCATTTTTAAAAGGCACCAGCATAGTTCATGTAGTTGTTTGCCCACACAGATTAGTTTTGTAAAAACAATTATAACGATTTAAACCACTGGTTATGGAAATGGCTATTGAGCTGCCGGGTAACATTTTCCACCCCGTTCATGGAAAGCATTAGGAGGTTGTCAAAAAAAGGAGGGTCGAATCCTCTTAAACTTGTAAGAGGAGTTAATTATGGCAAGTCTCTTGGCAGGTCCCGAGCTGAGGAAGCTCAAAGCTCAGGGGAAATTGTTTTTGCTTTGTTTTTTAGCGTGGTTCACTATGTTGCACATGCATGGATAGAAGAGAGGTGAATGGATGGAATGGTTTCCCATTCTCAAGAAGCACTGCCTGGGACAGGCAGCCACAGTCAGCAGGGCAAAATCATGGAACAAGACGGTCTCTGTCCCAGGCCTGAAAATAAAGCCTGAAGCCTAAAGGCCTAAGTGAAAATAAAACAGAACAACTCTGCTTATGCTAGAGCTTAGAAATTCAGATCACTGTAAATGAATGAGACGTTTCCAGCATTCGTGTGTTCCCTTGTTATCCCAAAGGCTTTTACCCTTCAAGATTTATTTACACACAGGAATGTAAGTGACTACATTAGCAATAGCAACATGGTAGATATTTCTACTGCATGCTCCATGCCTGGCTCCCGTGGCTCTTTATAAGCATTAGCTGAATAGACATCAGTGCATAATTGGTTTGTGTACTAATTTTTCTAGTAAGGAAGCCAAGGCATTGATGGGTAAGTAATTTAGCCAAGGTCGCATACACCTAGGCAAGAGAATGAAGGTTTCAGCTTGCAGTGAATGGCCCCAGTGAGATGCACACATCCACAAAGAGAGCTTCTGCAAGGAGGCTCTGAAGGTATCTGGGGAGAAAAATAAAAAATAAAAAAATCACTGTCACAACTGGGAAATGGAAGCAAAAAGCAGACAAAGAGAATTTCTGCTTTTGGGGAAAGCATGATAATGAGCATGATCTGCTAAATTAGCATGATCTGCTAAAATACCTTCCTGGCTCTGCCCTGCCCTGCCCAACCTCTGTCAGGGATTTGAGGGAGAGAGGACCCACGCTGCAGGATCACCTGTCCTTACAAAGAGCACCTGTCCTTGCTCTCTCTTGCAGTGGCATCTGTCTCTTAACCTTCACAGACCAGAGTATCCTCTTGGGAGAGGACTATAGAAAGGGAATTATCTTGGTTTTTTTTCTCCTAAGAGCTGAGGTCTCCTAGCTGATGACAGTAATAACTCTGGGAAGGCTCCCCAAATGGGTAATACCCAAATGTGTCCTTACCCATCCCGTGGATATGAGGACAAGCACCCCCTTTGGCTCTGACTGGAAAAGACCACTGCAAGTCAGTGTACGTGGATTCCTGGTAGACCGAGTGTAGTGGAGGTATTTTTAAAGAAAAGCTACTTACCAGATGACTATCTGACAAAAGCTGATTTTCCTTCTCAACATTCAACCACATACCCAGCTTCACAGTTCAGGGAGGGAATGTACCAGCATAGGCAGTAAGGATACTGAAGAAGAAAGGAGAAGAATGGAAATTACCATCCCTGAGGTGTAAGAAAGTAATGAAGACCTTAACATGGTGAAGGCACTGGACAATCTCCACCCAGACACCAAGTGGCAGAAAAATAACATCAATTCTGCTGTTTAAGAAATGCTTTGATCTGAGTGAGGTGAGAAAATCAGAACAAAATTTGGAAGAAAGCAAGGCTATCATCTTAAATATAGCTTGGCTTTTCCAAAGATACGGTGTCACTTGTGTTTAGCATACCCCATTGATAAGAGGCTGAGTTTAGAAAAGAAAATGGAATAGGTGTCACTTATCCTTGCTTCAGAGAGGGATTAGCTGGATTAGTGAAACTGAAGAAACTGGGGATTAAAATATAAATTGTAAGGTTTACCTGTAGGGAAAAGAAGAGCCTCTAGTAACAGAAGTGCTGGGCTGGGAACAGTTTGTTAGTGGAGCTCCTCAAGGATCATTTTTTTCAGTAGTCATATTTTTTCAGTAGTCATATTCAAAATGTCTGAGTTACCTTGGTACAAAAAGTAGACATTTTAAAATGGTGCTTGCTGAAAATGCAAAAGACATTGTTTTGGGGAGATCTGACATACTGTGTGGGAGGAATCAGTTGACCTTGAGAACTGGATTAACAGAAATGGAGCAACAGTGCTGAGAAACATGTTTAAAATCTTGTGCTGTCTTACATGAATGACTGAGAAGACATACTTGGGCGGGTTAGAAGATCTTGGGACTGATATGGTCATGAAAAATGCAAATGAGATCTACAGTGTAAGAGAGATTTTCATGAGAACAACAAAAACAGTGCTAGCACTTTATATAGGGGAGAGGTGAGATCATCTGGAAGACTGTCATTTTGAACCTTCTTCATTAGATTATTAAAACTGAAAGTGATGCTGCAGAAGGATTTGTTGTCTAAAACAGGGATGTTAGAGCCTTTCTTCTGAAAACATAAAACCTAATAAGGGAAGAACATGGTCACCTGCTGAAAGCGGCTGTGCAGTGCAGAGGACCCTACACAGGTAGCGGTTCCCATGCTCATGTTTCTGGCATTTGCCTGAATGGAACTGGGGTTTCCTGACAAATCATGTAAATAGATGCAGTTCTTGTAACAGAAGGTATTGAATAAGTTTAGAGAGCTTCATGGGCTGAAGGCTTATTGTACAGAGATACAATTTATTGTATAGAGCTACATATGGCTTAGAGGGGCCATATAGCCAAAATGTTTGCCAAAAATAGCCCTAATGAGCTGTTTTCAGACCTAACTTGATGTCTTTATTAAATGAATGCAATATGACTAATGGGCAACTGTCCCATCAGAGTATTTCTGACCTGTTTACTACAGGCTTGTGAGTACCTGCAGCCAAATGAGGTTTGTAGGACTTGCATTTCCAGAAAGTCTTGCAAGAGACTTGCATAGCAGTGGAGTCCTGCTACGGTGAGCATTGCAACTTCCAGCCTTCACCACATCACATCCCAGCCAAAGCCAGCCCCAAAGGCTAATGCCCAGGCTCTCCTAGTCACAGGAGGAGAGTTGGTGAGCCATGCAGATCAGTACTGAAGTGAGTAGAAAGCCACAGGCAAATTCCTGAGGGGTGAAAATCTTTCAAGAGTTTTTTATTTGCTTGAAGTTTCATCTGAGTCACAAAGCAGGGCACACCACACCTTTTTTTTTTTTTAAGTTAATGAAAGTGTCCCTATTTGGAGCATGGAATAACGCAAAGTGTCTTTGATGTTCTGAACATAAGTGTCAATGAGAGGAAAGTTTCCCCTGGTTCTGGTTACGTGTCATATGAAAAGTTGCATACTAATCATAATTTATCATCATCTTCATATATTCTTACATAAGTAATACAAATCACCACAGTCAATTAATCAATCTGTAATTAGGAACTGACTTGAACATTTACTACCATCAGGCATAATTTATATGATTACAGATGATTAAATAAAATGTAATTGAGTGAACAGGCAATTTGTTAAGCACATGTAAATTCAGCCATACCACCTCAGGCTGTGATCTTGTCAGATCTCAATAGCTAAGCAGGGTCAGGATGGGTCAGTGTTTCGATGAGAAATCCCAAGGGAGAAACCCAGGTGCTGCAGGAAGGGGTGATGGTTAATAGGTAGTGTTCTCCTTGCTGAGGCTGCACTGGCAACAAAATCTCTCTAACATCTCGTTGGAGAGATGGACATAAGCTATTAAAAGTGCTGCCTGAGCAGTTCTTGAGAGAGGCGGGAATTTGTCTCCTGGACCTGGGTTAATTTAATTTCAAGTAGAGCACACATCTGACTAGTCACCATGGGGAGACTGTAAACCATGGCACCTTGACACTTGCTGCTCTTCTTCAAAGCCAGAAGACACATCACTTTGGTGATTTAGTCTGCCTAACTCAGGTAACTCCATCTTCATTATTTAGGCAAGGGAACTCCTCTTAAAAGAAGTACATAAATTCTTCTGATGCTTAGTGGAGAGGCAAAGGTGCTCTTGAAAGCCAACCAAGGGAGAACCTGTCTGCCTAACTCAGGTGCTCAGTCTCTTGCAAAGATATATGTGTTCCATTGAGTGGATGGAGAAGTTGGTCACATACATTAGAACAGCAGCTTTATTGAAACACGGGCATAAATTGAGTCTTGATCCCAGATGTTTCAGTGTAGAGCCTTACAGAAGAACAAAGACTACAAGCCATCCAAGGGCTGCCAGGCCCAAGAACAAGGAAATAAGAGTTTGTTCATAGAGCTCCATCCAAAACCAGCTGACATCAGTAGACAATCCCACAGGAACTGCTAAAAACAACACTTGGAAAGTGCTTTTCTTTTCTTTTTTTAATATTTTTTATTGAATCTGGACCAAATCCAGCTAAGTGAATGATTTCTTGAAAAGTTCAGCATGTTTCCAAATTGGTTTTGTTAACACAGCCAAAGAAATGCAAGAGGTTTTCTTTAATTATTGCACAAAAATAAACTTGAATTATTAGGATATATTCAATTTTTGCAGTCTTAAACAAGAGTATTTTTGCTTCCTCTGTTTTTAGTTTCTTCATGGCGTATGCCCAGACAACTCATTTAAAATAATTAAAACCATTTGTTTTAATACAGTGAAGCAGTTTCTGTAGTGTTTTGCCTGTCCATTTTTTGTGTGTGTGTATTTCTCAAGTCCAGTGTCACTCCCAGTGGGAACTGGAGCAGACAACTGACAGAACAGAGGTATGAATGAAATCACTCCACTTTCTCTTGGTTGAAGGCAAGCAAACAGATCAACTGGAGCTAAAACAGAATGATCTTTGATTATTAAATGGAACTTTATGTAGATGGATTATCAGATGTGTTTGACAGGGGATGTGAAAAGCACGGGGGTACGTCAGGATTAGAACAGAAACACAAGCTTTCTTCTCTGAAACAATTAGTGAAATCATTTTCTGTACATTTAGAGCCCTGCACGTGCAACATTATACATTGGGCTTGCACAACCAATTTGGGTCAGTGTGATGTTTAAACTCTTAAGTGGTACCACTAATCTCCATTAATCTGACTTCAAAGATGAGACATAATGCTCAGTACAAGAGCCTAAGAGTTGTTAATGCACATTCCTCAGCTGGAGCATTAATACACAACTACTGCAGAAAGAACAGGATCTTCCAGGCTTGTGTGTGAGGGTTAAACATAAAAATCTATTTAGGGATCTTTCCAGAAATGGTCTGTTCTTTGGTCCTTTCCATTCACTTTTGCCCTTTGTCACTGTGGGTGAAAGGATAGGCTATGATGATGCCCTCTTACCTGGGTTATTTTGCTCCACGCAAAAATACCTAGAATTGTCACTTCCTTGTGCAGCCTACATGGTGAACTGCTGACCTCATTTAATGAGGAAGAATACGGGCAGCAGACCACAGATTTACCCCAGAGTGCACGGGATGGAGAAAAAGAGGTTTGCCAACCAACCTTTAATATCAATCCCATGACTATCAGTCAGGAATGACCACAGAAGCCAAAAGAATGATAATAGCCTAAAGCATATAACTGAAAAAAAACAATCTTCAGGGTTTGATATCATACTAGAAAAACAGATTTGAAAATTCTTCTCTTTTTGTTTTTCCAATGTCAAATATAGTTTCATGCTGGATCTCAGAAGTGAGTAGAAAGAGTCACCACTGTAGCTGATACAGACGTTTTCATGTGCTCCATGTGTCCCTGTGAAAACGTATGTCTTTATATTCTTCAGAGAAAAGAGGCATTTCTTTTAATACCTAAATTCTACTCATCTTTAATTCCACAGGATTTGAAATAGATTCAGTTGTCCTTGCATTTTTTTCAGCATTTTTATGGAGATATTTCCCAAAGCAATTCATTGAAATTCATCAAAATCAGGGAGAGTCTCTGTTTTTATTATAAGAAAAGTGGCAATACCTTTCACAGTCAAAGTAACGCTGATGAAAAATAATAGCTACATGTATTTAATGAAACAGTGGTAAAAGATAGGTTTTCAATCTCATAGTTTTTATCTGAATAATTTTGAGCACCTTTACTTGAAAATCAGTCTGGGAGAATATGTCATGTCCAATTATGTTAAAAAAAACTATCCGTAAAAAAAAAAAAAAGCACTTTTTTATTAAATGCTATGAGATTTTTTGAAGAAAGATTCTCTTCTCCTCTTCTCTTTTTTGTAAAACTCAGGCAAAAGTTAAACACTACATAATCTCTGTATTTATGAGACACCATTGTCCAGAAATCAAGAATAACACTGAAAAATATCTAACTCGTATTCTGATGTAAAAAATCCATTTTATTCAGCAGAGCAGGAAAATTGAACTGGAGTATCCCCAGGTTGTGTGCTGGGCATATACAACCAGCACAAGCTCCCAGTCTGAGTATGACCAAGACATTCCTCGTGTCAGTGACAGCTTTACTTTTGATTTTCTTTTGGCTGCTGTCCCTTGTCCTTCTTCCTATTGTGTTCCTCATCTGAATGCTGGCAGATTGTTAAGTAAGGTTTCAAAAAATGACTTAAATTGTCTCTTCTCCCCAAGGAGTCCGCCATGGGAGACAATCGCAGTTAAGAAGTTCCTAGAATCCATGAATAAACAATCTTGTTATTTTCTGCATTCCTCAGAGATCTCCATGTCTGCTGCTGAAATGGCTCAAGTGCTGCAAACTAATTATAAAATTATTTAGTTATTAAAGGCAGGTAGGAAATTTTCTAATTATTCCTGTGATAAAACTCTCACATCTTCCCAAAGTGCAGCTGCAGGATTTGTCTTACCCTGCGGCAAGGTGGGACCCATCTCACGTAGCTCAGGTTGTGTGGGGTCAGCCCAGTGGGTGGGATCCAGTTCCACGTGCAGACACGCTGGGCTTGATCCTGCTGCCTCCACTGAAGTGTCCAGCTCATTGGAGATGACCCTGGTCATCTCACCTGGCCTTAGCTCCCACTCCAGAGAGACGTTGACCCTGCACAATCCTCTGGCTACGAGGTACCCCCAGGCACCTCACATGGCAGTAGACACTTCCATTTTGGCAACCAGGTCAATTGTTTGTACCATCTCTGTCCCCATCAGCTTTGCTGGGACAACTTCATGTCTTCACTGATGAGAGCAAGACATATCTCCAGCTGTGTGCATCACCTGAATGCTGTGTACAGGTGATAAGCTGTATGTCCCTTGACCATGACCCACATTACCTGCTTTGGGGCAGACCAATGAATCACACAAATTTGATCCATCAGCCCCTCACTGCAGATGTAGCCCAGGTGCTTAGGGCTTCATTCTACTGTCTAAAAAACGTTCCTTGTACTACAAAGACACCTCAGGGTGAGAGAGGCCTCCATGTGGGGTTGGCAATTTGACAGGCCAAGAATCACACCCTGGAGGGGTTCAAACAGCACTGGACACTAAGTCATGCTCCTTGTTGAAGGCAGCTGTCAAAATTTTAGATGGTCCCATCAGAAGAGCCCTGTCCATTAAATGATCAGCAAAATTTCCACTGACTTTAGTCCAGCCAGGAATTCACACCATGACTACTACCTACTGATTGTGAAGAGAAACTGGCACAGGACTTGCTGACGTAAGACCACATTACAAATTTCTTCCACAACCTCCCCAGGGAATTTTACCTTCCTTTAGCATTTTCTATTGGAAATCTCGTTTTTGGATCCACTTTGGGAGAAGACAAAGGTGACCTTTCCAACTGAGGGCAGAACCTGTGCAATAAATGCTGTCAAATGAGTGTGTCAAAGCAAAAATGAATAAATAAATAAATAAATAGATGTTGGCTGAAGTTTTACTTTGAGTTTCACAAGGTAGAAGTGTAGACTGCAAGCTGGTGCATTTAGGCATCTGGGTGGGGAAATGTATGAAAAATGCATGAGAGGTTTGTGTAAGAAATGCAGTTCAGTGGTGTTTCATATTCATTACTCTTTTTTTTTTTTTCAATGAAATTATCCTAAGGAAGTTTTTTTGGAGCTGAAGAGAAAGCACGTGCTCAGTAAGTGAGTTCAGCCGCAGATTTCAGGGTCCTTAAGTACTCATTGACACAAGAGGCGACGACAGCTCTGCAGGAACCTTTATGGGTCTCTCAGGGTTGTTGGTTTTTTTAAGCCGGTGTATTACGGATTTCCACAACAGGTGTTAACAGCTCAAGGCATCTTAATGCCTATTGGATTAAATAATGCACATTTTTAAAATTGCATGAAGTCTCTCCCACTGGGGTAATGCTATCCTTTCCGCCTTTACTTTTTAAATGAAAATAAAGCATATATTACAAAAATTACCAAAGAAATGGATAAAATCCACTCCCAAAGCAACACAGAAGCTGGGCTGAAATTCTGTTTAGCTCACTCCTCCTTCACCCTGGTCTTAGGGCTCCTGAGGCACATCATAACAGAGAAGGAATGGATATAACCACATGCACAGACAGGAAGGGCCATCATGAAGAATGGCACACTGCTACAAAAGAAATGGTTAAATGAGCTAAAATATAGGGTCTCTGATGCTCTTGCACCATTTCAGACAGTGAATTGGCTGATAGTATGGATCAGAGCTTTGCTGGAAAGAAAAAAAAATGACTGAATGAACCCGTCACTATGAGCGGGGTCCATCCAGCTGTGGTGGGGGGCAGCCACAGGACACAGCACATCCTCACCTTCAGGTGATCCTTCTGGGGTTCAGGACCTGTTCAGGTGGGGATGTCTGCCCCAATGTCCCTATGAGGTCAGTCAGGCCCAGGAGTGTGTGGTTGTTGCAGCAGAGCAGGAGGTATGGACCCAGCCCCACTCAGCACGGGCGACAGCAGAGCCCAGTCCCCAAATTCCTCTCCTGGGAGCTAGTGCCCTCCTTGGACACCCATTCTGGGGAGCACTTCTGAAAAAGCGGGGGTTGCTTTGATAAAAGTTTGGCTGTCATTCAGGCATTAAACATGGGTCTAAAAGCGTTCATTAATGCCCTGTTGATAGCTAACAGTGAAGCACTGCTGCCCCCCCCTACCCCCCCCCACCCCCCAATATGCAAACAGTGGTGATTAAGCACCAGATTAAACATCTTCATGAATATTTAAAAGGCTGTTTTTTGAAAGTTTCCTGTCCTTTTACACTAATAGCCCCATTAAAACCTGTTTACAAGCCAGTCATGAGAGTAACTGTGTGCACTTAAAACACGAGAGAGTTCCCCTAGAGGAGTGCTTTAACCACGTGAGAATGGCAGCTGATCAATAGAGATCTTAAAGTAAGACTGTCTGCCTAAACCCAATGGAAACAACCCTCATGATATAGATATAAAGAGCTGGCAAGTGCCCAACTGGTTAATTAGGGAGGTAAAACGGTAATAATAACAACAGTAATATTTGCTTGAAGGTCCAGCTGCCCTGGTCCTGGGTGTCTGGCTGCCACAGGACTTCTCAGAAGCTGCCTTAAAGATGTTAACAGCAGCCAGGAAAGGGCCAGAGAAAGTTTTAAATAAACTTAACAGCTTGGCATTTCCTGGATCTTCTTTTGTTTTACACACCAGCCCCTGGTAGCACACAGCCAGAGCCTACAATGGGGATGCAGACACTGCATGATAGCTATCAAAAATTCATACAATCTGTATGTTGTGTAGGAGTGCAATAAAATAAACACAAATCATATATATAGGGTGTAAATATGTATATATTCATATATATATTTGAAAGGGTGGGCATATTCAATCTGTGCTGTAAGTCCAAAATTTAAATCTATGGCACTGAATCCTCTTCTGTGGAGACTACTCTCAGCCTGCTCTTAGTTAGTCACCAAATATTTTGCTGCCAGCCCTTCATTGCCTTGTTCTGAGCTGAGGGTCCAGGAGCAGCAGCATGGCTTCGTAGAGGTGTTCGACTTCAGTATAGGAGGTCAGAGCTTAAACACCGCGAAAAATATGGGCCTTTGTCTTTTCTGGTGCTACCGAGTGCACTGCAAAGAAATCTATTGACATCGGTGGGCTTTGGATTAGGCTCCTGCTGTGTTATTAACTGAATTATTAATTATTAATAATAACATAACAGAAATCACATGTTGCCTTATTCAACCATTCAATTTTACCTTATGCTGGGGTTTTCGAAAACACAGTCGCCGAGTTTAAATACAAGTGTGGATTGATTGTTCAGCCTCCTCACTCATTGCCAAGGAGAGTATGCTTACATATGGGTGTCCAGTTTTAAATGAATATTGATTGACTGAAATTCATGCCGTCTGCTTCAGTTTAACTGTTTGGCAAAACTAGAGATGTCAATAAAACTGGATTGAATTTTGAACGGTATTAAAACTTTCTGGAGCCAAGGTAATCATGATGGAAAAAAGTAATAAATGGCTGGAGACCTTACAAACGTGGGGCTTTTCCTACTGCTGTGAAGCCCTCTGGGGATAGGGGTGTTTAGATCCAAAGTTAAAAAACAAGTAGAGTTGCTAATGGTCTTTCCTTTCCTTTGCCTGCAGGAAATATAAATAAGCCAAGTAGATGCTCCAACTTGGACCTTCTTAAACCTTGGCCAAAGGAACACCTTTTTAATGTTTCTTCATATAATGAGGTCTAGGCAAGTGCCTCCTCCTCAAGCAAGCAGAGGCCAATTGCATGTCTAGGTGATCCTCTCCGAGTTTGTCCCCATGGGACCAGTACTTGCCTGTCCTGGCTCCCCAGGGGACACAAATATCTGCCTTGTCTTCAGGAGAAGTGGCTCTTGGCAGACTCAAGAGAAGGAAGCAGCAGGATGGGTTTCACAATGCTGTGTATTATTTTGATTTTAATTCCCAGGGCAGGAATTCATGGGATAAGAGCAGAGCCCATTGTACAGCCATCTGCAACCTCACTGTATCCCAGCACCTCAGCAACTTTCATTGCACTTTTCCACTTATTCATGATTATTTACTTACCCACTTGTTAGTGTGCTTAGTCCAAACTGAAGTACAATGAAATTAAGGCATTGAGACTCCAAATTATTTTTATCCGATTTATAAATGGTTTCTATGAGAACTTCTCCTATTGTGAATCCATATGTCCCAAATTCAGCCACCTTCAGGCTTTCTAGTCCAGTAGATATCTAGACTCCAGAGCTGGCTCCTCCTGCCATGCAGTCATGAAATGATGGCACTTAGATGTAGTGTGGGAAGAACTTGGGCATTTAATACTAAAAGAGATAAATTTACTTTTATAGCTTACACAGGATCATGCGTTATTGCTAATAACAAAAGGATTTGAATTGGGATGTCTTGCAGGTTTGATGTATACCCCAACACCAGCCTAGGATGTCAACCAGTTTGGGTCTGGAACTATGAAAACAGACAGCTCTGCTGTAACCAGCCAAGGCCAGGCTCAAAGGAAAATGTCCTGTGATACAAAAAGCAGCAGGACTACAGGCAGCCTGGAGGTACTTCTTCAAAACCCATCTCTTCCTCTTCTCTGGAGTGGCTGCCATGGACTTTTCCTGGGAATTGGACTGAGGTTTTAAAATAACTCCAGGAAATCTATTCTGTACTCTCTTCATGTTTCTACTGCTGCAGAGCTGTCAAAGCTGGTGTCCGTGTTTATTACATACCAATTAATTAACAATCAGGAACAAAAGCAGATGGGAAACACTAATTTCTGGGCCAAACTCATCTGTAATGGAACTCCTTTGAAATTAGTTATGTGCTTGCTTGATTTCTAAACATCAGCTCAACAATGTATCTTAGCACTGCTGTGAAATAGAAGGCTTTATTTAAGGCACAAACTTCCCCATGGGGACAAGTTAGGGACAGATCCTGGTCAGGATCTGCTGTCAAGAGTAGCGGAAGGCATTTTTAAGACTCTTCCCTGCATTTCTCTATTGTGATGAGGAACTCTCTGATGGAGGTAGAAATTTTTTTTTGCCCTGGAGCTTTCTACTATTCTGCATTGGAGGATGAGCCTGTAGATGTGCTATCACAGATAAAGGGAAGCTAAACTGCAGTGGAGGAGTGGAATAAGAGGCAGGGGGTGAAGAAAGAGAAGAGGAAATGAAGAGGCAAGTGAACCCCTCTGAGTTGTCTTAACCCCAGGTGGGAGGATGTGGGAACACCAGGCAGAAGGAACACCCATGGAGCTGGGGAAGTCTCGGACATGGAGGAACAGCGGCTATTTTAGGGGTAGCAATGAGACACTGGGAGACACTGATGGTTCTGAGAAAGGATCAAAATCTCTGAGCTCCAAAATATAGAACATGAGTTTTAGGGAAAATAAGTGGATGCAAGAGGACAGAGGTTGTAGGTGAGGTCCCCAGGTATCCCCACTGGGTATTCACCCAGGCAGTTTTAACCAGGAGTTAATCTGGGAGTACTCCAGTTGAATTATCATCGCACCTCCTACCAATCACATTCCTTAGTTTGTTTCTTGAAAGTCATCACATTTAACTGCAGTTTAGAGGGCTGAGACATAGGGATTGTCCAGAATCTGTTGCACAGGGTGGATGTGGCAGGATGGTCCATCTAAAGACAGTGGAGTGTTAATAACAATACTAAAATAAATAATAGCAACAAATTGGATTGTAGGAGTAACAGCAGTAACGGGGCATAGTGATAACTGGACCTGGAAATTTTATGACTTTAAAAAAATCTTCTTTCCTGTGAATTCAGTAATTCCAAGTGCTCTCAGAGAGCCTTTTTTTTGTGATATTGAATGTGAGTCAGTGGCTAGACTAGTCTGAATGAACTCCGTATCATCTGAATGGCAGGGCAGATAAGTGCTTGCATTACGGTTAATAATGTACGGTTAAAATTACATATGTCAAGTTGTTTCATATGTAATCCAACCACATATTTCATCACCAATATGGTATTTGTGAACTGCCTGAAGTGGAGGGAGAGGATAGCATAAGGCAAAAAAAATAAAAATAAAAAAATAAAAAATAAATCTATTTTAATGAAAATTTCAAGTTGAGTTGGTGAAATTTTGTAATGGGTGTAGGTGCCATAAAATATCCTGCAGCCTTTGAAAATCTCCTGTGTCCATTATGGTGATTGACTCTCTGATGGGTGGATGATAGGAGCCTGAATTTGACAAAGAAATTGGTAAGACTGTTTTCCTTTAAATGCTTCCAAATTTATGAAGGGAACAGATCAGAAGGTGGATTGATCTTACAGCCGCAACCCTGAAATTGGATTGTTCCAAGAGGTAAGTGCATAGGATCCACTTGGCTGAGTTAACAGTAGAGACTGAGATAGATATTATTGATGGACTTCTAGTGTCACAGGGGTTTTTGGCTTGGGTTTTGACTAATAAGCAGCTGATTTTATGAAATGGTCTGTGCTCAGCACACCACGGGTGTGTGTGTGACTGGGAAGTATCATGCGGCTGGACGTTGGCAGTGTGGACATCTGAAATGAGGTACGGCATCCCATGCTGAGGCTAGGACACTGCAAAGTCAGCTCAGTGTACAGCCACGCTCCTTACCCCAGAAACTCCTGGGTGCTTGCTGGAGATAAGTGACCTCCAAACCATTCTGGGGTCGACTGACCTGCTCTTGATATTGAGCATGGTGATAATGCCTCCACTGAAGAGGATGGATGGACGGATGGATGGATGGGAGGAAGGAAGGGAGGAAGGAAGCAAGGAAGGAAAGAAGGAAAGAAGGAAAGAAGGAAAGGAGGAAGGGAGGGAGGAAATAAAGAAGGAAGAGAGGGAGGGAGGAAGGGAGGGAGGATTGACACTGCATTTCATGATGTAGACCTTCTTATTATGGTATATGCATTTTTTAACTGATCTATAATATTCTCCAGAATGGCTTTTAGAAATAAAATATTCCATTCATTTCTGTGAGTATTGGACCAGGCTCTGTATTAATTAGTCCAGTAGTTCCCAGCTGGCTTCCACACACCTCTGGGACCACACCACCACAAGAACCATTCGAAAGCTGTCCACAGGTTGATAATATCCAGCAACTCTTTCACAGCATCTTTACACTTCACAGTGCATGCAATTAAAAGTTGGATGGCAGGGAGGAAAGGCTGGTGGTGGTCCACTGCCGCAGTGAGTGTGGAAACAACTGAGTCAAATCATGGAGTTACTGCATCGTTTCTAAGCTCCTGGGAATCTTGCATTTTCTGTAGCTTTTCAATGATGCTTTTAGCTACAATTGATCTTTCTTTTATTTTCAACTGTGCTATGAAAAAGACAGCATGAAAGCTAAGGTATGAGAGATTTTTAACTCAGCTACCTTTCATAAAATCTCTCTGAGATGCTGGTAGATGAATGGTGCTCCATAAACACTCACACACACACACCCTTTCCAGGTGCATAAATTGAGGCTTGAAGAAGAGGTCATATTTTTCAAACTTAGGTATCTCAGCTGAGAAATACCAATTCAAAGTAGATTGATTTTCGGAAATACTCAGTCTGGACAGATGGGCAGCAAAACAGATTACTCACAGGGCACTCTTATTTGAGAGCTTATCTTTAAAATGTTGGTCTATAAATGGCTCTCTGCGAGGTCACACAGTAATTCATTGAACTGAAGACTTAAAATTCCAGGATACTGAGTGTCCTATGGCATGCTCATACCACCATACCTTACCTCACGAAGATGGTTATTTCAGAGATTCTGCTATTTCAGACAGAGAAGTCCAGGTTGAAAAACCAACAGATTGCTCCACTGGAACCTCAGACACTGCCCAAGTGCATTTCCATTTGCTTGGTCCATGGCTCCAGGCATGAGAGCCTGGGACTTCTAGCACAAATGCTTGGCACAGACTGACCTGATCATTGCTGACCTGGGAATCTGACTTCAGAACCCCCAGTAGTCATATTTGGTGTTGGTTAAGAAAAGCTGCGTAGAGATCTTTAACCCATGAGTCCCATCTTACTGATTTCAGAAGGAAAAACAAGTCCCACTGTCTTTAAAATAAGTGTTTAAGATGACCCATTGCGTGGTGCACTAGCTTGACATGCTGAGATGGCGATTACACTGTTTGAAATGGCTTTAAAGAAGAGAAATAAAGCATTCCTGTGTTATCTCCGGTCCATCTCCCTAACTCACCAGGCATCATTAAAAGGAGAGCAGCCGTATAGCAGTAATATTACAACACTGCTTGAAAATTGCACCTACAACCTTTACAAAACCAGTAAAACTTCCTTACCCAGAAGAAGGGGCTTTGCTCTTTGAAAGAAAGCCTTTCCTTTATAAATTTGTCCTAGATTGCTGGGCCCTGAGTGGCCGTGAATTTGGGATTTGTCATCCTATTTCAGCTTTGAACCTGCAGTGCTAACCTGGCTTGTGACCGGCTGATCCCACTGCTCCTTTGGCTCCCAGCCTCACTTCAATCGGAGCCTCAGGTGCACGGAGGACAGCCTTTAGTGGATTAAACAAATAGAGCAAAGAAAAGACTTGTAGGGTATATGTATCCACAGCCTGCGTGCACATCCATAGGTGGACCTACACACGTATCTGCAGTTATACACACAGAGATACACGCTGGGAGGAAAAGATAAAACATCAGACACATTTTGGGAAAAGGTTTCCTTTGTAAAGTTTGGCCTCATGCAGCAGCACAATGTGTAGCCCCTTTATTTCTGCATCATTTCTGTGCCGTGGTCAAAGAGTATTAGAGGATACATTTTGTTCTAAATTACATCTGGGTAAATCCAGAGGAATTCCCATGAGCCGCATTTACCTTTAAGATTTTGCCTACATGGGGACACTCAGGAAAATAACCCAAATTAGCTGAAGGTGAGAATTTAAAAGTGGATTAATTAAACTCCGTGAAACCCCTGTGAAGGTTGTTCTTATTCAGAATTCAGGTGGTCTTCATTCAATTTAATTTAATTCACTTTGGAAATTAATTCAGATTAATTGTCCTAACAGTCTTTATGTACCTGTTCTAGATTAACACTGGGGTAATAAAATGAATAGTAGCACACTGGCTTCAGGATGATTTTTAGATTTATACCAGGAGGCTCTGGAGAGAAATTCTCCCCTGTGTGTCCAGGAGCCAGTGCTTTGCTAGTCAAGACAAAGGAGTGGGGGATGCTTCTGAAAATAGCTATGCAATCTTCTTTCAGCTTTTGAGGTAGTATTTTTATGATATGGAAATACAAAGGAGGTAACAACAACAGGGCAACAAGTTAAATGCCACTGCTTGTGAGTCCTGAGTAGGGAGCCCACAGTATTGCCTTCCCCTAGGACCTGGTCCTGTGTTTGTCACATTCTCCTGGGGGAAAAAATAAATAAACTAAAATAAAATCCTTTGACATAAAGAGGAACAATATCCAAATCTCCTAATTCCAGACAATCCTTTTTTATAAGCCTGGAGCCAAAACAAAATCAAAACTCCAGGAGAGGGCCTGCTATTTGGGGGAAAAAAAAAAAAAAAATAGGTCTTAAATAACTGCTCAAAATCTGCTCCTCAAAGAAGGAGACTCTTATTAAGAGTTTCTTCTTGAGAGGTCTGCCTCGAGGCTTCTTCAGAAGGGACTTGGTTGTTTGCAGCTCAGGTCTGGAGTTCAAAGCCCCCCTCCTAGTGCACCCAAATTTGGGTGTGGGGAGAGCAGAGGCAGCCCGTGCCCATCTGCAGCCCTGACGGGCTGGAGGCTCAGCCAAACGGGGGGAGGGCGATGGAAAACCAGGGCTTCTGATTCTTCCTGGGAGCAGCCAAACTCTGTCGTGGCAAAAAAATAAAAATAAAATAAATAATATTTAAAAACATTTTGAAATTTCTGGAAGTTTTTCGGCAATTTTCTCTGCCATTCTCTGATGCACCTAGAGGTGCTTTTGCTCTGAAGTCACGGCAAGCCAGGGGGGACCGGACTGAGTGGGCTCCAGTCTGCTAAATCCTGTTTGCATCTTCAGATTTAGGATGTCGAATAGTTGCCAGATAAATAAACAAATTTTCAGTCGGTCCAAAGAAATAATTGCAACCCCCAGCGTGATGGAGCCGTGATAAAACGGTAACGACGCTCCTAATGTAAATGACAAAAATACTAGTTTCGGGATCTGGGAGAAGGGGGGGCTTGTGCAGCCTGTACCCGCTCAGAGCCACCCCCGGGCGTTGCATTTCGGAGCAAAAGTGCTTCAAACCTTCACGGAAACCCGAAATCCCGGCACCGCCGCCCGTGGGGATGGGGACAGGTCTGCGGGGACCACCCGGGACTCTGCGGGTCCTGAGCTCCTCGGGGGCTCCGGGGCAAAACGCGGGGAAATTCGCCTCCCCCCCACAACCGTTTCAGTTCTGCACCAAAGCGCAGCGCAAAGGCTCGCAACAGCCTGGCGGGGAGGGCTTTGGCATGGCGGGGGAGGCTTGAGGCGGGGCTTGGGGGGAGTCCCCTGGCACCTGGAGACCCCCCAGCCCCTTGCACCCCTCCAGCTCCTCGGGGAGCAAGGGCAAGATCCGGCTCTGCGGACCCCTGGCTTCGCGCACGCACCAGAGCGAATTTGGTGCCCGCGTAAATCTGACCTGTTTCTTGGCCCAGATAGGTTTCAAATACTTTTTCCGTTTAAAATATATATACATATATATGTAGAAGTAAAAGATAAAAAGAAAAGGGAATAAAAAGAGAAAGGACGAAAGGTTTGTTAAAATAATAATAATAATAACGCGGGCTTTGTGGGCACCGAAGTGCCGCTGTCGTGAGCGCGATGCGGTGCGCAAAGCTTTCCCGATGCGGGGCTTGGGGCCATCCCGGACCAGGGGAGCAGGGCAGGGCCCGGGCCGGGACAGCCCTGTCTGTGCCCCCCACCCCATAAACTTGTCACCCTTCTCCCCGGAAAAGAGGATCAAGGGGGCACGGATGCGTACAACATCCCCAGGATTCCTCTCCCCATACCCAGCCCGGCTTCTTCAGGGTCTTCATCCTCGAAAGGGGGGGACACAGCGGTGGGACAACTGGTGACCCCCCTCTGGGGGCCGGGAGCCCCCCTTTGCTGAGGGGGACACTCTCCCGTCCCCCAATACCCTGGGGTATGCGCGCAGCCTAACAGCACAAGCTGCGGTGCTCCTCTCCTTGCAGCCAGCTAAAGGCTGTTCTCTTAATGAATTACTAATGAGTTAAAATTGGACAGCCGGCTTAATTAAAGCGTAGAGGCAATGTGTTTACCACATTGTAATTGAACTCATTAGGGCTCCGGCTTTGTGTTTTTAAGCAGCCGCCTTGTTCCACACGTCGGGTGATCGGCGGGGAGCGCTTGCTGGGGACGGGGGCTCTGCGGGAAAGGGGGGGGGTTGGGGACAGCCTTGTCCCCCTTCCCCTTCTGTAGGGCCGTGTTCTTGGGGAGGTGCCCTCCTGCTGTCCCACAGGGCGCCCTGGGTTGCAGAGGTGCTCGGCTTTCCGTGGGAGAAGCAGAGAAGAGGTGCGAGGATTCTTATTTTTTTTTAGGGGAAGGGGGGGGTGGGGGGTCTGGGAAGCTGAGCCCGCCCCCACACCAGGGTGCCTCTTGCCCCCCTCCAGCCCCACTTCATAAGGCGTGGGGCACCTCTCCATCCTCCGCAGCCGTCGGGGCGGACCTGCCCGGGGGTGGCAGCGGCAGCGGTGGAGTGGGGGCGGCCGTTGGCCCCCCGGCAAGGGGAGGGGGCCGGGGAAGGGGGCGGCTTCCCCGTGCCGCTTGCAGGGCGCTGCCTGGCTGCTAGAAGGCGTCCGAGACCCGAGCCACCCGCGGCACAGCCGCCGCGACAGAGGTAGGAGCCAAAGTTCCGCGGAGCGCGGCCCGGGTGTGTGGGGGGGTGGGTGCATGGGGGTCGGGCGGCCAGGTAAACCCGCGGGGCTGGGGCTGAAGGGGGGAGCTGGGGAGGGATAGAGGTGGGGAACGCACCTCCTGGGGTTGAGAACGAGGAGATATCGTCGCTTGTTGTCACGATGGGTCGTGCAGCCCCGGGGTGGGGGAAGGATGATGCCCGGCGCTGGATGGTGGGGCATGGGGGTTGGGGAGGATCACTCTCCTTGTCCCCCGAAAATCTGGGCTGCAGCAGAGGGAAGGGACAATGAATTGGGATTACGAGTCTCCTTCTTCCCCTCTCTCGCATAGTTATGTATATAATATGCATTATTTTTGTAGTTTACGTTCGAAATCATGAAGTTCAGGACAGGTTTAGGGAACGGCCGGGAGGCACGGGGCTGGGCGCACCCCGAAGCGGGGACCCCTCTGGGGCTTGGCCTCCACCTCCTACCCCCCCCCCCCCCCGCCGGGAAGGGGTTGGTGTGGGGGGAGAGGGGCTGGGAAATCCCAAGAGGTGGGATAGAAGACGGCAACAGCCTCTACCAGTAGCTCCGAGGTTTAACATCGCGGGGAGGGAAGACGACGCATTTTTATTAGTGTGTTTACCGGCTGCGCCCTGAGGGTTTTGGGGACCGGAGAGCTGCGGCCAAAGCGGGGGGGAAAGAGATGCAGATTGGGGCAGCTCTGGGGAAAGCCCTCTCCCCCCAAGCCCTTGCTCGACGGCTGCATGCTTGTTGCACAGCTCCTGCCCGTCAGCTGCCCCGGAGCAGGGGCTCATCGTGGTGTACGTAAGCCTTTGGAAACAACCCATATAGAGCTGGTTGTAGGGAAAGCGCGCTCGTAGCAGAACATCCTCCACGACGAATCACTTTTTAATATAGTGATGGAATCATGGCGAGGAAGGAGGGGGGAGACGGGGGGATGTGGTGGTGGAAGGGGAAAGAAGTTGCATTTGGTTGGAGAGGCAGAAGGTGATGAGCCAGACCCCTAAGTGGGTAATGTGAACTGTCAAGGAGAGCAGGAGCGTAAAAGCCAAACAATCCCAATCCCCACAGGTTGTTTATTCCTCATAAAATACAACTCTACATAGCAGGAAGTTACTGCAAACACTTATCAATAATGAATGAATCTCCTGTAATAAAATACTCACGTAATTAGCTACAGTCAAGTACGTGCATTATGCCAAGCCTTTTGCAACTCTTTGAAAATCCGACAAATCCTCTCAAACAGCCTCTTAAGAAGCGGGCATAAAAAAAAATAAAAAAGAGCAAACCATCACCCAGCATTTCTCCTTCTTTTATGCCTTTTCTGAAACCCAAACCGTAACTACTCCTGAAATATAACAGAAAACTCTTTGGTGAATTCAGAAGAGTCATTAACATTCAGCTTTAAGTGAATGTTAACAGTAAATAAAGAAATCTCTTGATTGTAATAGTTGCAACAAAGCAATAATAAACCAGTGGGTGGTCATCAGTAATGATAAATGTATCATTATTACTGTGTGTTGGGAAACGGGGTTTGGAAAGTACTTCAGACTTTTTAGTGGCAAGCTTGGTGGCAATTCGTTTCTTAGCCTGAAAAAAGAAGCCATATAATTTTATACACAATTTAGGTGAAAATAAATTTAAATCTGTATATTACATTTTTAATTTCAAGATAGTAATTAAAGCTGGTTCATTATATCTCCTCTGAAAGTCTCAGCGCTCATCTTAATTGCCTGTTTGTACAAGCTGCTTTCTAAGACACCCAAGGTTACTGGGTTGTGGAAGAGGCAAAACTGAATTATTTACTGATGCGATGAGTCTTCGTCCCATAGCGTCACGGTTCCCTAGGAAGTTTGGGCTCGTCGGTCCCAAGCCCTCTCGGGGCCTCGGTTTTACTGTCGTGGAAGTTTGTTGCTCGTTTAAATACTTAAAGCAAGCGCGTTGCTGATGGAAGGCGTTCACAGCGCTTTAATTTATGTGTCGGAAAGCAAAATCAATAGCTGAGGTGTTTTTCGTTTGGGATTTTCCCTCCCCCCGGGGGTTAATTCACCCACCTCTAAATGTGCAGCTGTTGTCCCCCTGCCATCACGTCCCCAGACAGGACAAAAATAAAGGCACTCGCGCTTTCAGGCGCTGGGGAGGATGAGGATGGGATGCGTCGCAGCGGTCTCCTCCCGGGCTGCGAGTCGCTTCTCCTCCGAGGAAAGCAAGATCGCAAATCGCGATTTTGGTGCCGTTTCGGGTGGGTGGGTGCCGGGGGCCGGCGGAGCCCCTTTCCCCGACGGGGGTCCCCGCGTGTGCTGGCGGGGGTCTGCACGTACCTTCGGCGACGGCCAACTCGGTTTTCATTACTCGGAGCGTATTATATTGGGAAGTTAACAGGGCTCCATCAGACAAAAGATGCTGCTGTTCGTGCTTCCTTTCCTTCAGCCGCCGCGCTGGCTTTCAGCTGCTGGAAGGGTATCAAACTCCCCCGAAATGCCCGAGCCCTAAACTCTCCCAGTGCCTTTTAAAGTGCCGGGAGAAGATCGCTTGAGCCTTTTCCCCTTCCCGTTATGACTGTAGCCGCTATCTTTTCGAGGCGTCCTCTTGTCACTGGAATAACTCCGCGCAGATCTCTGCCCTTTTGTTGTGCCTAGCTGGGTTATTCAAGAGCAGAGACAAAAGCCCGAAGTGATGTGATCTAAATGAGCTCCGGGGTTTTCCAGATGGGACCACCTCTATTCCAAATGCCCCTCTGCTTTCCGCTTAATACAAAAAAAAAAAAAAAAAAAAAAAAAAAAAAAAAGGCGATTAAAAAAAATACTTAGAAAATGGCCTCGCTGTAGACCAAGTGGCACAGCGAAAGGTACCCCAAACTATTTTAAAAACATCCTTTGCCTCCTAAATTTTGTTCGGAAAAACGGGTTTATAGCGATACCTTGTGTGCCTGCTACTTCCATGGCTGTAAGTTTCAATGGGATGTGGAGGGGTGGGAGGAGGGAATGGGTCCGCGTTGGGGGTGGTTTTCTTTGTGGTTTTTTAAACGCAGCGAGGTTATCTCGTTCCTCGTGGCCTGCTACAATATTGAAGCGCCGTGGAAGTAAATAAAGGCCGTAAGGACGGGATGGCGTGGTTTAAACTTGGCCGCTTTTCTCTGCCGCTCGATTTTGCACGAAGCAATATGCAGCAAGGAGATCTGCTGCTTTCGCCTCGCTTCTTAGCCACTCCAGGGCAGGATCGCGATAGGGAAGGGAAGAGGGAAAAGGAGCCAGGACTCGTGCTTATCCCTCCCAGGCTCCTGGGAGAAGTTCGTCTGCTTTCCTCTCTCCCCTCTGAGGAGGCGGCTCCATTCTGGCCATTGCAAACGGCACGAGAAATAAATAAATAAATAAATGAAAGAGACTAATTGGAGGCGGCAGCAGGACGGGAGCCAGGCTCCGCAGTGTGCAGACACCCCCTTCCAAGACGGGATGGCCGCCCTGCCCCTGGTGGGGTGCGGGCTGGGCTCCGGCCGTCCCCGGTACTATCCATGGGGTCGGTGGCGGCTGCGGCAGCCCGGCGAGATGCGCCCTCCTCGGGGCCACCTGCGGGATCCGCCCGGCCCCTGGGCAGCCCGACCTTTCTCCATCACCCTCACCCCACGCCCTTGTCGAGCTGCTCCAAGAAGATTCCCAACAGGTTTACGTGGACAAAGAGTAGAGAAAGGTGTATGTGCTCGCCCTGGTGCTGAAGGGGATCGGTCTGCTCCCACCTCGGAGGGTTCCACCGAGCTGAGGCCCCTCGATGTGGCTGCGGGCAGCAGCAATGTCACGCACTGTCCGGCACTCTTCTGTCCACGGAGACTAAGTCGCCCTGGGCTTCAGCTCTCCCTACAGCAGAAATTGAGGAAGTCCTCCAATTTCTGCTATGCTTTGCAAAGAGGCCAGTGGCGCTGAGCAGGTGAATGAAAAAGTTTACTTTTGCTTTTCGTTTAATGACCATGAAATAAAAGGAAAGCGCTGGCTGACGACTCTCCAGGACCGAGCCTGAGTTTTCAGCCTCTCCCGGTCTGCGAGGCTCGACCGGAGGGGGGACCTTCGTTGAAGACGCATTGCGCGACCCTCGCGTCCTTTCCGCCCCTTGCCACAGCTTGCAGCCCTTCTCTATAGCAGGGCTCAGAGCCCGAGGGGGGGCTGCACATCCCGGCTTCTCCCGGGAACCGTCGGGGCAGAGCCACCGGGGCAGGGCCCCGCCGCCGCTCGGGGTGCGGGCAGTCCGGTGGCCGCTGCGGGGATGCACGCACTGAGCTCCCGCAAGGGCCGGCGGCTTCTCCCGGTAACCCCCCATCCCTCCCGGTGCCGGCCAGGCACCGAGGGAGAGAAGACAAGGAAGGGAGATTTCTCGGTGGCGGGGTAATAGATCATACACTGTGTGACACGGGTTTAACCAATAAAACAATTTGAATCAATTAGCTGGCGGAGGAGAGTTTTGAAGTGTAAAATTCATGTCAGTCTGGCTAGGAAGCATTGATTAAAATGTCACCAATGCGAGGCTCACAGCTATTGCTCACACGAAAGCAGCGGGCTCCGTGTGAGGCTCGAGAAAACGGGGGGGAAGGGGGAGCTCCGTGTGACAGTCGCGGAACGGGGGCGAGCGGAGTTTAATAAGAAGTGACAGAAGTAATAAGGAGAGGTGTGATTTTGCCAAGTTAGCGAGGACCCGAGCGAACTGGGGGCTCCGTCGTTCCGCTGCCCGGCACAAAGAGCGGAGAGAGCCGGAGATGCCCGCGGGTGTCCTGGGAGAGGTCGGCGCCGAGATTTGCGCCCGGCTCTGGGACGGCCGAGAGAAAAACAGAAAGAAAAAGGGAAAACACACATCACTTTTTCGTGGGTAAATGCGCAGAAACGTTTGGCATTGCTCATGTGGATGGGAAGAAAGACGGAGATGGATTCATTTCTGTAAAAAGAAAAAAAAACAACGGAGGGGTATTATAAAATACCTGATAGTCCATATTCCCCCCCCCCCTGGTTTAGTCAGAATAGAGTTTTCCTTTCATTTATTTCTTTTATTCTCGGCGGTTTTTAGCCGGTTCCGCAGTTTTCTTCTCCCGAAAGGAAGGCAGTGGGCATATTTGGCCTCTTCGCTCCCCCCCTGCCGCCGGAATGGGACCTTCGGCAGCCCCCTGCTCCCTGCCGAGATTCGGCAAGACCATGAAATATCTACGTTTCACCTGTTTGGGGGTGGGGGAGAAGGAAAAAAAAAAAAAAAAGAAAAGAGATGTGGCAGCCGTGATGCAGACTATTTGCAGGGATTTGTATTTTTTCCCCCCTCGTTGGGCGCATAATGAAATTAGAAAAATCCCGTTTGCACCGTGTTGCTCTTTGTGAGCTCCTCAGTGAGAATCTCAGACCGGTCTGTCTTTTTTTTTTTGGAGAACCGCAATTTGGGGAGGGGAGCGCGGCACTGCCACCCTCGCCAGGGTCGCAGCAGCTGCATCCCGTTGTTGCCTGAAATCAACTATTTTTCCATTTTTCCCTCTCTCTCTCTCCCCGCCCTTTAATTTCTAACGGTATTCAAAAATACAATTTGCGGAAAGACGCGGCTTGTCTACTCACTGAGCGCATCCAATTCCTGGGAAGAATACCATGTGGTGGGGGAAAAAAACAAGGGGGAAGGGAAAAGCTCCCCCCACCCCTTAAAGGGAGACGGAGCACGGGTGAGGCCGGGGGGGCGCTGAGCGGGGTCTCGGGGGACAGCGACGGGGGGGGGGGCCCTCCCCGACGGGGCGCCCCAACCCCTCCTGGGACGGGGAGGGAGGGAAGAAAGGATGGAGGGAGGGCTAGGGGCCGGACCCCCGGCCGGGGAGGGGGGTGAGTACGGCATGGCCCGCCTCCCCCCCCTTCGCTGACGTCACCGCACCCACGTTTTGCGGGGGGAGGCAGAGAAGCGCGGAGGCTCCGCGCAGAGGCTGGGTCCTGGTGGCCGCGTTGCTGCGGGGATGCGCGGCTGGAGGGGGGCCCGGCAGCGGCGGCGGCACGTCTAGAGAGCACCCGCGGAGGTAAAGGGAGCCGGGAGGGCAGGGAAATGAACTTTTTCCATCTCCCTTCCCCGGAGGGCCACCCCTCCCCCGGAGGATGCTGCCGGGCGATTTCACCGGGCAGCGGCGGCTTTCTAGGATGGGGAGGTGGGTGCGGGCTGGGGGACGAGGGCTGGGGACCCGTCCTTATGGGGAGGGTATGGGATTTGCTTGCGGAGGGGGATGCGCGGGCGGGGAGAACCGGGCTGGCCGTCGGAGAAACGCCGTGTGCGAGCGGGCCCGGCTCTCAGCTTCCCGCTTTGTTGCGGAGCCCCGCTCGCTCCCTTGTTGCGGGTTTAGGGTTCAGGGTCCGGTTCCGCCGTCGGGGAACGCGGCCAAGCGGGGAGCCGCACAGGGATGCTCGGCACCCGTCCGAAGGGGCGGGCGGGCTCCTGCCCGATGGGGGCCCCAGCTGATGGCTCTGTCTCTCTCTCTCTCCCTCTTTCTCCCCGGGCGGCCGCAGCTGGAGCAGAGCAGCCCGCCCGGCGCTGAGGAGATGGCGACGAGCCCGCTGCCCGGCCCCACGGACATCCTGCTGCCGTCGCCGTCCAGCGCGTACCCGCCGGACCCCATGAGCCAGCCGCGGGCCAGCCACGCCGCCATGAAGCCCAACCAGGTGGGGCAGGTGATCCTCTACGGCATCCCCATCGTGTCCCTGGTGATCGACGGGCAGGAGCGGCTGTGCCTGGCGCAGATCTCCAACACGCTGCTCAAGAACTTCAGCTACAACGAGATCCACAACCGGCGGGTGGCCCTGGGCATCACCTGCGTGCAGTGCACGCCGGTGCAGCTGGAGATCCTGCGGCGGGCCGGGGCCATGCCCATCTCCTCCCGCCGCTGCGGCATGATCACCAAGCGGGAGGCCGAGCGGCTCTGCAAGTCCTTCCTGGGGGAGAACCGGCCGCCCAAACTGCCGGACAACTTCGCCTTCGACGTGTCGCACGAGTGCGCCTGGGGCTGCCGGGGCAGCTTCATCCCGGC
>CM021763.1:3778888-3870014 GCA_011075105.1 Heteronetta atricapilla
GCACACAAGGGCATTGTAATGCTGCGCTGCAAATACTGCGTATTGTTAAAAGAGCATTTGAGTTCTGTAAGCTGTTTCCAAACCAATCTAAATCTGCATCTGTTTTAATAAGAAACGTGAGCTCTAAAAGTAAATGATGTTAACAGCTAAAAGCCAGCTTCTCAAACCTTGTTATGATTTCCCCAGTTTTGTTTCTTTTGATTTCTAAAAAAAAATGGCTTGGCAAGCATTCCAGGGAAATACAGACAAGGAACAGTGAGCCAGATTCTTCTTTCATTTATTCATAAATATATATCCAGAATAACTCCGAACATATAAGTGCAATTACTGTACATTTACAGTATTTCGTAGAGGATTGGAAACAGCGCGGCATGTCTCAGGAATGGCAAGCTGGACAGTTGTATACTCTTTATGGGGATAAGTGAGTGGCAAAGCACTGGATTCAGAAGTTAAATGACATAAAATTTATTATGGAAGGGGTTTGCCAAAAAGCAAAGTTACAAGTTGAAGTGGGGGTGGAATTTAAATTTGAGACCCAGTACTGCAAATTAATAGATAAGGTTGCATGTGAATACATGGATGCACACGGCAGACAAGACTGCAGACAGGCGATAGGATTGGGTCCTTATTTAATATTCCTGTCTCTTTTCTCTTCTGTTGTTACTAAGGAGTTTAGGAACTTTCTTTGAATTAGTAAAAAGGGGAGAATATTGTTGAATTTCTTTATTTTTGTAAGTTTCACAATATTTAGTGTTGTTTTCATGTGTGGGTTTTTGTGTTTTTGTTTTTCTTCTTTTAAGACCCGTCTTCTAGATGCTGGTGAGAATCTCACCTTCCATTTAAAACAAATAAAAAATTAGAAATGTTCTATCCCTATGCTATTATGTGCTTCTAGAATAAAGTTATGAGATACTTCCCAGATGTATGCCCACGGCTCAGACCAAAAGTCAATTGATTTGTTGTCTAAAGCATTTCCTATTTTTTTGTCAGTCACAGTTTTTGAATGTTTAGTGTGAAATCCCCAAACTGTTTTTTTTTCCTCTACCTGTTAGCGATATTTTGTAGGTAATTTAAAACCTGATGTCCATGTTTTGAACTTTAAATGGAGGTTGCAAGCTAGGCTTAAAATCTTCAAAAATAGAACTAGTTTGTTTTAAAGTTAAACCACTTTAAGGGCAAATTAACATTTGAATCTCCAGATTTCGCAAGGCGTGTGTATCAGCCCCAGTACAGAAAAGCACTTAAAATATGCTTATTATGTTTCCTAAAATGGGCATATTTTCCAAAGGTCTGATTAACCTATTGATTATTCATTCCCCAAATGTGGCATGAATATTCAAGATGCATGAATATTTTCAGAAAGGGTGTGTTTTGGTAAGATTTCTTCAGGACAAACGCAAGAACTGTGCGTGTCCTAAAGCAAGTAATTAATTGTAAATACAGATGGAGCCTTTGGAGCTCTCAAAATCTGCCGGTTCACATCTGCCTATATTTTTTAAATGAATATATATGTCTACCCAGAAGATACCAGTATCGTCAGCACTGCGGTCTTTGTGCCTGTGCACACCACTCTCTCCAGAAATAATAGTAATAATAATAATAATAACTTTTAAGTTATGGGTGGTCCTGGTAGACCATTGATGCTTCAGGCTTTCTCACCATGAAGTTCACCTCATAGGGATGAGCTGCAGGCCACGCGCGCTCTGCGGTACATAGTGTTGTCCAGGAATAATAAGACCGATGCCCAGACACAGACATCTAATTTTTTTTTTTTTTTTTTAGAACTTAAATTTTAACTACTCCAGTGGGTGCAGAGCTAATGAAACCATGGCATCCAAGAGCTGAGGTTGTGCCGATGTACAAATGGGGACCTCCAGTTTTCGGAGCATCGATAAAGTAATTCGAGGCGTGCCTACCCACAGGCACCACTGCTCCTTTCCTCCGTGGGTGGATGTTCATGTTCAAGAATAAATGTGCCACTCATGTAACCCCAAAATATAACCCACTTTTATTCCAGATAAAAATGTCTGCGCTAATTGGAAAGAACCCGAGCTAATTGGCAAGAACACATTTACCGAAAGCTTTAGCGGGGGCAGCGCAGTGTGGCTGTGGATACCTTGTCCCCTCCAGCCCCTAGCCGGCAGGCTGTTGAGGTACAGGTCAATTTTTCTGACTGAACCGAAGGTGAACCTCTCAGAAACAAACCCTAGATGTCCACAGAGGGGGTCTGAGCAGCTTTCAGTGCTTCTGTTTTACGTGCTGCCGAGCAGGCCCAAGTTTGTGTGTAGCAGACAAGGCCCAAGAGAGTTATGGTGGAGCTATTATGAGGGGAAGTGATTTTTTCTCAGACTGATTAAAATTCTTTGGGCTTTCTGTTTGTTTGTTTTTAAACACCTATTTAGCTTTTAATTAACATTTAAGAGAAAGGAAGCTGGTTAAATATTCAATACCTCCTCCCTTTCAATTAAGGTATAACAGTACACAACACATGATGAGGCCTCTGGGAAGTATGGAAAAACTGAGAAGAGCAGTTTCCTGATTATTATTTTGAGGGGGACAGGAAAGGTGAAACTCATCTGATTATTATCATTATTACCATTAACAATAATAATGTCAAGGCCTTATTTGAACATCAGAAAGCAGTTAACAAATGCAGTTGATTCTTTAAAACTGATGCGCTGGGTTTTGCCTTTAAATGCCTTTCCTTTTCCCATCCTATTCTTTACATACTTGGGAGGCAAGGATTGTAGATTTTCTAAAAAGCCTTTTCAGGAGCTTAGTAGGGAGGCTATGGATGCTAGAGAAGTTTTTCATCATACTACACACCCCTATTTTTATTTTAATGTAAAAAGTTCTTTAAGTCCCAGAGAGTCGCAGCCTCAAACCATACGGCCCTGAAAGCTCAACCAAGCAGCTGGGAAAGAGCCATCTATGTGGCTGCCATGCTCTGTACTAGGATCTCGTCTCTTCCCCTTTCTCTTCCCACCCTTGAAGAATCTTCTTACCTTCTGTCTGTGAGTCTGTTCTCCCTCAAAATTGCACCTAAAACATTCGGAAAAGAATGGCTAAGATTAAATTGTTTGAAAAAAAATGCACTAATATTTATAATCTAATAAATACCCTTCCTAAGCTTAAATTATTCCTTTTTGATTGTGTGCCCTCATTCTATATTTATCTAACAAAATACTTGATTTATTAGCAATCCTATTTAAAACTAGATTATGTTAACTAAAATAAAAAGGCCATTTTGTGTTATGAGAACCCTTCAAACCACTGCCCCAAAAGTGATATATTTTACTTTTTTTCAAGCTTGCTTTTTCTTTTAATATCTTGAGACATCTTACCTGTAGAAAATACTTTGTTTATATCAAATATAATACAAAAAATATGTTTTTAAATTGTGTTATGTAAACAGATTTTTTAAATGGACTTGCTGGCACTGGGTATCAGTTGTGTAAATGTGTATGCCTCAATTACTTGGTCTTTTTTTTGTTTGTGTTTTTTTTTTTTTTTTAAATAAGGACATAAGAAGAGATTGCAGATGTTGAAATGCATAGCTATTGGATATGTTTCATATATTATGGCTTCAAGGCTTACTGGATATAAGAATACATCGATTTTTAAAAACAGAAATAAATGTTTTGTGGAAAGATTTCTGACTGCGTATGAAACAAGAACTTCCAATTCAACTTTCAGATTTGCATATTGTAATGGCCTACTATCAAATGCATTGTGACAGTATGAGTATTTTAAGTAGCTGCTCTCTTACCCATTGTACAGTGACTTCTTCAGTGCTATAGCTTTTTATTTCCCCCCCCAAAAAAGAAATTTTCTCCATGACTCTTTCTTCCGAATATGTAAATACATGAGTAGCTTTACATGTGTGTCTTTCTTGTGGTTATTCAACAGTATATAATGAAGGAAATTTACTGTCTGGATAAAAGCAAGAATTAGTCCAATTAGTTCAATAATTGACTACTTACCAGATATTTTCTTAATTATTGAGAGTCCTTTTATCTTTCAACTGTAAGTAATAGAAAATTTCCCTGTTATTTCATTGAGAGTGGTATTTTGTCTTTTTAAAATGTGTTTTCTGGGCTTTATTTTCCAAAACCCTGTTTATAGAAATTAGACGAAAAATTCACACTTTCAGAGGATAATTAAAATAAAACCTTCTGTCAGAAGGTTTCTATTTAAGTCAAACTTTCATCCAGGTGAATATAACATCTTGTGAAGAATTTTGATATTTTTAGTTGGTAGTGTTTTTTTTTTTGTTTTCTTGGTTTTTATTTGTAAAGGAAAAGGATGTAAGAATCAGTATGTATATATCTAGAAATAGTGAAACTCTGTTATTTAGATTTTTTTTTACTACTGTATCAATAAGCATGATGTAAGTAACCAAAGACAGAAGTCTCTGACTTCGTTGACCTCATAGGTGTATCCTTTAGATGCAAATCCAGCTGGTGTCAGTTTTTTCTCAGCTGGTTGTTAATTATTTACAGTTATAATAAGTCCTTGGCATAGATCTGTAGAAGATTATAAAATTAAAGAGACAACGAAGGCAAAAATGCTCATGCAAAAAGGATTTTTTGTGTGGATTTTGGGACAGGATCCTACCCAGCTGGAAAGCATGGATTTCCTGTTGTGAAGAGAGGAGATGAGATTGTAGACAAAGCTCTGCCCCTTTCTCAGCTCACTTCTAGTCATTGTCTGAGCATCTTCAGGAGGGGTTGGAGTGAAAGCGTGGATCAGTTTGGCAGAATATGTAAAAGAGGAGCTCTCCTTGGTATCGTGGATACCTCCAGTCTCTTCTGCTGGAAGAAGTGCTTGGGTAGACACTGTAGTGAACTAGAAACAAATACAAGTCCTTTAGTCACTTCAGCGAGGTGCACAAAGATGTGCTGTGCTCACAAAATGCATCTAAGCAGTAAAATTTGACAGTGTTTTTGGAGCCAAGAGTGCAGAGTATTTGAGCAGAGTGCAGTAGCACTCCTGAGACCCTGAGAGGAGCCAGAACTTCAGAGGTCTCAGGCAGGGCTTGTCTTGTTTGTGAATGACACTTGGATGCTGTAAAGAAAACTTAATCTTATTCTTTCTTTCCTTTTTTTTTTTTTCCTTTTTTGCTTTATATTCTCTGGAGCAGTTGCATAGTAAAGACAATACTGACGGAAAGCAGTATCGGTAAATCAATAACTTTTTTTTCTTTCTTTTTTTAAGGTGAACACACACAAGAAACCAATTCACCTCATTCACTGAAGAAGGATGTAGAAAACATGGGGAAAGGTAAAATAAATAAGGGCCTCTTACATTATAAAACTGCTCTTTGTTTTAATAGAATATGAGGATAATAGGGGGCATTTTTGTTCTGCACCATATTTTAAGCTTGTCAAGTAACATATGAATAATATATGGACCTTTGGGTGGATATAATTGAGATTAATGCATATATATCAATCAATACATGACACTGTAATATAATACTTTAAAATAATATATTACATTGATTTATATTCATGGCTTTCTGCACAAAATCTATTGTAGGTCTATGCAACACTTTTTTTTTTTTATAACTGCTAAAATATTTTGTCTTATAGTAATGAATTGCTCTATGAATGTTCACTCAAGAATTATTTATACAGATTAGTAAAAGCACTTTTATTTTCTCTTTGTTAGAGGAACTCCAGAAGGTTTTGTTTGAACAAATTGACTTACGGAGGAGACTAGAACAGGAATTCCAGGTGTTGAAAGGAAATGCGTCGTTCCCTGTCTTCAGTAAGACACTTATCTGTGGTTTTGGTGTTATTTGTGGGTTGTTGGCTGTTGTTGGGATGTTAAAAGGGGGCGAAGTATGTTCTCAGTTGTGTTGCCAGGATTTTTGGCTTTGTTCTGCTGAGGTTGATGGCACGTCCACTGTGGCTTTTCAGGCTGCCAAAGAAGGTCTTTTGTAGAGAAAATCTGAAGCTGGACATCTGTTTTGGTGTATATTTGACTGGATTTGATAGCACTGAAAACAGCTGTTCATCAGGGGTAGAAAATCGGGAATATCTCTGCCTCCCAGTGAGCTTTGATCCCAGATCTAATAAAAATATGTTAAAACCTGCTGGAAGGGGTTTTCCAGCACAGAGCCATCACACCACTTCTTGTGCCAGGCTCCCTCTCTTCAGGAAGGAAGGGCTGGATACAGGGCAACCTGTCGGGGACTTCTGGGCGTATAGGGATGTCAGTCTTCTTAGCCAACTTCTTGGAGGCTTTTGAAGACGGTAATTTATGGACATCTTTTTGTGGTCCTAGCTGACGCTGGAAAATTGATTTGGAGTTTAAGGAGCATGTTTAAGGAGTGGAAGTAACAGTTTGGGATTTTCCTCTTGAGGTGGTTGTTTGGGAGGGCTCTTTGTCCTTGTTTTACTTTGAGAATTGGATGAAGCACTATGTGATTCACAGCAAACCAGGATATACATTTATAGGCTTCCCAGACTAATTGTCAGCCTGTTCTGCCTTTTGTTAACTTCTGTTAACTCTATGTGACTGAAATATCTCACCAACACTTGGGCAAAATACCTTCATGATGGTTTACCATAGTTTCTTGAAGAGTTCAGAAACAATCTGTTCTTTTAGACCTCCAAGTTCCTTCATAAAAACTCCAGGGACAAAAACCAGCATGGCCAGTACCCTGAGATAAATAATTCAACAAAAAAAACGCTGCTGAAAGCAGAGGACTGTTGCACCTGCCTGACTCAGAAGAAGAGATAGAAATGCAGGAGTTGTTTTCCTGTTATTTAAAGAACATATGCTTTCCCACTTTCTGTAGCATCAGATAGGGTAAGATCGGGGAAGCAAGAAAGTGCAAGGCAGGTCTCTGGAAATGACTCCGTCTTTAGCCCAAATATTGAAAATTTTATAAATAAAGAAGAGCCTGAGGTTGTATAGATATTAATGAAAGGAGATAATCTCATCCTTCGGTATAAATTCAGTCATTACTTGGGTTTGGGAGTGAGGTAATTTTAACATAATTTGTGTAGATCAAAATATTTGATGTGTGGTATTGGTGAAATGGCATCTTGGAGTTTTGCCATTCAGGTCACTCATTTATCCTTTTGTTCTTCTACAGTAAAATTAATGCTCTGTCATTGCCGCGTAAATAAACACTGCAATTAAACCACATGAAATACAATTCAAATAAAAGAAAAGAACATATACGGCCAACCTAGGAAGTGGCGACTGTGTATGCTGGCTTGAAAAATATGTGGTTTCAACATACCACAAAGTAGTGGTCAATTTTCTTCAGGACTAAAATAGAAAACTGATAATGTGCTATAAACAATATATGTAAGTGACCGTAAAACCTATTTACAGATTTAGATTTACCAAAAAAATACCCTTCCCCATATAATAAAACAAGAAAATGGGTCTTTGTAAAGCAATAAGTGTAAAATCCAGAATTTGTCCTCTTAAAGAAGTATTTGTTGCACTGAAAGAGATGGGGTCTGCTCCAGGCTCTCACTGCCAGACAGTGCTCCTGCTTCAGGTTGAGTGTTAGAAGCTCTTAGTTTTGACAGGTTTTCCCGGCAAAGTTACTAATGGCCTGTGGCGGTGGTGGATAGGAAGGAGCTAGGGAGAGAAATCTTAGGAAATCCAGTGAAAGGAACATGGAGGTAAAAATTAAAATTGTATTGCTTGTGGCTTGGAGATGCCTGAGGCTATAGGAGGGAGCAAAACCTGGTAGATAACAGGCTTTGTATCCCAGTCTGGGTTACTGCAGCACTGGGCAGAGGGCTGAGTGCCCTTGGGGACTGAACCTCTGTCCAGCCCTGAAGCTGCTGGGGACAGAAACACTGCCAGGGTAATTCTCACTCTCGGGTGGTGGTGGTTCTATCTGTGCTTTGAACTGGTAAATGAGAGGTGTTTGACTTTTAAGTCTTCTCATTCGGTTTTAAAAATGATAAAATTCAATGCTGTTTCAGCAGGGAGTCAACATGTGAGATGTGGGAAGTAGTGTTGTATGTCTCTAGAAGATGTTCCTGTCAGGTTACCTGGAGTTAATTCTAAAGTCATCATTCTTTGGGTCTCACGTTTGGAACAGAGCATTTTGGGGGCAGTTGGCACGAATAGCATCCAACCACCATCCACAGCACCACTATGCAGTCTCATGTGTAAACGGCTTTTGGTTTCCATGTTCTTGTCATGGAAATCGCTATTAAATGAGAACTGATCCTATTTGCAAGCTCGTTCAGCAGTAGAATGCTGCCCGCTTCTCTGTGGCTTGACCTGCTTCAGGTATGGCTGCGATCATTTATAAAGCAGCAGACCTTGCCTTCTGCTGCTTGCACCTTAATTTTTTATATTGCTAATGCACTTCAAAGCTGCAGGTAAGGTTTCCCTTTGCCTAGAAAGTCTCTCAACACAAAGCAAAAAGACTTCTTGAAGAATTTGCTCACTTGATAGGAATATAGGCACCTGTGCACAGTGGCAGCGTGTTCCCCCAGAGCCCTGCACTGGTTGTACCCTTGGTGTTGGCTGGCTCGCATTTTGTCCAGCTGTATTTAACAACACGGTGGTAAAACAGCAGAGACATAGTCTGGGTAGTTAAAGTATTTAAGTTTGTGTTAAGAAAACTCTTTAAATATTCATATCTTTTCTCCTGGGTATTGCCAGGCTTTGTCTGTAAGCAGTTAGTCTCAGTTAATGCTGCCGGAAAAAATGTTCTCCTTACCATTAACCCCATTTCCACAGTGAGTCTGGGCGTTTGCAGCACAGGGCTGAGCAGGATTTCCGAGCTGTTTGTTCTGGGAGGTGAGGAAGCTGTGAGGAGGCAGACAGGGAGGAGGGTGTTGAGATGAGGCCGACTGCTCTGCATGGCCTGCTCCTGTCAAAGTGAAACTGGAAGAGGAGCCACATCGCAGGTAGCACAGCTCTGTCAGCTCTTGGTGACAGCACAGGGGACTGTCACCTCTTTGCGCATGGCTATTTGGTAAGCAAGAGAGGAAATGCAAATCTGCTTTTATTTCTGTTGGCTTCCTTTACTTGTCATGTTGGAGCAGAGGAAACAGGCTGAAAAAATCTGTGGGCTTTTGTTTGAAATCTGAAAAAAATCATTAAGATAATGTCACCACGTCCTTTTTAATGTGGCCATGGTGGACTCCTGATGGTTTCAGCCTGACAAATCATCTCATTCTTTGTTTCACTGACATATTCTTGTCATCCTAAAGTGCCTCCTTGCCTTTTAAACAACAGCTTTTGGTTTTCATTCAGAGAAGGCAAAATTCTTGCGTGAAAGACTACAGAGCTCTTCCCCATTGTGCTCTCTTCCTGCCCTTTCCTGTGCCCACACTTGGTGGGCATACATCCCCTTTCCCCACAGGCGAGGTACACCCTGCCTCTCCACTGTGCTGTGCCACAGCTGCCGTCTGCCATCCTGCTTCTGATTTTGGGGTTGAGCTTTTGTGAGGTTGAGCTGGCAGTGGGTGAGGTCCCAGCACATGGAGCATCGGTAGGAGCCGCATGCTCTCACCTGGCCTCAAGTCTTTCCGAGCAATTTAGGTATTTCTGTGACTCCCGTTACTGCACTAAGTATCTCACAGTCATTTAATCTATTAATCTTTCCAGTGTGCTTGGCAGAGGAAGAAGTGCTATTATTCCTGATTTACTGGTGATGAAATGAGGCACGGCGAGACACGTGCACAGAGCCCAGTAGAGCAGATATTGAACCCAGGATTCCTGAGTCCTGGGTTTGTGTCCCAACAGCCAACATGGCTGTTAAAATCTTTTAATTGATAGTTGTAAATAAGCCATTCTAGCTGCTTTGGCCTTGAAATGCCCTTCGGCAAGCCCACTCTGTGTGCTGAGCTGCCCCATGCTGTTTTTGCTGGCGTGCACCTTGCTGCTCCCGTGGTCTGGGACAGACTTCTGTCTCCTGGATCAAAATGGTGTTGCTTGGAGTGGATTTTCAGTCCTATTACAATTAATAGTTCATTGCTCCACCCGTATCTCCATCATGCTGCAACTCTCCAAGTTCTTTCCTTCTTAAATATTTTTATTTTTCCCACCTTCTGATAGCAATGTTCTGAATCACAAGCCAGTAGCTAAACTTCTATCCAAATTAAGTTTTGTCTGAAATGGTTACAGTGAAGGAAAATGAGAAAAGGAGGAGCTACTAGAACTAAAAGCTTGCCTGTGCAGTTACCCAGCTGTCATGGAAGCTGTGATCTGTATTTCAAAGACTTTTTGCCATCTGAGTTCCACGTCACTGTTTAAGGAACTTTAATTTTTTGAGTTGTGTTCAAAGCCGTCAGCACAATGTTATGAACTACAAATCAAACCCTGCATCCTTGAACGCCTTCTGTTCTCACATATTGGACATCCCTATTGATGTCAACAGATTTATACCAAAGCATAACAGTTTTTGCTGTTCTCTCCAGTGTCTGTAGAAGTTTGACTGATGACTGCAGAGTCCAGCCCATTGAGAAAATCATTGTGGGAATGAATGTTAGCAACAGAACCTTAGCATTTGCTAGCTGAGGAATTAGCTGAATCATTTTTTCCCAAGTTTTTTCTGTTGTCTACAGTGTCTCCTACTAGATAAGAAAATTTTGTTAGGCTTGTAGGTGGGTGAAAGGCTTTGTGGTGCTTCACAGTTCCTCAGTACTGGTTGCATTTGGTTTCATTTGATTTATATGAATTCTGCTGTGGTCTCTGTTCTGACTACTGCAACTACTTTTTTCTTAATTATAGATAATTTTCAAGATCAGATGAAGCGGGAGCTTGCGTACAGAGAAGAAATGGTACAGCAACTACAAATTGTAAGTTTGTATTCTACTAAAAATATTATGAACTATCACTTTGTTGTTTTTTGTTTGTTCGTTTGTTTGTTTTTTTCTAAGTACGTTCCTCAAGCCTTTCTTTTGCAAGCCATGCAGATGCAGTATTATTTAGCTCGTATTACCTTATGCTTAGCAAGACGTAAGCATGCAGTTCTTAACTGGTTTAGAGTCTAATTACCTGGAGATTTACTTTCATACAGTAACCAGATGGGTCTTCATGTTTCAAGTAAATGGGATGTGTTGACTGAACACCGATAGGTGCTTCTTCAGCAAGAAACATGAGGACTGAGTCAGTAAACCTTAAGCAGTTAAATACTTGCAATAGTTGTCAAGGGGTGCAGTTCAGCCCTGGCAAATAAACCTTAGGATGTGTCTTTTTCAAATTTCAGCCATTAGAGTAAGTGCTGAACTCAGCAGTAAAGGATCCAGTTGCCAAAACGCAGTTCAGTGTATGCACACGTTGCTGTTTGCTCTATTGCTTGTTTATTTTAAAATCAGGTGGGATTTTGCACATGTGTGTGAGCTAGTGCAGCTCTAGATCCTTGCATACCAGTGTCCTGTTTTGAAAATTTGGCATTCAGGGCCGAACTGAATCCAAAACAAGCAAGGAGTGGAGTATGTGAAGTTCTTACTCAGATACTACTTAGCACAAATGCAGTATTTACAGAAGGGCATCCTAGCGAACGGGAGGCTGTCAGGCAGTGTTTGTTTTGTTAGTGCTTTTTCTGTGATCAGTCTGACATTCAACAGTTTTTGAGGCAGGCTTGCCAAAGATCTCCACTTGTCTGAATCAACCCTGTGCTCAAGCATCTAAATTTTCCTAGTGCTTGTCGCAGACCCTGGGGCTGGAAGGGGGTCATCCAGCCTTCTGGTACTGTCATTTTCTACTTGATGGGTTAGGACATAAAAATGAAGCTGAAGGCCAGGTTTGTCAAGCATGTGTGCGCCTATGTTTAAAGGCATTTAGGAATGGCCTTATTTTTAGGGCTGCTGAACATCTCAGCTCTCTGTTCCTGCTGACTTCAGAGATTTCAATGAGAGATGGAGGGTGCTGGAAAAAGGTTGTTTATGGAGAAAATCGAGTCCAGATCATTTTTGGATTTGTTTTTGCTGCTGGTCTCCACTCCTTACCATGCCCAGTTGTTCTGCGTTCCCCCTTGTCTCTCAATGCCTGGCAGGGAGTTTGGCTCAATCTGTAAATTGCATTGTGACAGAAGATGGTCACTAGGATGTCATCCTGAAAAGCACTGCCCCTTCTGCTTTGGACTTCAGGCAGGTGACTGTCCAGCCCCTGCTGTGTAGCACATTTAAGCACAAAGTTTGTGGGCCCACTTCAGCCTTTATCTCTCAGGTCAGCTGAACTTGAAGCTAACTAACTCTCCCTCCCAAGGTGAGAAGGAATGGATCTTCTCTGTCCTTCACTTTCTGTCAGAATCGTGGCATTGTTTCTGAAAGCAGACATCCCAGGCCTTCAGCGAGCCAGCTGTGGTGGTTTCTCAGATTAACAAGAGGTGGAGAAATCGCAAGATTCATCATAGTTCTTTTACTTGGGCAGAAAAAGAAATATGATCATGTAATTCACACCCTTTTCATCAGTGGTACCTGCTACAGAAAGACTAATAGTCATTGAATCATTAAACAGAGCTGCCTGAATGTGCTTACAGAAACTAGTTTCCACACTTAACGTACTGTACCAGCCCTTCAGAACCTCTTCACTCACTGGCTGCCTGACTTTAGTGTTGTTAATAGAAATGTTGCCAAAGCATCAGTAAGTCCTTATGTTTGCCTTTGGGTATCCCTTCTGATATTGGCGAGGCAGGTTGTACATAGCAAGACCAATAAAAGGATGTTTGCCTATGAAGAACTGAGAGACTGCAGCAAATAACCAGGGTGTTTGTTTAGGCTGGGTGCAGAAACTGTCAGCGATGTTTTGGTTAATAGCTGAAATGGAGTCAGCACTTCTGCAGTTACTCTAAGTTCATGTGAATGTATTCTGTATGGTTGTATCTGGCTTTAGGATTAATGAGCTGAGTTTGCTAATGAGATAACTCCATTGGCTTTCTTGGTTTGTGCCATGGATGAATTAAATCTTTTGGTAGGTAACACAAAAAGCATGGTTTCTTTTGACTTATTTTTTCTGCCATTTTTAACGGGGTAGATTGTTTCGTATATACCTGGAATATTGCATCATTGCTTTCACAAAGCTGCCCACACTTAATTTGCTTGTTAACAATGGAGTACAAAGAGAAAAGCAGAAGTTTTTAATGCGTACCCAAATCTTAGTTTTACTTTTGGCTTCATAGGTGTATACCTATCTAGGATTAAACACAAAATTTACTCATTTAACTAGATACAGAATTTGGCTTAATTGCTTTTTTATTTTAAAGCTCATATGAATGACTCAGGTTTTTGTTTTTTTTTTTTTTTTTTTTTTTTTTGGCTCTTCTCACTGTTAAGGGACTATACAACTTAATTTAGTTCTTTCTGAACACTTATGCATGATCATAAAGACATCTCTTTGTTTAAAAGCACTCTTGTAAAAAGTGTGTTCTAGATGCACGTTTTACCAGAGCAAAGATTGCAGTGTCTCTAAACTGGAATTCCTCCCAGTAACAGAATATTCAGGCTCACAGAAATAAACTGCCCGTGAGCGTTTGGTGTGTCAGAAAAGTTCTGGAATAAAGCAAACGGAATCTACGCCTGAAAAACTCACCCAAATATGATTGAACACCGCGCGCAAAAAGGCAAAAGTGACATTTCCCTGAGAAACTTCACAACTTTGCAGCGTGAACAAAAGCTGAAGGACTGCTTGAGAGCAGCGTTTTATGCCCAGCCCATACTTAACATTGAAGACAACACCTTTTTTTTTTTTTTTTTTAAAAAAAAAAAAAAAAAAAAACTGCAGTGCAGGACGTGGTGACAAATGGCCAGAGAGGAGCGAACGCGTGCGGGGAAGTCGGGCCGAGGTGGGGCGGCAGGGCCGGGAGGCGATGGCTCGGGCTCCAGGTGCCCTCTGCCGTCACTCCGCAATCACTGCACACGCAGCAGCCAGGAGGTGACACGGGTTCTTTCTTCATTAAAAGCCTCAGATTAAAGCAGCGTCTAATCAATGAGCTGTAATGACGCTTTGTCCACTCCGGACCTTTAAAAGTTATTTTATGCCTTCCTGAAAGTCAGGAACAAGGCTGAGATCTTTGGGAAGACAGAGGGGTGGGCTCCGTTCTGTTACATCCTCTGAAATGGATATTGACTTCTTTGGACGTAACCTGGCTGGGTAGGTAGCTGGAGCTGTGTGGCCACTGACTGTTTCTGTTAAGAAAGGAGTTGGTCAGAGAGCCTGGAGCAGCTACCAGGAAGTGTTGCAAACAAGTGTGTGCCAAGCTTTCGGCCAAGTGCCAAGGCGCAATCAATCAGAGTATTTAACGAGAATATAAATCTTAAATCACTTAGTGCATTTTTCTTTTCTTCCTTCCTCAAAGCATTGTCTCCCAAAAAGGCTAAGTACAGCGCATGGACTCAGAGGTCATGTTCTGCTTCAGGCATGGGCTATCCAGCTTCTGTTAATTAATAATTAAGCTATACTGAAAGGCCACTGAGAAGAAATCACTGTCCAGCAAATGGGGTAAATTCTAACACGGCACACATGGTGCAGCCCCATAAGAGCACACCTGGCTTCATAGCTGTTGGTTTCTATCCTTTACGACCAGAATTTATCTGTCAGGGCGGCCCAACCGCGTGGACGTGGTACTGTTAGCTCCTGCTGGGGTCTCTGCATCTTGTCTTCAGGGCAACTGCATTAGTGGATCAGATTTAAAAAGCATGAACTTTCTTCCTGCCTTCCTGGTGGGAGAAAGAGAAGCAGCATTTTTGGCATGCTTATTTTTTATCCTTTTATGTTTTTATGAAACCCTCTAAAACAGTGCAGCAAAAGAGTAGGTCACTAAATAACAAATTTAAACGTGCTGAAGACAGGCTGGCCTTTCTTCATTTGTTGTTAGTTGTTTTAAAAGTAGCTTGCAGATTCCCAGGAAGTGCTGTCTACAGGTAGAAACCAGAGCTGTATCCTATCCATCAGGAAAGGCTAAAAAAAAAAAAAAAAAAAAAAAAGTGTTTGTCATCCTGCCATTGTGACTCAGATAGCTAAGATCAGGTAGTGCTCAATCCCACCACTTTTCTGTGGGGATAAAAGGCAGTAGCTTTCTGAGACATGTTGGAAATGTGAATTATTCTGACATTCTATTCAAGTGGAAAATGTTGGTTTGGTTTGTTTTTGTGTTCACTCCAGTGGAATTGACCGTCTCCCTGCTGGCCTAACTTTGGCCTGGTAATAATGCTCTGACCTCAAAGCTGGGTTCAGCAAGAACTCCTCCAATATTTAATGGCCTCTGACCTTCAGTGTTACTTTGAATGAACTCTGTTCTTCAGAGGCAGACAATGAAATAAATCAGGAACTATCTGCCTGCAAAAATTGATTTCTGTCTGCATCGTCTTTCATCCTGTTCTTTAAAGATTGGCAAAGAATGTTTAAAAGAAAGAAAAAAAATCTACCATGGGGTGGTATTCCTAGGTCTTCAGAGGTATGAGATCACATCCCTTTGGGTCCTACTGGTATTAAGAAAAGCACCCGTAGATTTACTTCCTATTTTTTGTTATACGTGGAAAGTTGGTGCTTTGTACAACTACAACTAATGTACAACATTATCATGTGTATACGCAGAGATGCCAATCACTGCATGGCTGACACTCCATATTTGAAAAGTGGAAATGGGAAATAGCAGTGCTTTATGGGGATTTCTGGTTTGGTCCTCTGCTTAAAGTGGTCCAGCTAGGTCGATTGCCCATGGCAAGAATGTTAGAGGCACACATCAGTTCAGCAAGATGGCACTTGGATTTCTCGAGCCATGTCTTTGCTGAAGTGTATGTCCACTAACACCCAGATAATAACAGGGAAAATGATGTTTCTGGAACTCTGTGTTCACTCTATCTTGATGACTCCAAGGCAGATTTTATTATAAAAAAAGAGAGATGTTTTATCTCATAGTTCAATGTTTGTGTGTATGTAGCCAGTCTTGCAGATGTAAACTCCATTTTATTTCTGAGCTTACTCTTGTGCTTTAACAGGTGGGGTGGTACTGCAGGTCTACATCTCTATGTTCTGTTATCTTCATTTAACTTTTTCATGGAATTAACTGTAGTTAAGTAAGGGTGGTATTTAATTCCATATACATAATCCCAAATAGAATTCAGTTCCCAGGTCTGGTGGCACTGTTTGGGACGATATCTTCTGATGCTGAATGTAGCATAGAGATCCCTGACTGAAGGGATCTGTGAACACAGAGAAAAGTGAGCCAATAAGTACCATTTTCTCCAGAATTTTATTTTCCACTGACCACTTTTTGAAGACACCTGAGCAAAACCTCTATCTTGACAATGCATCTGGGCCTACCTTGAACTGATAGGATGGAGCTGCACCTCTTCCTCTAGGAAATTTAAATGTTTGCTTGAATGCTTGTGGAATGAATGGAATTGGGAAATGAATGCTTGTGGAATTATTTTTTATGAGAAAGAAAAGTAAAAGCTTCCTTTACTTTACAAACTGCAAAAATTCTGATTTTTTTTTTTAAAAAAAGGATCCATACATACGAAAGAGCCACAGCCCAGCCTCTGCTACTGCCTGTGTGCAGAATCCTTTTTCTGTAGTATTCATGTGCTCCAGTAAAAATACGTAGGAGAGAGACTGCATCCTCCATCCAGCCTTGGCTCTCGATCGCATGCATGCTATGCAGGCAGGTGTGCTGCTGTGAGCATGTACAGGGTGGAAGAGTCTCTGAACTCAGCCTGCACAGCTATAACTACTTCCACGGGGCAGTAGTGAAGAGACCCCCCTCTACGGCAAAGCTGTTGGCACTTTCATTCCTCCTGCAGCCATCAAAGGCTCGGTGCATGCTTTTTCTTCTGTTTAATCCCTCACATCATCTCATCCCAAAGCACCACACATGCAGAAACTGTAGTTTTCCACTGGCAGTTCAGCTGCGCATCTGTCTCCTTCCCGGCATAGATATGTTTTATGTCTGGAAGGGCTGTCTTGGCTGGACAGTGCTCCCACTGAATTGTGTGTGTGCTCTCTGGGAATGCAAATTGTTTAACTAAATACTTGTAGGTACACGTTAGTGCTTTGGAGTAATGTAGATTCCCTGTTCGAGCAATAAAAGGGTGATATATCACTGTGTACCCCACCTAAAAGGCAAAGTCTCCAAAAGAGGATGTTGGACAGCAGCTTCTCAGTGTCCACGTGTATCAGGGATCAGGCATGTGCTTTGGACTTGAATCCCCAACTCTATCTGCTTATGTGTGCTTCAGGTCATAGTGTGGAACAGACTTGGAGCTTGCAAACTCCAGGAATGCACTGAATGTGCTCCAGCTCTTAGTGCATGATCAGTACCCAGGCTCAGGTTATAGGTATCCTGAAGGAAAATCCTAAGGCAAATGGAGCATGGACACTGGGATTTTCTCCTGTGCCCCACAGATCTGCTCCTATTGCACTTTATTTCTAATTTACATAGGCTTAATCATGAGCAACTTACTGCTTGATGCTTAAACCCAACATCTGCTTTTTGTTGTTGTTGTATGGCCTTCAATAAGGGGCCATAATTTGGATCTTCGTATGTATTTAAGTGCTGATCCCGTCTTCATCAGAGCACTCACCTTGGATGCACTAAAGGGGACCGTGATGTTATGAACACCCCTAAATGTTGTTCCGCTGCAGCCCTGGAGTCATGAAACGTTCATCCAACACAAAAAGTAGCAGGTGACATTGTAGGTGATTTAACTTGTGAAGAAAGCAGTCATTGTCCCTGTTGAACACCCACCCCTCTCAGTTTCACTTATTACCAGGAGCATGGACAAACCAATACACATTGAAAAGATGCTGATGTGCCAAATATAGCAGGAAAGTGGATTAAGAACAGTACATTTCTGACAGAATGTACCCCGTTGTATTATCTAGGTCAGCACGGCTTGGGAGGTGTCCTACATAATTGACGGCCATGCAAACTGATTGCCTATTTGCTGTTATGGGTGGGAGAGAGGAATAACGCAGCTGGTAGAAACATCACGGGTCTGAGCTGAAAGGTGCTTATCCAGACAGTTTGTCTGTGGCTCCCTTTGCTGCCAGATTTGCACCAATCCTGTTATCTCAGAAGTAATGATATAAATCGTGCAAATGGGTGATCTGATGATAACTTCCTTTGCACAACTCTCTGGCAGTTTGTAGAGGACTTTTCCATCCTTTGCAAACACTGTTTCCTGTCCCAGGACTCAATGGAGAGGAGAGCTCTGTTTTGGGGGGATCTAGCAGCAAGTTTCCTGATCGTTTTCAGCTTCTGTGGAGGGTGGGGTTGTAATAGTCAGACAAAACACCTAGGTCATGGGCTCCTGCAAGTCACCAGTGGTTTGGGCTTCTCGGTTTGTGCGTAGACATTTCCCTTTCCCCAGGACTATGCAAGAGAAGTGGCATGCCCGCTGTGAAAGGCTTCTGCTTTCGTTCAGCCTGACAGCTCATCATTACAGACACTGCTTCTTCCTGGTGCTGCGTCTTTCAGTCAGATTGACCTCCTTCCCTGAGAAGCAGAGGGCTAGCTCCCGAGCTGCAGATGTCCCTTTCTTTCCTCTCAGCCCCAACCTTCCCTTTTCCTCACCAAAGCAGGCATGGACAGATACGCTCTGTGAGAGATGACACTGCAGATACTGGTGTAAACTAGCAGTCCAGGGGCATGCTGAGCACCAGTCACACAAATGTCCTCACACACTGCGGGCACGATGCAGATAAAACCAGAACAGGGGTGGACAAGAAGGCACATTAGGGAAATTGTGGACACAGATGCAAATTCACCTGGTACTGGTATGTTATTACATGTACAGGGCAGGTTGCTTGAGCTCAGTGCACGTGCCCATCTACTCCCTTTGCTCTTACTGCAGCTGTAGGCTTTGCTCCTGACTCGAGTTCGGCCCATTTGTCAGCTCACAGGAACACATTTCACATTATTCCTGGCTATATTCTGGAGTGCTGGCAGCAGAAGCAGGTCACCTCAGTGTGCAGCAGCACCTGGGAGTGTAGGACCATAAATTTTATGATCCCAACATGAATTCCTCCAGCAGTCCTTCCACAAGGTAGCACTGACGAACAGTGGATTTGTAGGCACTTGGATTCCCAGCTAATGGAGAAATCTCAGAGCAATTTAGTTTTGTTGCATTCTGAAGGCCCAGCATTGAAAAAGAGCTGCCCCTTACTGCATTCCCCGTAGCCTGTGAACACATCATCACACTTTGTGTCTAAATATAACCATGTCCCTGATATGCCAATGTTCTCTGTTTTCCTTTAATTATTTGTTCCACTTCAGTGGCTTTCCTCAGATTGGTGCAAGTCAGAGATAGCTATTAAGAACTTTCTAATTATGGTGATATAAATATATGAAGACTCACACTCCCAACCTGCTGTATTTTGGCTGCTCAGAGATCAGTGGTTTTTGCCTTTTGTTACAGACAGCTGATTTTTATCATTTCACAGGTAGCAAGAATGAGTGGTCCTTCTATTTTTGTCAGAAACTGATATGAGCGAAACATCACAAGACATCTTTTACACTGGATTTTAAGATCTGTCTGTTGTTTTAATCATTGGCCATTTTTATTTCACTTCTGCTTCAGCGTTCTTACAGTGTAAAGCAGTGGCTTTGTTTCTGTGTCATTGCAGATCCCCTATGCAGCAAGCTTGATCAGGAAAGAAAAGCTCGGTGCACATCTCAGCAAAAGCTAAAGGTAAGTTTGTGGTAGAGGAGGTGTTATTCTGCCTGGCCTGGGCATCATCTTCGTCTCTGCAGCCACTGCAAGAACTGTTTATTTTGTTGTGTGATTACTGGTTGTGGTCCAACAACCCTGCCTATGGATGTGTGAAGAACTTCTTTACTGAAAGGGTTGTTAGGCACTGGAACAGGCTGCCCAGGGAGGTGGTGGAGTCACCATCCCTGGAAGTCTTTAAAAGACGTTGAGATGTAGAGCTTAGGGATATGGTTTAGTGGGGACTGTTAGGGTTAGGTTAGAGGTTGGACTCAATGATCTTGAGGTCTCTTCCAACCTGTAAATTCTGTGATTCTGTGATTCTGTGATTCTGTGTCGTGCTGTGGTCTAAAGCTGATCACAGACGTGTCACCCAGTTTGCTAGGTTTCACTGGGGTAGGACACAGCAGTGAGAACTGACCATTGAGTGAATCCAGCCTAATAGCCTGAGCAAATACTTCTACTGTCTGACACTGGAAAGTGGCCTCAAGGTAGTGGACCTTTGGAAGAAGGAGGGAAACCACCCTGACATTCAGCATGCAGTAAAAGTTCACACGCGGGCAGGTAGGGATGGGTTTTTCGTGCCCATAACAAAGCTTTCTGAGGAGAGACCTGAGTTGAACCAATGCCAGGGAAGAGCAGTACGGTTTGGGAGCCTTGCAGAACTACAGTGGTCAGTCTCCTGCAGATGCACTGCAGGATCTCCCTGCACCCACCACCACATTTTTTTCAGGAGTGTTTTTCAGAGACATTCGGTGAGAATAACCATTGTCTCCGTCATCAGTGACCTGGGAGATCCCAGTTCCTGGTGCTAAAGCCTTTAAGTGACATTCTCTATTTTTTATGGTAAAACAAGGAGATTGAGGCTTGGAGACAGAGAGGCAAAAAGTCAGTAGCTCTGCTACTGTGTTATGCCTTGGAATTTGGCCTGTGGATTCAGCAAAAGTATCCTTGTGGTGTAGTAGGCAGATGAGAAAAATAAAGAGCAATTCATGTTCAGAGACCTCAATAAATGCACAAAGGAAAGGAACTAAGGAGAAAGTCTGGGGCATCTGAATAAGGCTTTGATTGTATCGGTGACAGGAATTTGTCTGAGCTATGGAAGAAGTAGATATTTACAAATAAAAAATCATCAGGAGTAATCACAGAGTAACCAGATAAGCAGTATCTGTGGCCTTGAGCTCTGCCTGCTGAGATAAGGAGATTAATCTAAGCATCAAGTTGGTCTGTTTTGCCCTCTTCTGCATGCTTTCTTACTGACTGCCAGCATTTTCCAGTTGAGTCTACATTAATCTGAGCACCAATTTAAAATAAATTCAGTAATATTAATATCCTGAATAAAACAGTATGCCACGCTGAATGAGAAGCAGGGGATCCTGCCCTAAGCGTGTTGTCCAAAGCACTGATCTACAATAAAAGTCAGCCTGAGGATGGCAGCATCAGATGAACGGCGGCACCGTTTGTTCTCAGCATCAGGTTTTCATCAGCCGACAATCCCTGCAAGGGAGGTGCTGGCATCACAGCCACGAGCGTTCCCTGCTTGTTTGCCGAGAGTGAAGGATGGATGCATTCCTCATGCTGTTTTTGTTTCCAGTGACACACCATCCCTGCAGACAACAGGGATTTCTCTGAGTAGGCCCCCGTGCTTTTGAAAGATTAGCTGTTACTTAACTGCTAAGCTAAATCAGTCAAGCAGAGAATCACAACTATATTGTTCGGAAGCAATTTCAGATTCTCAATGTGCCAAGCAGGAAAGAGTTGCCTCCAGAAGGAATGTGCATGCACATACATCCCACACAGTGCACAGAGGGAGCAAAGACCCCGTGCAGTACGGAGCAATTAATGCCCCGTGTTTTCCCACAATCTTGTGTTGCTCTCGTTGGACCTGCAATTTCCGCAGAATGTCTGGCTGTGTTTGGTCATACCACAGTCAATTATACTTCGCATTTCATCTTTAATGAAGTATTTCCATGAGACTCTGCAAATATTAACTAGCAGGGTCTCAGAGGAAGCTTCTGGAGCAGGTGACTTTTGTGTATCGCTTTTGTGGGGATTGCAGATAAATGTTGTAATTCTGCAAGCAAAGAAATCTCAAACTTGCGCTTAGGGTTGGTAACCTTTTCTCTTTGTTTTTGGTTTTGTTTTGCTTATTTGTTCCTAGAAGCACAGGACCTTTTGCAGCTGTTACCTTTAAGTTATAACCCACCACTCAGAAATCTGACTTGTATAAAGACTGAGACAATGGAAGGGCTTGGAAATTTAAAGAACAAACAAAACAAATCAGGTTCCTCTGAACCCAAGGACAAGTGACCTCAAAGCATCATGGACAACCATGTAAAATAGAATGTAGCAGCCATTTATTAGTAAAAACAAAACAACAAAAAAAAAATCAAAAAATACCTGTCCTGGATCTTTTTTGGTGGTACCAAAGTTTAAGTCTTTGTGTTTTTAGAAGGACTACTGAACTTGATAGAGAAAATGCTTTTGATGAATCATACAGATAAGCTGTGAAGGGAACTGACGATTCTCTCAACGCCACAAACACTTGACATCATCTGCCCGTTCATCTTTTGCTTGGGGATAGTGATTGTTTTATGGAGGAAAACGCACGTCATATCAGGTGGGCCAGAACCACACTTGGATGGATGGATGGATAAAAAAGTGTTAGCCATACACAGTGCTTTTTAAAAGCAGACTGGAAACTCTCACAGCCCTCTCCCTCGGCCCCTTCCTCCTCTGGTATTTTGCCTGCTGTATGAATTAAGATTGTACTCCTCTGGAAATATTTTACAATTTAATATTGAGTGTAATTAAGAATATAATCACTGTTATCAAAAAAGGTATTTAACTCTGTTGTAGTTTCTTTATCATTCATGTGGATAAAAAGTCTATAATAAAAAAAAAAAAAAAAAAAAACTATGAAACTATGAGATAATAGTTGAGCTTCCCTGTACTTCAATGCTATGCTTATTCTACTGAAAAAAAAAAATGAATGGAGAAATTTATCCTCAAGAATATCTTTTTAGAAGCATCTTAATTCACAGATATGTTAATGTGTTGATGTATTTTATGGAAGAAATCCTCTGCCTCTGGTTGTTAGAAAAAGTTTGGAAGTAGATTTGGTGGGATTTCAGGAAGTGCCTTGTGGATTTCATTTAACTCTGCTTCTACAGAAATAAAGGGGATATGCCTGGGCCAAAATCAGTCACCTTTCAAAAACCACAGCCGTAGTCTTCTAGGTCATTTCCTGATCATGTGCAGCATCCGGACTGTCAGCGCTTCCCCAGCGGAGTCGTCTTCGTTCGGATGATCTCAGTCCTGAGCACCTGGCCATCCCTCAGCATAGAAGATCAATCTTCCTCATCCCTGCAGAGCCAGCCACCAGTATGTGAAAGCGGTTTCAGCCACCCTTGGCATTTGGATAAGTCACCAAGTTGCTCTCTCAATATTCCCCCCGTTCCCAGCAAATCCTTGGGATGTCAGGTCGGCTGGTTTTACAGATCCTCGGTGCAGCCCAACAGAGCTGGAACGCAGAAGTATGCAGCCTGTTGCTCTACACACGCACTGCCCTTCGTAGTTTGCTCCTGCCCCAGGTGAGCTGACAAGTCTCGAATACAGGACTCACTGAACTGGCTGCTCGGTACCTTCGGTAGCATGGAAAAAGCAATGGAAGTGCCAGAAGTGCTGGACCAGGTCAGACCAAAAGTTCGCGTGTGCGGTGTGTGTTCACTGTTCCCAAAAGTGGATGAAATCAAGTAACTTCGTAAAAGCAGGCAAGCGGTTAGACATGTGTTCCCAGAATATTGTTTTAGCATCTAATGATTTACAGCTCATGGGTTTTCAGACCTAGACGTGATGTCTTGTTTTTAAAAGCCCTCGATGGATTGCTTTCTTTCATGAACTTGTCCAGTGACTTTTTTAAACCTAGGTACACTTGGCAGCAACAGCGCCCTGTGGCAGCAAACACCAGAGCTTAAATACCTGCTGTATGAAGGAAAAACAGCTCCTGGTGTTCAGAGATGCCACCTGTTAGACTCATTTTATGCCTCCTGCCTCTTGTACTGGGCGAGACCAGTTGGCAGTTGACTGCTGTCAATCCTGCACCATCTCCACGCCAAAATGGTTTCATAGGCACCCTCTGAGCCTCTTCGTCTTGCTTTCAGGTGGAGGAGTTGCAGTCATTCTGCCAACAGAAGCAGTCCCATGGCTTTGTAGCTTTCCTGTACCTTTCTCTGATTATCTGTTTCCTTTGTGAGATGGGGAAATAGCTGCGTAGAGTATTCAGGATACAGGATGCTATATAGATCATGGCACAGACTGACATGATGATATTTTCTGATGCTTTTGGTGAAGAATGAGCCCTTCTCCAGGGTCGTGGTAAAATGTCTTACCGCTACAGATCAAAAATTTTGCCCAGACATAAAGCAGTCATGCTGCTCAATAAGAAATTACTGCTCTAATGGCTTCAGAGTGCCAGAGCTCCTGGATGTGGTCAGACAAGCACAGTAACCCCTTGTCTCCCACCCTTTGACAGCCAGCCTGTGCAGCCCCAGGAGCAGGCACGAGGGATCTGCAGCAGATTGATTCGATTTCTATGCTCTGTTCAGACCGTCAGGTTTCCAAGTGACTTTCCAAAGCAAGTTGTGCATCCACGTATGGTTTTTGTGAGCTGCAGATGTGACGAGCCGTGCACTAACTGTACAGTTCACACAGGTAAAGGGTTGGATGTACAAGCTGCGTGGTTCTAATTGAACATTCAAACCTCAAATGTACAGATTGCACGCTTACTTGGTTAGTTAGGATGAACTCCCTAGTTAGGGAATGGGAACGCCACTTGCCTGGTTTGTAACTAACGTGCAGACCACAGCTGCAAACATGAAGGTGGAACACAGGTCTCAGAATGAAGCGTGAAAGAAGTATCTCGAATTAAAAAATCATCCCTCACACTGATAAAGCTCAGGAACATGATCCTAGAAAACAAACACAGAACAGCCACCGCCTAACCAAATCTACTTCAGTAAACAGCCCAGGAAGCTTTGTATCAGCCATTGGTTCTTGTTTTCTTTCCTCTTGTGCCAAAGTGTGTCCGTGTTAAAGCGATGAGGGTCCCACTGTAGTGTTAAACTGTCGTGTTCTGCAGACTCAACCCTCAACATTGTCTTCCACCAGATGCTGTCATAAAAAAAAAATAAAAAATAAAAATAATAAAAAAAAAAGCCTAGTAGTCAGTATGGTTGTGTGTGCTTATCCCAATGTTGCCCTGCACTTGAACTCAGCTCCGTAGGTAGTTGAGTTCTGGTAGTGGCCCTGACGGGGCTGTGTGTGAGGCAACTGATGGCCTGGGGAGCAGTTCCTGGCACGGATGGCGAGTCAGCCCAGACCCACATGCAGCCTGGATGTGGCCACCCTTATCTGAAAAGGGGGTGCCTCGTGGTGTGGGCACAGCTCTTCTGCACCGCACGGCCACGGGGAATGCTCCAGCCATGGTTAATTTACGGGCGTAGAGCAGCCTGTGTTGTTGCTGTCCTTAATATAAAGTGATATTAAGGTAGAAAATACATATTCAGCTTTTGTTGTGTGCAGCCTGTCAATACCTTTAAGAAATCTACATAGTTTGCCAAATTTCAGCTTCTACAGCCACTAACATGAGAGGCAGAAGGTATAGCTTTATTACAGACCTTTGTTTTATCCTTTTCTTTTGTCAAAATCCCCTGAGAATGGGAAAAAAAAAAAAAAGACTGTGTATTGAGCTGTGATTTGAATTTTTCAGGGTGTTTGGATTTTGGATAGAAAATAAATAGGTGCAGAAAGCTCGGTAGCAACTGAATGTCCACAGAGTTGGTCTTCCCTGTACCACACACATGTCCAAACCATTTTGAGCTCTGTCCTTCAGATGTGGTGCTGTTTCTCCAGGACTTACACCTCGACCATTTGTCTCTGTGATACTTGAGCACAGTTATTTCTTTATTTCTGTTGGCAAGGAAGTGCGCCAAGCAAAAGCATGGAGGTACATGCTTTCCCTTACTCAGGGACATAGGAACAAACCTCCTCCAGGAACAGTAATTTTATGTGCCTTCAAACCATTTCTCTCAAGGACCTTTTTTACCTTTTGTTGATCTTGTTCTGAAATGGCAGCTGAAAAGCAGTGAGTCAGAGCAAGGTGTTTTAAAAGGATGGTTTATCTGAGCATGTACTGCACTTGAGATCGATCTTACTGACAAACAATACCTGGATAATTAAAAAAAAAATGTTATCTCAGCATGAGTAGGGCTAATTAACAAAGGCGTTACAGTTGAGATGTGGAAGTTTTGTCTGAACTGGGTCTGGCAAACAAGCTAAGCACCTGGGGTTACAATGCTGGCCAGCCATCAAGTCTCTTATAGTTGGTAATCTCAGAAGAAATTTCTGGGTATTTCTGTTTTCTTAATGACTGGTGAGGCATCTGTTCAAAACCAAGGCAGATCTCCTAGAATTCTGAGAATCTAATGTTAGAAAGGCCCAGGAAAGAATGAGATCCTACCACTGCATTTTTTTTGCAGGTGGTAGTAAATAAAATCTCTGCACAACTTTTCACTGCCAGTCAGCTCCCGACTGTTCCTGTGTCTTTTCTTTTCAGCAAGGGATTAAAGTTCAGACTTCCTCAAAATGTATTCTTAATTTTCCGTATTTTTAACGTAAAACTTCAAGGCAGTTGTGCAAAAGTTTTCAATAAATGTTGTAGGGTACACAAAATCGCAAATCTGGATGTTTTAGGCTTTATCAACAAGGAATTAACAAAAACAAAGACCAACATTTGCTCTAATGGACTGTATTGGACAAACACTTTTGCCCCACTGGTTTTCAAAGCAGAATACTCTACTAAAGCAAAACTGTAGTCATTGCTTTTTTAGGAGGAAGTTTCATAATTTTCCAATTGTCTTTTATAACTTTTCTTTCTTATGAGGTGTTTGTCACTGCAGTTTGTGCTCAGGTGAGCAAATTTATTTTGACACGATGTTAACTAGCTTGAATTATTCAGAACACTTTTAAGAGGGCTCTGTTATCCAGCTCAGGAAGGGGCTTTTGTTTAACTATAGCAAGGTTATACTTAGTGCATCCCCCGGTATGACATGTTTTATCTCCAAACTACTAGGCACACATTCATTAATAAATCTCAGAACTGGTAAATAACCTACAGTTATGCTGAGAAGTTCAGATCTTGCATCTGTCTCAGGCCCTTGAGCCCTGCAGCGTATGGTGTATCTTTGGGGCCACGTCCACACATGGCTCTGGTCTCATTGGCTTTGCTTTTTCTTCGCCAGCAGTTTGCAGAGGTGGTTTATATCTAGACCCACAAAGTCAGACGTTCCTACAGAAAGGAAGCACAGCTCCACACTGTGATCTCACGATTCCCCACTAAATTGAGTATAGAGTGAGACAGACACCAGTAAAAAAGAAAAAAAGAAAAAAAAAACAAACAAACAAAAAACCCTTTGAATTATAATGTAATAGATCCCTATAATAGGTATTCAAAGCCTTCAAAGCTTCCTGTTATTATTATTATTATTATTATTATTTGCAATGTCTCTGAAATTCTCATTCAAACTGAATTTCTGCTCACAATAAATGCTTGCAGAGAAGAATGTGTCCTAGACATTTCCATCACGTCTTCACATCTGTGAGGGACAGAGGGCTGTCAGTACCATGCAGGAGATGTTCAGCAGTTCGCCAGACTGAGTCCTGCTGTTGAGCACCTTTCCCACAGAGCGCAGTCAGGACACCAGATAACGTAGTAAAGAGACTCCCTTTGACTTTGGTGAGCTTTGGTTCAGATTCAAACTCACAAACTGGTTGCAAAGCAGTTTAGGTTTTAGTTAGCAGCGAGCTTTCTGTTTGTCCGATAAAGAAGAAAAGCACTTCCCAAGTGTAAAATCCTCACTTCGTAGGAAATTTTTTACATCATATGCAACACGGAAAACAATTTTTAACACCACGGCTCTGGCTCAAAGCCAAATAAAAGGCCACCGATACCCTCTAGGAGGGAGAGGAGGTGCTTATATACCTGTTACGTGGATGGTGAAGAACAGAAAATTGGTGTGCGGCTTAACCAAGCCCTGCCCGTGTATATGCAGACCTGCTCTCCACTGTTCACCCCTGTAACGTCTATTTAATGCAGTACCTTCAGTGGTTTCCTACGCCGCAGAGAAAAACACACAGCCGTGGTCATAATCTAAATGTGCTCAGCGTTTGGACTGCGGGTACCTGAAACCCTGCCAAGCAATCTCCAGGGGATTTGGAGAGGTGCTTTGGCATTGTTTGACACTAGCAAGAGGAGCTGTAATTGTTTTGCAGCTATTTATCTACGTGCAGCAGGAAAAAAAAAAAAAAAAGAAAGAAAAAAAAAAAAAGAAAGAAAATAAAGGAAAAAAGTGTCAATCTCAATTGTTAGCTTTGAAATACTTGCTTACCTGCCAGTCCAGAGTGTGTGAACGTACTGATGGAAAAAGGAGTCTCCACCCTAGTGCACCCCACCCTCTCTGATCACAGAGCACAGACGATTTGAGCAGCAGCTGCAGGTTTCTGCAAGATAACTCAGTGCAGTCGCCAGCTCAGCTCCAGCCTGGTAGTAAGGACAAGGGTTTTTTGCAGAGCAAAACACGGCCCCGACCTGCGGGGATGCCACTTCGCTAGAGGTGTGGGAAGAGATGGGTGCTGCAGGGCAAGGTTCGTGACACGAATCCTGTCCTGCCCGCTGAGCAATGCCCTGCACGCTGTCCTGCTCACGGTGCAATGAAGAATAAGCTAAGCCAGGCTGCAACGAACTCCCAAATTAAGCACGGTTGACACTCCCACAGCCCTAAACTTGGCCATTGCAGATTAACAGCTGAACAACTGCTCAGTTCCTACACTGTTCCTTTCAGTGTGAAGAGCCAGGGGGGTCCGTGGAACACCCAAAAGGCAAGGACCGGGTCCTCTAGCTGCCCCTGGGCCAGGAGCCATCTCAGCTGGTGGGGTTCCCCCACCCAGAGAGCCCCAAAGCAGGAGGCTGCCTGCCCCCTCCACCCAGCCTGCTGGAGGAGACCCAAAGGCCCCGTCCCTGGGACGTGGCACATCGCTGTCACAGAGCTCCAGAGCTTCACAGCAGGCTCCAGAGGCAGCTTTCCTGCAGGAGGTTGTGCATGTGCAGCGTGCCAGGAGCCCGGTGCCTGAAGGAAGCTCCGGCGAGCCTCTAGGTGGAGTCCAGCCGTGTCAAAAGCTCTGCAAGCGGGCAGGGAAAGGGATTGCTTAACAGGAGGACGGTGAATAAAGGCTCTGTTTGATCCACCTCCACACTTTATTGACTGCCCACGAAAGGAAGAGATTATTCTGCCGTAATAAAAACCATGGAGAAAATAAAGCAATCAACAGAGGCGAATAAAGTGAGCAATTAGTCTGAAGCCCTTCAGACCAGCTTTACCTTCATGCAAGGTCTTGGCAGGCTGATGCTGATGCAAGGATATCCAGCAACCACAAGGTAACCCAGAAATTTGTAACTTTTCTCTTTCTGCTCTAAATTACCACTTTTTTATTTTTATTTTTTAACTTTTTCAAGCTGAAAGGTGAGATAGAGTTAGGCGCTGGTTAGGACATCTTAATGATGTGAGGAGGTTGTATCATGGGGGGGCTGGAGGACTCTACAGTGAGCAGGTCATCTTCTGTTTTCAGAAACACTCAGCCCAGCTCCCCTCACACCAGGGGGAATTTTTTCACCCGGCAGCTCCTCAGCTTGTTCACAGACACGCACACATACATGAACTGAGAAGAGGCAAAGCCTGGCAACTCAGTTTAGCTGCAAAATTACGCAGCTTGGTTTTGCTGTCCAGGCTTTACAAAAGGAGTTGTTGCAGATCTCTCTGATGCTTGTCACATGCGGTAATTCAGTCTAAGCATCATTTCGGAGGTGATTTCATTCCTCATATAAATGTGAGCATGGCTTTGGCTTGGATTTTTTTTTTTTTTTTTTTTTTTTCTGTGCGGTTTTATTTTCTTCAGGCATCTACATTTTTTTTTTAATGTAGCCTGTGGCTACACCGATTTTTCACAATTATATTTTAATGTGCATTTATTGAGAGTAGTTATTAAAGAGAGTAGAATTGAAAGTGCAACATAGAGGACTTTAGATGCAGGTTCTTCTGATACCTGAGAACATCTAGCAGACAATTTATTGATGCGTTTATTAACTGGATGTCATCAGGATACAGCCTGTGTTTCCCCATTTCTATCCTGGAAAAGGAGCTAGAATAGAGTGAGGTAATGAACACAAGTCTGTGCATCACACATGCAAGTGGAAATAGTGTGCACGTGTCTGTGTCTGTGTTGGTGTGGCAGCATGTGTGCGAGGTGACACCTGAATCCGTCTTGAGAAAGGTTTCTCTGACGGATACAAGACCAGTTGTTAGGCTCGGTTATCCCACCTCGGCAGCAGGGTTAATAGCACACCCCTGCCTTCCAGACTTGCTGTGCAGAGAAATTCACTCACTGTTCTGAGAAATTCGGGGTTTAGGTGAGGGGTTGGTAACAGGCAATATGGCTGTGCTAAAATAATATTACTGTTTGCCAGAGAGCAAGAAATTGCGTGTTGAGCCCCCGTTATCTTTCTGCCTAGTTGCTGTTCATTCCTTCTTACTTTACTATGTGGTGGCTGAGGGTTTTTTAGAGGAGATAGGCAGTAAAACCTCTGGAAACAGTAAAATGAAAGGTATAAACCTGAGCTTGAGAAAGCTGGGCTCAGTTACCTTTTCTCCTGAAGTCTTCCCCTGTATTTTGCCCCAATTTCCCCTGGGGCAAATTGGCTCGGATGGGTGAAAGTGAGCTGAAGCTGTGGTGTCTGTTTGCAGCACTGTTTGTGTATTTTATTCCACGGCTTTAGCACGTTTGGGGTCTGTCTGCTTCATGCAGCCCCGTTTGCAGCCCTGACCCCACAAACCACCACATTAGCAGCACTGAAGGCTCACTTGCAAGTTGTAGGGGCAGCACAGAAGAGAAGGGCAAAGCTTCCCATCTGATTTTGTCGCAGGTGGGGATGTTCGTGTGTCCTCAGCCTGAGCTGCTCACATCCTGGCCAGGTGTGCCAAGCCTGTGATCACTGGCTGGGGGGGAAGAAGGTCTGCACATCAGTCCACCAGCGTTTTAAAAGTGTTGGAGCTGTCAGCGTGCTTTATTAGAGCCTCCCTGTGTCCATCTGAGGGGTATGGACAAAAAATGTCCCAGCTGGGGCTGGGCTAGAGTGTGATGCCCAGCCCTTGGCCATGCCAAGATAAGATACTGTAGGCAAACATACAGTCAAACTCAAGGCAGCTGGGGAGGTTTATTACCTGAAGAGAAACATTCATTTTTTTTTTTTTTTGAAGTCAGATTAAATTCTGTCTTTAGGATTTGTCCCCTCCATGCTCTGATTCCCAATCTGCAAAGCGCTGATAGCATAAAGTTGCTATCTCACAAGGAAGTTGTAAAGATAATTCACATTATAGATGGTGAAATATTCAGAGGTTATAAATGGATCTAAAATAAATATTATTTTGTACTGTGATCTGAATGTCTTTTGGCTTTCCTTTTCAGTATGGTCCATGATGCTGAAGAAGGTTTTCACACCACCTTAGAATCCAAGGAAGAAGGTGCTTTACTTTCCTGTTTGTTTTCATTAGCATTTAAAATCAGTTTTGCAGTGTCTATTTGTGTGGCGGCAGCAGTGAGAGGCCCCAGGTAACAGCAGTGATATCAAATGTTAGCAATGTTATCAGACGTACAGGATTTAACAGATACAGCTTTGTGAATGAGCTCAAAAGGAAGGAAGGAATTAGCCATAGATCTATGGCTGTTGGGGTTTTAGAGAGGGAAGAACGATGGAAATAAAAGGAGCTGTTGCGGCAGAAGAGAGGAGCGGGGAACACAAAGGTGGGTGTAGAAGGGGGAATCAAAGCCAGATATCAGTCCATTGGGTTTTGAAATAAACCCAAGAGCCAAAAAGGATGGAAACTGAGACTGAAAAGGGTGGAAGTGGATGGAGAATGCTGGTGAGATAGGCAGTGTGACATTGGATGCTGCGCTGACTTTACTGTGAATAAGTGGATAACATCTGAAATGCAGATAAATACCCATGAGTTAATTAATCTAGTTGACAGAAACGTCTTCCTAACGCGCATCTGGTCAGTCACCCCTCTCCACCCGTGGTTTGCAGCAGAAGGAGCTGTGTGCAACCTGTGACAACCTGAGGTCCTTTTGCAAAAGGTTGCACTTCCTAAAGCTGTCTGTTGGCAAAACTCACCTCTGGTTTCCATCTGCTTTTCAAGGTTCGTCACCGATTACTTATGACATTATCATGGTGTCTCTCAGTGGCAGCCTGTTGCTGTTGGTTGTGATCAGCGTAGCAGTGAAAGTTCTCCGGAGGTGAGTGGCAGCAGGGGAGGACCCGGGGTCACCACGGGAATGTGCGCAGTGAGGAATTCCTGCAGGAGCAGAGTGTGATCGGGGAGCCCATGGAAAGACCCTGCCAAAACCCAGTGCTTCTTGGGGTCCTCGGTTACACGAGCTCTTTCTCCATCAGCCCACACAGCGAGGTGCGTTAATTGTGGCTGGAGAACTGCCAGGGCATTTACTTGGGTGCCCTAGGGACGTGGTGACAGGGACATGGTTTAGTGGGTGATACTGGTGGTAGGGGGATGGTTGGGGCAGATGATTTTGGAGGTCTTTTCCAACCTTTATGATTCCATGATTGGGTAATACCATTTCAGGGAAATGACATTTGGTTTTGGTTTGTATCTGAACCAAATTCTTTGACCTCTCACCAGATTTTATATATGTATATTGAAAATTTATTGAGGAAAATTAAGAGACCCAAGCCCCTAATTTCTCACTACTGACAACATTTTCATTTTCTGAAGAACAACCAGAAGTCACAAGCCAGGAGGCATTCCTTGAGATATTTATTTCTGTAATGAGGAAATAGGCAATATACTTTGAGAAATCCCTTCAAATAAAAATTTTGTTCAGCTTCAATTTGAATGCAGCCGGCCAAATGGAGAGGAGGATAAGACCTTTTTCATGTTAAAGGACGAAAAGATAAGAGGCAGCGTAAAAGGACGCCTCTATAATTAATTAAATCAGCTCTATCACCAGCACGCCAGCTATCAGTTCTGTACTGCTGTTAGGTGTATCCTGTTATTAATTGGATTGGCTTCACACACAAATGGCCCTTCACGCTTATCTAATACCTATGTGTTGCGTTCCATTTCTGTTGCACCAGGCACTGCACCTCACATTATTCCTCCAAGGATCTCGGTGCACCTGCAGTGGTCCTGGAAAACACCGCAGTGACGAACAACATCTCTGATAAGATTTCAACAGTGGATTTGACTGGCCCGGTGTGTGTAAGTTACATTTCTGACAGGCACGCTGTGTCCACAGAGCTTGCCAACCCTGAAGAGACAATTTCCATTTTTGAGTTACCGTTCTTCTCCTTCTCTGTCTCGATAACACCGCCGGGTTCACCACCAGAGCAGTGACGGCCCCCAGCTTCTCTCGTCGGCAGCTTTCTTCTGGAGAAAAAAGTGCATGAAGGGCTCGGGGGTGTGTGATGGACGGATGTGCCCCACTTCCCTTCCAACACCATAGCTTTGGACTGTGAACTCACCAGTACCACACCAGTATTAGAAAAAGGAGGAAACTGGGATTTTTTCTGGAAGTGGAGAAAAAGTGTAGATATATGTATTTTACCTCTGTGGTGTGGTGTGTTAAAAATTTACTGTAGAGATGGACAAACATCTCCCCGTATTATCGCTTTCTCGGGAATGACTCATGAGAAAAAAATGCAGGGGGGATTTCTGGGAATTTTTACAAAGATTTCCCAGTCCTTCTGACTCACACACAAATCCAACACATTATGCTGAGACCTAACCTTTCGCACTTGGTTTCCAACTACGCTGTGTGACTCGGTGGCTGCGCCGATGTTATTGGACAGATTGCAATCGGCAAGTCACCAGGTCCGTGATTTTTTTTTTGTTATCTGCCCACCTTTACAGTCTGAAGGAAGATACCGCCTATTAATTTTTAAACTGAGAGCTGAAACACCAATGACCTCTGCCTCCGGCGTGACATTTGCTTGCTAAGGAACGAGCCTGGTTATTCTCCCCTTTCGGGTGGCAGTTAGAAGGGGCAGATTAGCCTGAGGTCTGGCATGGAGAGGGATAGGTGTGTTCCCTGGCACCAGCCAGTGTACTCTAACTTCATGCCCTTTGCTGCTAGGAACCCCACAAGAGTGTAGGGTATATAATTTTCCATTTATCTTTATGACTTCCTTGGCCAGCCTCCAACATGTTTTCCATACAAATGGATGGAAAGCCAAAGGAAGCAGGAGAAAAGCCCTTTGATCAGCGGGTATTCCTGCAAAAGGGGTCTTGCATGATTCACTCCTCCTTTGTGCTCACGTCAGACCACCGGGAGTATCTGCAGGACCATCAAGGCACAAAGGGTTGCCAACAGGTTGGAAGGGCAGTTGGCATCAATGCCTTAGCTAATGTCTTTAGCTAACCTGGTGGCAGTAATGCTCCCCGGACTCATGTTTTCAAACATAAGACCCAAGCTGTGCAAAATATATGAGCAGGAGCGCTACATGGAGATCCACCTCTTCCAGGCTTACAGCTTCCAGTCCATTTTGGTCCCCCTAATCCCATACCTGCATTTAGCGAGCTGCTCCTGCCTTCCCACAGCCCATAGGCACCTTTGCCTCTCTCATTAATACTCCAGCACTTTCTCCATGCTGCTCACTGCACACAGACAAAATCCACCCCCACCTTGTCAAAATTCATGAAGCCGTTTCCTCATCCTCCTGTAAATCCCTCCTGCAAATCCTCCTGCCTTTAAGTGGCAAGGCAGATCTAAGCAAAGACTTCCAATTCTCTAGCGAAGACCATTTGTTTCCTTGCTGCCCTGCGCCCCAGCTCCCCGTGTCAGGCTGTGATAACCGCTGTGTTCCAGCTGATGTCTAGGCTGGAAAATCCCTGGGCATGTTGTCTCTGACAAATACCTCTATGGCACTGAGCGCAACAGAGCCTTGGATGTGGCCCGGTGTATTCCAGCATGAATGCAATGCAAATAGTCTGGGATCATGGTGCTGATACTAATAATACAACATAATGTGTGTGAAGGCAGTAGACGACAAATGGCATTTAAAGATTGTTATGGTTATGGAGCCAAGCACGATAAACTTAGGAAATGGAACCAATAAATTTATGTGCAAGTTGTGAATTTTGTATTTATTTTTCCTTTGTTCTTCAATCTTCAGGCAGTCTTTTTTTGTATGTGAAGCTGTGTTACATCCTCCCGAAGTATAACTGCTAGGAAGGCTGGCAGTCTTGTGTTTGAAGGGGACTGCTATTCACTTCCCAAATAAGCAAGGAAGGGCAGAGATGACACTGCACAGCGCATTTCAAGTAACAGGCAAGACAATGAACTTTTCTCTGTGCAGCTGCTGAAGGGTAAGAATAAAACACTGTGCAAAGTCTTACTGCATTGCCAGCCTTGGTGGGTGAAACAAACAATGATATATTAAATCATCTGAGTATTCACTTTGTGCTTACAAGAGATGCGTTACATCTGTAGGAAGCATCATTAACCTTTGCAGCAGTTTAGTAGTACAATAGGTGTGACGACTAACAGATGACAAAGGCTATAGTTTAACTGCAAAACATAGCAAGGGGATTTATTTATAGAACCATGGAAGCAAAATGTTTTCACATATATAGAATTTTTCGATTCATAGAGCTACTCATTGGGCACGTAGTAGGTTGGTGTGAGGACCCAGCTCCTCGATTCAACACCTGTACCCCAGCAAGGGGCAACCTCAGCATAGCAGGGATCCTTCTGGGCTCAGAGAATGAACATGCAGTTTGCTCATCTTCAGACTGTGGGGTATTACTAGGCCCACGGGCAAGGCTAGTCCAGACACATACATTCATTGTCAACCACTTGGTACAAAGCACCAACCACCAGAGGCTCACACTGTGCTTCTGGTCAGGGTCTTTCCACTGGCAATTGCAGAAGTCAAAGCAGCGGAAAAGGGTTGCCACCAACTAAATATAATTCTTCACTTTCAGCTTTGGATTGCTGGTGCCAATTTCCAACGTTTCTTGTATCACTCAGAAATATCTTTACGGACATGTTGGAGGGGCTTTGAGCAACCTGGTCTAGTGGAAGGTGCCCATGGTAGGGGGTTGTAACTGAGTAGTCTCGAAGGTCCCTTCCAACCCAAACCATTCTGTGACTCTGTGATATGTCTATGTCTGTATATGTACTAATCTAGAGGAGGAGATGGTCAAAACTATTTCAGAAGTAAAACAGGAAATGGTGTCATGTGAGGCAAAAGATTTAGGGATTTAAGTTGTGAGAGGACCTCCTTTGACCTGGTATGCGCTCACCAGGAATAAACTAATCTATTCCCAAAAACCTGCATACAGAAGCATCAGTCTCACTAACTGTTGAGGTGATGAGGATAGGTTGGCCCAAGGAGCTATGCTCTGTTTGATGATACTGAACAATAAACTGAGGGAAAACGTAAAAGAATGAAAAAAGCGAGGTGCTCATAATACTTCACCAGCCTAAACTGTAATCCTTTGGCATCTGTAAGGTGGTTTAAAACTCTCCTTTGTGGTGATTGACTGCACTCTGCAGGTGACACTGGAGGAATTTACTGCAATGAAACATAACACCTTAATGAGGAAAAAAAAAAGTGCTTTTTTCTAATGCAAGCAACTTTGTCTGGTTTTCCCTTCAACCACATAGCATGATGATTCAGAGATAAGACTCATGTGGTTGTTAAGTTGCCGTGATGGATTTTAGAAAGGGGAAAATCATGTCAAGTTTATGTAAGCTTTATAGCAGCTGCTCTTCAGGAATACATCTTAATTACGGGTAAAAATACTTAGCCATAACTTGTATACTTATTTTAAAAACCTCATTTTTTTTTCAGTGCAGTAATTCTAAACATTAGCTGTTCACTGAGGTTAGCATTTATATATAGGCTGGATACTGTAAGCCCAGGAAGTGCTACTTGATGATGGTGGTTATTAGACATGCCTGCTAGTGACCCCTCATATTAATCTGTATTTCATTATAGAAGTACTGCCATAAAGCTCTAAGCTCTGTCTGAGAACAAAAGGAAGTTCCATTTGTGAGACCATTATATTCCAGCACCCACAGCTTCTCAAAAAATAGTAATGACCTTTAGGATGAAATCTTTTCGGCCCAATACTGACTTTCTGTGGGTGCGTAGGGTTTGGTAAATCAAGATCAGCCTTTTCTGTTATTTATAGACACATGGGAAAATATAAATTGAAAGATTAAAAAAGCTTTTAGCAAACTTTGTGGGCCTTTGGCTAACTAAAAATGGCTTGTTTTTAAAATGGTAAACTGATAGGTTTTGTAAGGCTTACAGGCATACCAAATTTAAAAACCTAGATGAGAAATAAGGCAGGAATGCTGGAACTCCTGAGCTTGCAGGAGTGTTTACGTATGCCATCGTCCTGGAATATTCACACTATCTGCTGATATATATGAAGACAAGCATACACGTTTACAGAACCAGAATCAAAATTTGGAAATATTTTGAACTTTTGCTTAACAGAACACTTCAGCATATGTTTACATAATACTGATTTCATTGAAAGTGCAAAAGACTTTGTACGCTTTCCTCTACATTCCTTTTTGGGTCTGAAATGACAAATATATTTGACCAGATGACAAAATTCTGTTAAATGTGCTTGATTGTCATTCTCTGCTCTATCTCCCTTATGTAACACTGGTGATTTTCAGGAGTAAGTTAGTAACAAAATCTGCTGTGGCTGTGATCATTGGGTGCTTCTCACTCCCAGTTCCACCAGTTAAAAAGTACTGTAAACTAATAGCCATGAATACTTAGATAGAGGAAACCACATTTTGTGTGGCATTTTAGGAAGGAAGGCTGAGCTGTGGGTTTCTTTGTGGCTGTCTCACACATCATCTGACTGTCTCTTGATCTGATGGTCTTGATGCTTGGCTGCTACAGCCTTGTCTTGCTTGGTGCTCGTCATCAAGAGGACCTGGTTGAGGCAAAAAACTATCAGGCATCCAGAGTGAAGGGACTTGCATGGTCCCTTGCATAGGGACTTTCTCTCTCCACAATTATGGAGAGAAAAAGTCATAATTATTATGCAAATTGCCCCACCAGCCGATCCGACTAGAAGCTAAAAGTAAAAAGTGTGCATTTATGCACCCAGAGCTCCACTTATTTTGTTATTTACCTGCAGAAATATCCCAAAGCCCTGACCCACACGGTATAAAATGCAACTGCTTGATTTTGGACCCTGTTACCCATCCTGGCTGCTGTGGCTGCTGCACTTTGGTAACCAACAACTTGGATCTGAGCCGAATACAAAACCTTGTATTGACATATATTGGAAAAGCACAGGGAAAGAAAGAAGGAAAAAAAAAAAAGAATATCATTATTGGTGTAATTAAATAGAAAATACCCCTGTAACTTTTCTACACATTGTTTTAAACTTTTGAGCGATCCTACACCACCAGGTGTAGACGCTAGCTACATTGGGGCAAAACGAGCCCCAGCAGGAGCACGGAGGTGATTGTCCCCCTGTACTGAGGTGATTGTCCCCCTGTACTGAGGTGATTGTCCCCCTCTGCTGAGGCCGTACCTTGAGTGCTGTGTTCAGGTTTGGGCCCCTCCCTACAAGAAGGACATCGAGGCCCTGGAGCATGTCCAGAGAAGGGCTGTGAGCCTGGAGCACCTGTGAGGAGCGGCTGAGGGAGCTGGGGGTGTTTGGTATGGGGAAGAGGAGGCTCAGGGCAGATCTTATTGCTCTCTGTAACTGCCTGAGAGGAAGGTGTGGGGAGCTGGCGGTCAGCCTCTTCTCACAGGTAACCAGTGATAGGAGCAGAGGGAATGGCCTCAAGTTGCACCAGGGGAGGTTCGGGTTGGAAATGAGGAGACATTTCTGTCTTTAGAACGAGTGGTTAGGTTTAGGGACAAGTTGCCCAGGGAGGTGGTGGGGTCACCATCCCCGGGGGTGTTCAAGGGAAGGTTGGACGTGGTGCTTAGGGACATGGTTCGGTGGGTGACACTGGTGGTAGGGGACGGCTGGACCTGATGATCTTGGAGGGCTTCCCCAACCTTCACCATTCCCTCAGGCTGCAGCGCACGGCCCGGCCCGCCCCCAGCCACCCCGTGGCCGCCATGGCAACGGCTGGGCGCGGCCGCCATTTTGTGCCCGCCCCTGGGGGGGCCGTCCCTGCCCGTCCCTTCCCGCCCCGCCACGTCCCGCTCGGGCGCCGGCCCCTTCCCTTCCCTCCCTCCTTCCCCTCCGTCCCCGCGGCGGGGCCATGGCGTTCACGCTGTACTCGCTGCTGCAGGCCGGGCTGCTCGTCGTCAACGCTATCGCCGTGCTGCACGAGGAGCGCTTCCTCCGCAACGGTGAGCCGCCGCCGCCACCCCCGGGCCCCGTCCCCCGTCCTTTCGCCGGTCCCGGTCCCCGAAGATGGCCGCCGGGCTCCTGTCAGCTGCTTTGTGTCCCTTTTTTCTTCTCCCTTTTTGTTTTTTAACTCCCCTTCTCCCCCATGTGTGTCAGTGCTGTTGTTTTTGTCTCGCACCGCTCGGTGGAAGGGACCTCTGCGGAGTCACGCTCCGCTTCCTGCTGCACTCAAGGCTGGGCATCACAAGCCTTTAAAAGAAAAAAAAAATAACAACAACAACAAAAAACACCCAAAAGCAAAAATAAAACAACCAATAGAAACCAGCCACAAAGCACAGAAGAACCCCAGACTGCCAAAAAGATGTGCAGCGTCCCAGGAGATGACCTGGTATGGAGATGACCTGCCACCCAACAAGGTGGAGATGGCCTGTCACCGAAGTGACCTGTCGTCCCAGTGACCTGCCACCCAAGAAGATGGAGATGAGCTCTCATCCAAGGTTTCCTGATGAGGTTTTCCATTCTGTGACACCTCACCCAGAGCCCTGGTTGCTCCGAGTCAGGCCGAAGCAGGAATTTGGGCACATTTCTTGGCCCTTCCACCAGCCCCATGGTGGGACAGGGGGTTTTGGCATCGCTTGGCCTTACCTGGAGCTCCAGGAACCCCAGGACGTGTGGGCTGACGGAGGGATAAAGCCTCCCACCGAGCCCCAGGGGAAACTTGGCAATAACCCCACCAGGCTCACCCGGGTAGGAGTGCTGCACCCCAGCTCAGTGCTGGCAGAGCAAGGGAGACAAGGAAGGAAAAAGGGGTGAAAAACAATTGCTCCAAAGCTGTCTCTGGAGGAAAAAACTTCACAGGTTGCGCCATGCAGCTCCACACAGGGCTGGTCTCTCCTGTCTCTGCCCTGCTCATAACCAAATGTGTAAGGGCTCTGTGCAGCGGGACAAAAATACGTGGTCCCATCGCTGCTGGGGGGACAGGGCCATGCTTTCTCATAGCTCTTCTCCCCGTGGTCTTGGCGCGGATGGCTTCTCACACCCTCCTGTTTTAGTGTTTTCCTGAGGCTTTGTGTTTTCCACTCCTGTTGGTGTGGCAGCATTTCATACCAAAGTATGAACTTGCCTCACTGCTTGCTGTCTGGTTGTCTGTGCTCAGAGAATTAAAAATGACCCTGCAGGCAGTCTGCGCGATTTACAGAAGGCCGTTTTAACACTTCTGATGTTTTCTTAGTGACTTCTGCATCCTGACGCTGTGTTTGCCTTTAAACATCACTACACTCTGAGCAAAGCCAATTCAAGCAGTTTCCAGTGGCACAGAGCTCTGCTGCTCTTTGGCAGGCAGGCCAGCCACAGATATGCCATCTCTAAATGCTCCTTCCCATTGCAATTTTTGTCAGCACTGTCTTGGTCGCTGAGCTGCTACCCAAAAAGTTACTGAGTCATTTCTATAGCAGTTCAGAAAATCATCGTCCCAGTTTGGAATTTGTTCAGTTTCCATCATGTAGCTTGTTTCTGAAGCGTCACTTCGTACACAGCAATTATTTATCTTCTGGGAAAGGCCTGTGAGCAGACGTAGGCAATTTTTTAACATTATTTTGGCAGATGCTTTTCTAAAGTCCAAATAAACTCATTTGGCATGCAGGGAATAACAGGGTATTTAAAAGGGTTTCCTTTGCGGAAACATTGGTCTGCTGTCACTGTTGTGTTCGTTAAGATGTTTAAGAGTTTGTGGTATATTGTTTCAAGCAACAGAACCTGAAATGAAGCTAATTGGTTTGTACTTTGCCTTTCTAATGTTACTGATAAACTCAACCATACTGGAAATAGATCACTTGTTAATACTGCTGATAGCGTTTGCTGAATGGCTTCATGTTTTTTTTTTTTTTGTTAACATGGCTACCTGTTTTTATGTGACACAGTTGGCTGGGCAAGTGACCAAGGGATTGGAGGATTTGGAGAGGAACCAGGAATTAAAGCACAGCTAATGAACCTCATTCGATCTGTACGAACCGTCATGAGAGGTAAGATGACGATGATTGTTTGTTTAAACTTGTCTGTGAAGTTTTCTGTGCTTTAATGAAATAATGCTGGCAAGTGTCTCTTTCACCAAGCAGCTGCTCACTTGCCATCCAGTCTGTCCTTTTGAGTTCATGCATGGATTCCCTATAGGAAGGTGCACATCTCAGCATGCAGCACTTATGCCCGAAGTTTGATGAAGTGTAAAATGTTCCCTGCTTTCCAGGCAGGGCCTATTTGGACATCGGCTTCTGGCTTGTGGTGCCCCTGTTGCATCTTACCTTTTCCTGGGGTCTGGGGGGAAGCTTGGTATGGAACAGGTTCACATTGGCTCAGCGCAGTTGTATGTGAAGTACTGGGTGAGGGAAAAGCAATTCTTGGAGTTCTTAAAGGTAAGCTCATGCTTAAAAGGATGTGGGAGGGAAATGCTCTTAATTTATAAGTTACCAATAGTTTTTCACTATAAAGCATACAAAAATTCATCTTGTAAGTGAAGATAAACAGCAAGTAACAAATCTTACTTGTCTTGCCCACCACATTTCTTCTAAATCATAGTAAAACCAGGGACAGAAACACATTTTCATCTGGAGAAAGGTTTGTTTGGGCCAAAGTTAAGATGTGATAAATATTTGTACTGTTGCTTCCTACTGATTTTTAGTACCTTAGGCCTTGATCCTGATTCCTTCCACTACTCTTGATTCTGCATAGGAAAATAAGGTGTATTTTTAAAACTTCTGCTCCTGAGAAGGTGGTCTCCAATTACTCTTGTTCTTTCTCTGCAGTGCCATTAATAGCAGTGAACTCAGTTACCATCGTGCTCCTCCTATTGTTTGGTTGAAGATACCTGTCGGAAAATTTTTTGGACATCCAAGGAAGCAAGTTGCTAGCCATCACTGCTCTGAGTTTTCTGGGATCCAGCACGGTTTAACTGTCAGTTTGACATTCAACTTAAAATAATAAAGACACTATTTCTATTTATCTTATTTCCTAATGTTCACTTTCAGTTTCATTAAACAAGATAATGGGATCAATGCAACAATGCTGAAAATATACTGGACTGTGACAAGTTCTGTTGCTGCCTGTTAATCGCGTTGACTGTTGAGTATGCGTCGTAACATGTTGCAATGCGTATTGATAGGATGCAGTTTTTAAATGTCGTGTTACTCAGGGATGAATTTCCTTCAATATACTTCCCAATTTATTCCTGAATTTAAAAAAATACCATAATTTTTATTTCAGTTACTACCACAGTATTAAGGGAATATGGATTACACTCCAAACATGTTAACAATTATTGAAGTGAGGGAGATAAAACCAGATGGGTACATTTCTGATTCAATTCAGATTGGAAGCGGAGTGCTCCTGGTTTGATTGAGATGGGGATTTTTCTCTTGGTGTTCAATAGCCTTTTCAAACTAGTAACGTTTGGTGTAAAGTAGATGAAAATAGGTGCGTCTGCTATGCAAAATGGAAAAATTTGTATGTAAACCGAGGCAACTCTGTGTTTATTTAGCAGGTGGTAGTAGTGTTTAGCATTTGTTACTGTTCTGTCAAGCAATGTCATTTTTTTCCTAAATGTGTTAAACCTGCGTGGTGACTAATGTGGTGGAAGGGGGGGGGCAGTTCGTATTCTGAGTTTCTTCTGTAACGTGTGAGAATAATGTTTCCTTTTCAAATGCAATTCTTTTTTTTAAAAAAAAGGCAAATTTGCAGACTTGTCAGTTACTGCTGCTGCTTCTCCCCCTCTCCATCTGCCTTTGTTCATTTAACCACTCACTGAAACTATGGGTATCATCTTGCAGTTCTTTCACAGAGAATATTGTTAATGCCTTTGGTAAGGATCTTGCCTCAGTTATGGCTGCTGGGTCGGGTCCCATGTTAAATAGCAAGGCTGGATTTTAGATTACTGATCCTCAGATACCTTTTTAGAAAAGTTAGGCTTCCTATGTCTTTTCTGTTCAACTTTGCTGAAGTGTCTTAAATTATTTTAGCTTATTTTTAAAGCGGGGAAGGCCAAAGGTAAGCTGGCAGTTCTATTATTTTAAAACAGCTTAGTTTATTGTCTCTTCTTCTGATGTCTGAATGACTAAAGCGTACATTGTTGTATACAATGATAAATCTGTAAAATGTGTAAATGAATTTAATGATCTCCAATTCCAGTGTTTTGCAGAGCAGACTATATCCAGGAGGAGAGTTTATGTTGTTTCCTTTTTTTAGTGAAAACCTGTAAATAAATTTTGAATTTCCAAGTTAAGCACTCTCTTTCATAATTCACTCTATATCCATGTACAGTGGAAGTACCTCAAAAGTCAAACTGCTCCAGGTACCAAAGTTACTGTACTTACGTGAAATACTCTGCTTTTTTGTTATCACCATGGTGCTTGCATCTTACCAGCTCTGGTATGAAGTTGTATTTTGGTCTTAATGTAGCAAAGCCGATGAGCCAGGGTAACTGGGCAGAGGCAGAGTAGGATCATGCTAGGCTCTAGAGCAGGTAGATCTGTTACAAAGTATTCCTTAGAGTAATCTTTGTGTAATTCAGAGCTGGCTAGGGTGTAGTCCCATCACATATTTTCATACATGTCTTCTTTCATGTTAACTGGGTATGACTTATGTGGAACAGATAAAATGTGGATAACCAGAGTTTGAATTGTGCTGCGTTGCACTTTGATCTGTGATGCTTTGGCTACTGATTGTTGAAGGCGGCCAGTGGCGGAAAGGCAGTGGCTGATGTGTTGGGTTGGAGCACTGAGCTGGTCTGAAGCACTGCCTGCACGTCGTTTCCTCTCCATCTCTCTTGACTGAAAACACCAGTTCTTATGAAAATGAAAGCTGGTGCTAAAGATTACAAGCAGCAACTTGAAGATGGGTAAAAATGGATTTCCCCCTTCCTCCTGTCCTCTTGGAAAGGCTGAAGTCTCCACGCATGCCTTACAGCCCAGGGAACATTTCAAAATCGATTTGATGCGTGCAGTAGGAAGGAAGGAGCAGTAGTTCTGTGCAGCAGGAATGTGAGACTTGAAGCTGAAGTACCAGGAGATTTAAACCAAGCCAAGCACTTCCCCACCTTATTTTCCTTTTGTATTAGCCTCCTACTTGCAATACCTGACTTTTCCGCCCCTAACAGCTGACTGTGCTGTAACTGCCCTCAAACCTGGCCAGGGCTCGGGTTCTTCGCTAACAGTAACACGGAGGAAAGTTTCCACCTGGCAAGGAGCTGTGCCTGCGAAGCAGCCTGTGCTCCACTAGTCACTTCAAAGCACAAAGAGCATTCTCACTCGTAGCTGGCACAGAACTGACAGTAACCAGAGCAGAGCAGGATGAAGACTGTGACTTCCCACCACAGAGTAATTGCCACATCATTTCTAGGAAGCATTTGGAAACAGAAGCAGCTTTCACAGCAGCACAGTGCAGCTTGGTGGTTCCTTGCGTGCCTGGCTGGAGTTAAAATGAACCTCAGAGGACTCATCTGAGCCTTTAGTGCAACTACAGGCAGGGATAATGGACAGGGCCTGTGTGCCTGTACAGTTTTAATTAAAGGTTTTGGAGGGCATGGCAATAGGTGAAGGGAAGAGTAGGACGGCAATGGGTTTATAAGCTCACAAAGGAGTCTCATATTCAGTTTGTGACACCTTACACTGCAGTGTTGTGATTTTGCTGTCATATCACAGATTTTGATGTACAACCACAACGCAAAACTATGAACATACATCATTTAATTCACAGCTATGTCCTCACCACTTAGGTAATCCTACTCGCAACACCACATACAGCTTCAAATGTAATTGCATGTAACCTAAGCTCACTTTCTGCACTGTGCATGTCCTGCAGACAAACATGGCATGCTACTGTAGGTGTCCAGTGACCTCTTGCCACTATCACAGCCTACAGTCACCAAATGAATGGGGTCAGAAGGGACCTCTGGAGATCCCCCAGTCCAACCCCATGACGATCAACCAGAGCACATTACACCGGACGGCATCCAGGCAGGATTGGGACCTCTGCAGAGCAGGAGACCCCACAGCCTCCCTGCGCAGCCCGTCCCAGCGCTCTGTCACCTCACAACACAGAAGTGCCCCCTCACACTGAGCCGGAACCTCCTGGGCTTCACTTTGTGCGCGTTGCCTCTCGTCCTGTCGCTGGGCACCACTGGAAAGAGTCAGCGAAAAGAAAAAAAAATCCCTCAGGAAGGCTTTAACTCGGGCACGGACGGCATATATATAAATATACAAACATATAACTATTTACAAACGGAGCACCTCGCAGCCACCCCGCTGCCGCCTCGCTGAGGTGAAGCACGGGCGGCAGGACCCGGGCTGCCCCGCGCGGTGCCTGCCGGGAGCCCCCGAGGGCGGAGCGGGACCGCCCCTCAGTGCCGCTGCCTCCCGCCCTCCCGCCGAGGCGGCGCAGGGTAGGGCAGCCCCGCGCCGTGAGGGCCCCGGGGGGTGCTGGGCGGCCGGAGCCAGGTTGGTGCGGAGGGGTGGGGGGCTCGGGGCGCACCCCGCGCTGCTCCCCCCTCCCCCCCCCCTCGGCCGAGTGAGCCCGCCCGCCTGCTGGGAGCGCTAACGGGGCGGACCGAACCACGCGGGGCACGGAAGGGGGGGGGGTTAACCATGGGGACTCCCCTTCTGGAGAGTGGACCGGCCCAGATGCCCGTTGTAAAGCGGCGGGGGAGGGCGATACTATCTCAGGGGGGGGGGGGGGGGGGGAGGGGGGGTTGCGCCCCCCTGCCCTTGGCAACAGGGCGGGGGGGGGCGGTGCATGGTCCTTGCCTGGGGCTCCTGAGGGGCGGCACCCCAAAGGGGGCAGCCCTCACTGGTGTCATGGGGTTCATGGGGGTCTTTGTAATGTTCTCACCCCTCAAAATGTGCCTGAGGGAGGTTTTTCTTGTCACAGTGATAACCCAGAGTTGTGCAGAAACAAACAAACAAAAAACCTCATTAATATGTGTAAATATCTGAGGGGAGGGTATTAAGAGGATGGAGCTGGTCTCTTTTCAGTGGTGCCCAGTGACAGGATGAGAGGCACCAGGCACAAACTAGTAGGGGGATGGCTGGACCGGATGATCTTGGAGGTCTTTTCCAACCTTAATGGTTCCGTGATCCTAGGAAAGTGAAGCCCAGGAGGTTCTGGCTCAACATGAGGGGGCACCGCTGTGCTGTGAGGTGACACCGAACCAGGACTGGCTGCACAGGGAGCTGTGGGGTCTCTTGTTCTGGAGATACCCCAAACCCGCCTGGGTGCTGTCCTGTGTAACATGCGCTGGGTGGCCCTGCTGGGCACAGGGTTGGACCCGATCATCTTCAGAGGTCCCTTCCCAGCTCAGCCGTTCTCTGATTTTGTGAAATTCAGCGCCGTTCACGCGCTTTACCTGCACAAGCGTTTCACTCGCAGAAGAGGCCCTCTTCCCCTGGAACTGATGACACTCCTGCAGGAGTTGTGTCAGCATCTTATCATTGATAAGTAACCTTGGCCTGTGTAGCAACAGGCATCCTATAAAATAAGCATTTTTTTTTCTTGCTGTGGGGAACTGGCAGGAATAACAACGGTGGCATCTCGTAGAGCTCTGTGCGCGTGTCTTGTACCTTAGACATCAAGTTCATGTGGTCTTGATCGCTGATAAATCCATCTGCAAAGATAAAAGCATCATGATGGAAAATCAAACGTAGTAAAGCAAGTTCCGGTCATGGTGCTATTTTAAGTGTTTTAAAAAGTGCACATGTGCTACGTGTTGTGCCTGTAACCACAGCAGCCCAACAGAAAATCAGAAGGACGTGCAGTGATGGTGGATTAGATGGTTGTTACTGTGCAGGAAAAAAGCTTCTGTGTTGGGTATTTGCTCAGGAAGGCTCAGAAATCTTGCTTGTGGAAAAAATATACAGCACTTCCAACACACCTGTAGAACAGTAGTTTCTGAAGACAACTTCTAGCCAGGTGATTTGCATGTAACCTCGCTGTTTTCTTCCCCTGTGCCTTTATACTTCGAGGGCTGGCTTCTGTTGGAGGCCAGCTCTCTTGCACCCATTTGTGTGACAGAAAAGCTGCTCAGGTGCCCCCTCAGCAAGAGGAGGAGTAACCCCTCGGGGTGCTGAGTCTCCTGGAGCCCTGACAACTTCCAGGCCAGCAGCAGTCTGCAACGTCCTCGCTGGCACGCAGGCAGTCAGCCACTGCACAGCCCACGAATTGGGACACCTGAATTGTGCCGCGGGCTGGATCGCTGCAGATCCAGCTTGCGAAAATAAAATTAACAGCATCCACTTTTTCAGAGCTTTTTCAGCTTTATAGTCAGAGCCGTGTATCATTGCTTAGTGGTATTGTATTTATTTTTGCTTGAACAACACCACCGGTGTCGCTGGGACTTGCCGAAATGTGCTTGCTGAGGCCTTGAACCAGCAATACCAGACCTAATGATCCTCTTCCCAACAGTCTTAGTTGTTTAGAGAATTTTTGACGCGCACAAATAAAGGCACTTAAAAAACAAATAGCACCTGATTTCCATATATAGCGTCTTTGGGAAAATACCACCCCATCAATTATGTATTTTTTTTAAACACTGCCTTTTATTTCTCTGTCTATAGGGGCCCATTTAATACTACGAGTAATGTTCTGAGTAATACCGGGCTTGGCACAAATGAGGCGCTTAACTGAGTTCCTTATTTTTATTATCCATTGTCTGCTAACCAGTTTTCTGTTGTTTCATTTATTTGCCTTTTCCCTGGGGAAGGAAGGATGGCAGCTCGGCGCGCGCTGAAAGCCGTCTTGGTGGATCTCAGCGGCACACTTCACGTTGAAGACTCAGCTGTGCCAGGCGCGCAGGAAGCTCTTAAAAGGCAAGCTACCTTTTTTCGATTTCCTCTGATAGGTTGTGTTGGTGCTGCTTGCACAAAGACATTTCCTTAAGTAAAGGGGCGTGAAGATCCTGCCTTTTTATGCTGGTATCGATAAGCAACCGCGTGGCCAAATTCTGCTTTCATTTACCCCTGTGTCAATACCAGGAGTCAGCAAAGGGCCCAGACAGTGACATGCCACCATGTACCACCTGAGCCCCTGCAGCTTTCCTAAGTTGCCATCTAGGTCCTTTCTAAGTCTTTTCTAGACAGAAAGACTTCAAAACCCTGAATTACCCCATTCCAGTTGCTTCAGCTCACCTGATGCTCAGTGCTTTGTTCAGCTGCAGGAACCTGCTCAGATGTCTGAGCCCTTAAACCTGTGGTGAGCTAAATTGGAGTAACAGGGAGAACAGCATGGCCTGGCGACTGAGGCATCCTTTGGAGAGTCCTCATTTTACGTGTTCTTTCAGCCAAGCATTTGCTTTATTATTTTTTAAGTTTCTTTCTGCTAGTTGGAGAAACATTTGCAGCCCATCTCTTGTAGGGATTTCATCATGTTCATAAACAGTTCAGTACCTCTTTTCCTTCTCATTAAAAAGGGTGTCAAAAGAAACTGAGACATAGTAAAATGATTTAATCGAACCTAGTCAGTGGCAAAGTAGGCTGTGCAATCCCAGGGATCTCTGTACTCTTTTTCTGAAGCTGTTTCCCTGGAGAATTAATCTTGCAAAGGATGAAGAAAAGAAACACAGAGGGATGTGTGCTGTCATGGTGAGGCGGGAGAAGCAATGAGAATTAGCCAGGAGAGAGGAATAGGTCTGAGTTAAGCACGGGAAATTTTTACTATAGTTGTTTTGACTCCTTAAGTTTTTATAAAGCTAGGCTGATGCTTGGATGGAAAGCTCAGAGGTATTAGGAAACTGCCTTACTTTTCACAGATAATTTTGTGGCTATATTTATTTTTTAAAGATGTAAAGTTGCAAGGAACTAGAAACTGATACTTGTTGGATATATTCTTCCATTACTCATTCCTTCACTGGATCCTCTCTGCCTGCTGTTTTGTGCTGTGGAGAGAACTTGTGCCAGATGAGAGTCAGCGTTCTCAGAAGTCCGTGTGTGTGTACGTACTTCTGTGTGCGTTGTGTATTTATAGATCTATTGTAAAGTGGTGATGCTATCAAGAACAACTCAGTATCTCTCCTGGGCTCTGCTCACCTCCAAACCCTCAGGCAGCAGGCAGGACAGAGGAAATGGTTTCTGTAAAGTGAGAAGATAAACTATTTTATAAATCCACTGATTCTTCTCTGTCTCGTGCTGTGCTTCTGCTTGATTCCTCCTGAGCTATGCCCAAGCAGGCACTGCGCTAGTTTTGGCAAGGGGGGGAATTAGGGAAGGGATAAGGTGCAGGGAGCATCTGGTGCCATTTGTCAGCCTCACCCAACTCTCACAGGTATGCAGAGATGTCGTTTCACTGCAAAGAACAGGCAGGACTTTTTGCTTAGAGGTTCAAAACAAATATTGTCTCGTGCTCTTTTCCGTTATTCAGTGTCATTGTTCTTCCTAAAGAGAAGCTGAAACAATCGGCGTGCAGCTTGCTTAGGGAACAAATGGATGGATTCCATTTGTAGGGTTACCTTTCAGTATTGAGGTTAAAGGAAATAAGTTTAACTTCATTAGCAAACACAGGCTTTTTTTTTTTTTTTAATACCAGTTCATACTTGTGAAAGGTCAGTGCATCTTTCTGCACATTAGAACCAAATGAAAAAGAAGAGGCAGGTGCAAGGAAGTCTTCAGCATTGACCAACTTCATTCTGATGTTTTTCGTGCAGTCCTGGTGCCAATATTTGTTTCTATAGCAACAGAGAAAGTGATGGTGGGGGAATAATTAAAGGAGATGCCACTGAAATTGTCACTTAAAATTATTTGGCTGTTCGGTAGTATGTACTATCAGGGTAGGGCAATAATGTGGTTTTATGTGAGGATCATTGTTCCTGAGGAAAGGGAGAAATGGCTGCAAAAGCTGACATAAAATCACATAAATTCTGTATGTTAACTTAGCAGCAAGCTGCTTTTATCAATTTGTTTTAGTTTAGGATGCTGTTGATCCAGAACACAGGCCTGACTTACTTATTACCTTGTTTGAATTAAAAAGCTTTTCAAACCAGTTGCAATTAATCGTAGATGTGCTTGACACTGCTGTGAGGATGGAGTTTAGAATCACCATTTTCCTCCAGCCTTTCCCTGGTAGAAGCAAAGCAGGGATGTCTTGATCTTGTTGCAGGTAGCTTTAACTCTTGCCGTCTGTTTCACATTGCTCTCCATTTCGCATACAAGCTAACAGCCTTGTTTGTTTAGAGCTGTGGCACCAGTAGTTTAGGATGTACACGATCTTTTCATCTGCAGCCTTTAGACAAACATTCCTTTTTCAGACCCCAAAAGCCATAAGAAGTGTGTGATGTAAAGCACTCTGTGGCAAATGTCTCTTTGCTCTCCGTCCACCAGGTTGCGCAGCGCTCCGGTTACCATTCGGTTTGTGACCAACACGACGAAGGAGTGCAAGAGAGACCTGCTGGAGAGGCTGACGAAATTGGGCTTCGACATTGCTGAAAATGAAATCTTCACGTCTCTGACAGCAGCCAGAAATCTTCTGGAGCAGAAGCAGGTGCGGCCTCTCCTCCTGGTGGACGAGAAGGCCCTGCCTGACTTCACAGGTGAGGTGCTCAGAGGACATGGGAGAAGGTGCTGAACCACTGCATAAACAAACACTGAGCACTGTTTTGTGGAATGACACACGCAAGTATTTTGCTAGCCACAATGAAGCCTGAATCATGGACTCTCCCCAAGTCATAAAGGCCCTTTCTGCTATTAAATGCAACATTAAGCAGTTTGAAGTTGTGGTTGTGATAGCTTCTCGAGGAATAGGGGGAATAGGCAGGAATTCAGAAAGAACTTGATGCTTTTTATTAATTTCCAGTGTAGAAAGTAACATTTATCACTAGATCACTGGAGATTTATTGCACCTACCAATACTGAAATGTTTTAAAGCAGGAATGTTACGATTTATTGGAAACCAGATTTCCCTCACCTATTGTAGAGAGATTATGTCCATAAAGAACTAGTCCTTCCCACAGTCCTTGTTTGTTGTTGGTCCTATGCTGCTGCAGCATTTTTTGTCTTACTGTCTTGTGGAGATCTTTCTTAGGGAACGTTCAATGTCAAAGTGATCAAAGCGTCCTGCGTGTGTTGTTAGGCCAGCAGTGACACGAGTTGCTGAGAAGCTGGTGTGTGGGCACACATGGGAGGCTATTTATTTCTTAATAGATGATTATTAACTGTAAAACCTTGTATTGACCACCGTGCTCTCACTCCATGACTGTACCACCTAAATGGATGCTTTGTCACCTTGACATCCCCCGACAGTCACCTCTAAAGACCCAGTTAGAAGCTGTTTTCCTTTCAGATGTGCCCATTTCCCTCCCACAGCAATAAGAGGAGAAGGTGATCCATGCTAACATGGACACCTCAGGCAGGTGCCTGAAAGTAGGACAGTTAGTCCTCAACTGCGTCTTCATTTCAAGAGTAGTGAAGAAATCCACACTTTTACCATGCTCAGAGTAGGAATCAGTATATTGGGTTGTAAGTAGTCTCTCATCTAGAGCATCAAGGCAGTGAAAATGCAGCTGGCTTGCTGCTACTCCCTGCCCCTTGCCTTATGATCTGAAATCCTCACTGTTGTGTTAATTTAAGTAGGTTCTACTCTTGCTAGGAGCAAGACATGCATAAAATTTAACGTTTCCTGTTAAATTTTAGTGCCATGCTCTATTCAGTAATCTTGAGACAGATAGGTGTTCAAGAAAAGCCTCTGTAGGCTGTGAAAGCCATAACACCTGATAATCTGTTCCTGCTGACATCGTATCCAGAGAAATAGGTCCCCGGCAATATTCTGTGCTTGTGTTCTCAGGAAGGCTTTCTTGGGTCAGAAACAGCTGAGGCAGCAGCTGATTTCACTGAAGTTAAATCAGTTTAATCTCTATGTGTTTGGGATCATTCCATCAGATTCACAGTAGCTGATGTTAATTCCCTATAAAATACCAAAGACAAAGATATCAGAGGAATACACTGGCAGCATTTTCTGCATTGCTTGGATCTGATATGGATTGTTTTGTTTCTTTTTTCTGCAAGCAGTTTGGCTCAGATTCTCTCAGTGCTGCTCTTGAAACATTTAAGTACACTGGAGAATGTTTTAAATTCCTGTTAGTAACTGCTATTGAATTATTCTTGGATAATCTCTCTGTAAAGTTGGTCACAGATGGATGAATGTAATCCATTCATGGTTAATGGACCCAGATGCTTTCGGGTGGCGTCACAAATCCCCGTGACATCTCTGCATGCAACATTTTGCTGTCTGAGCTAACTGAAGGCCATGTGGCATGAGACATCAGCCAGGAGGCTGGGATGACGTTCTCTGGAGATCTGGGAGCTTTAGCTGTCAAAGTAAAGGTGCAGGGGATAGGCTGTGTGAAGGCAGACCAAAAGTGTTAGCAGAAGTGCAGCTGTTAAAAGAGCAAGAGAGATTTATTTTAGAGCAGGTTAAGTTTCTCCTGTAGATATTATTCTGTAGATGCTCTTCCGTTGCTGGTTTAGTTCTTCACAAGGTTTTTAGGGCTACATCTAATTCCTTCAGAGGAATTATGTAAAACAATTGTGCTCCCCCAGAGCAGTGAGGGACACAGGAGGTGCAGGCTGCTCTCAAGGGTACTAGCCTGCATTACACACAGACCTTCCAGAAGAGACAAAACTAATCTGGTGAGGCAGCTTCTAGGCCGTGCTGCAACACCATCTTTGCCACCATAACCAGAGTAGAACAACAGTCAGGCGTTGTATCCTAAGTGACCAGAGGGAAGTGAGAGAACTGGGTGGAACTCACTAATGTTCCTGCTTTACTGTCTTGCAAAGCCCACGAATGTACGTGGAGAGAGAGGGATACTCACAAAAAGTTGTTCAGTGAAAAAGCTGGTTTGCAGTCCGCGTTTCACTGGAGGCAGTGGGAGAGTTGTTGCTAGACAGTCACTGACTGCCCAGACACAGAGATGCATGCTTTATGAAGGATGGCAGTCTGTGTACATCAACACCTTTTCCACAGAGATTGTCCTAATTTCTAAAATAGATAAAACTCTTCTACAAGATGTATCTGCGTGAGAAAATGCTCGTTTTTGCTGTAAAGTGATTAATTGCACTTGTTGTACTTGCTGACTGCATATTGCTAAGTATGAACAAGATTTGCTTCACTCAGAATAACCACTGATACCACGTTTTGATTTTCCAGGGATAGCCACTGAGGACCCCAACGCAGTGGTCGTGGGACTGGCTCCTGAGCACTTCCACTACGAGATGATGAATAAAGCCTTTCGGTAAGTCAGCCTCTCCTCGTGGCCTTTTGAAGGGTGGCTGTCCTGTGCTTTGTCCCCACAGTGGACATCCTTCCAGATGGGGAGAAGAGGCTGGTAGCAGTGAGGATTGTGGTGTCTTCCCCTGTGTCTGAGAGAACCTTTGTAGATTTGGGGCCTTAACCATGAACTTCAGGCAGTCTGGCCCCAGGTTTCACAGCTTTCAGTCTGCAAACAGCCTACCAAAGCGCAGCTGCAGTTGTCATCAAGGTGAAACAAGTCAGCAGTGCTTCAAGAGGAAAGTGCTGCTGTGTTCAGAGCTGACTCTTCATGGCGCACAGCATAGAGGGAAGGAAATGCAATTGTTTCTGAAGCATCTTTTCTTCAGGAGCGGCCGTTACAGGATGCTGGGCTGTGGATCTCATCTGCTCAGTGTTATATCTAGAGCACTGTCTGCCAGCTGGGCGGTGAGTCAGGCGTCAGCTGTCAGGGACTGGTCATGAGGCAGGACACAGTGGTGCGTGCAGAGGTGCGAGGCCGTGCATCGTGCTGCTGGTGTCAGTCTTGCTTGGTCTAAAGGAAGCATTAACTGGCCATGTTCTCTTCTTGCAACTTATGCCGTGTCCATGTGCCTTGTCCTGCCAATTAAGTCCCTTGGGATTGGCAGTGTTCATTGCAGAACGTTAGGGTGAACCTGATTCAATGCAGATACCTCAAGTGCAGATGTCTGTATCTGAGCTGGTGACCTGGGCTCCTGAGGGAGCGGAGAGCTGCTTATCAGGCATCATTCATTTTCCCCCTACTAGTGCTTGGAATGATACAGATGAGCTGTGCCCTAGATGTGCCTTTTCCTTTCCACTGACAGTGAAGAGCTGAGGCTGACTAATTGCCTGTTAGGCAACTACTTGGTTGAAACCCAACATCAGGCTAGGTAAATCTAACCCAAAACTACATACATGGAGTGAGGCCCTCCTCTAGGCACCATTTGGAATGGCTGAGACTAAATTTCTGTTTTCATATACGTGGGAGTTTGATGTCACATTTACAAGAATTCTCTCAGGTGAGATCTTCCCTGTAAACTGCTGAATGTAAGTGGTTGTAGTGTCGCTGTCAAATTAAATTCTTCTGTGTCCTAGAGGCATCTTCCCACCATGAGCATATCTGGCTGCTCGGAGATACACACGCCAGCTCTCTTGTTATGGAGCTTGCTTTGAAATGCATTGATCCAATAGAAATATTTTGTGATAATTAAGTGAAATGAAATATTGTAATTTCTGTATTGCTTAGAGTACCCAGGCTGCTCTGCAGACGCGTGGAAAAGAACAGGCAGTCCCCAAGGAGCCAGCAGCTAACCTGAGCCCGCCTCTGTGAGCAGAGCCACATCAGAGCTCCAGAAAGGCAGTGAAGGGGCAAAGCAAGATTTTATTTTCTTAAGGGCTTCTTTGTTTTGTAAATCAGGCAGAGTTCAGGAGAAAAGAAAGCTGCCTTTCTGCTCTGAAGGTAACTGCCAATGGTTCCCTTCTGTCCCCCAGCCTGGCTGTTTCTGCTGTGCTTGTTACATTTCTACCTGTTGTGATAAAGACTTGAGTTGTCTGCAGTACCTGAAGAAGGTGCTGTAAAATCCAGCGGGAGGCGTTTGGCAGTCACTGCATCAGCTTTTATGGATGCTGCCTGGAGGGCTTTTACTGAGCCTGAGGCTGGGGAGGGAGAAGACTGCGGTAATGTTCTGTGCTTGGTCTTACCAGGAGGATTCCTCAGCCCCAGCTGCTGCCATGTACATTTGCCTTTGCTACAGAACAGGTAGCTGCTGGGTTGCCTCCAAGAAAAATCTACCAGGCAGGCGGCAGAAATGCGAGAATCAAAGATTCTGAAGGACTAGGTCCAGAATCTGTGAAAGCAAGCTGTCTTAAACTTCTCTTTATTACGCTGTTGTCACGGCCCCATTGATCCCAGGCACTGTGTGCTATTGAGACACTCCCTGCCACAAAGGTTTGACAAGGCAAAGGTTAGAAGAGAGCCCTCAGGAACTGGCAGGACTGACAGGGTAGTGAGGCTCAGAAGCTGATTGAGATTGGTGGAGAAACAGTGGTTTCCTAGTTATTTCTGCCCTTCCAGTTCTGTGATTCTGTGATTTTCCCACCCGCTCCAGACAGTCCCATGTTCTGTGTGGGTTTTTAATAGGTAGACCAGCTGGCAGGCAGGAATGTGAACGTGCCCAATATCTCTGTGCCTCTTCATGTAACTTGTTGAAATTCCTCCAACATTAAGATACAAAATGTAGGTAAAATGATCCACCATCTACTCAGGATTCACCTGAACACCCATCTGTGCTGGAAATACGTTGCTGTTTGGCTGTTAGAGGAGACAGCAACAACCCTAAGAGCTGCTGGGCCGACGACTTGCACTGTAGGATTCCTGCAGCAGCATCCTGAAAGCACAGCCGTGTCTGCAGTCCAGGCAAGGAGATTCAGGCTGTGCCCATCATCTGCCACCTGCAGTCACTACCTATGGCTAATATACTTTAAAATATTTGCATGGGAAAATCAGATGGGTCTTAATGTTAGGATGTTAGCCTTAGCAAAAGGTGAGGATGCTTAGAGTGATGAACCTAACTGCATTAGAGAAAGAGTATTTTAAAAAGTTACCTGTTAAAATACTCAAGATAGTAACTCCTTTCTTTGCAGGAATTTTTTATTGGCTATTTCTGGACATAAGAAAGGAAGGAACTTTACTTAACTCTCCACATGAATGCTAGCTTTATGAAATCCCCATTATAATTTGGGTCTCCATGAAAGTTTTGTCATCAACTTAAAGCAGGATCGTGCCTTCTGCTGTAAGAATCTTTACTATAAGTTGTGTGTTTTCTTCTTCATTCACCCTTTAGGCTGATTTTGGATGGCGCTCCTCTTATAGCTATACATAAAGCCCGGTATTTCAAGAAAAAAAATGGCTTGGCTCTGGGACCTGGACCGTTTGTAACTGGGCTGGAATATGCAACAGACACCAAAGCAACCGTGGTGGGGAAGCCAGAGAAAACTTTCTTCCTAGAAGCTCTACGAGGGACCAGCTGTGCCCCGGAGGAGGCTGTCATGATTGGTGATGTACGTGGAGACCTTGTCGCTGCCTGCTGTGTAGTGTGTGTAGCTACCTCCCAGGTGCCGTGAACCGATCTTTCTAAAAGCTTTGTGATTAAATGAAAGGTGAAAACTGAAACATCAAAACTTGCATGATTTAAGGTGTAGTCCGTGAGGTTAGTTCTGTTAATTGAGTGATTTCTGGAGAAGCCCTAAGCATCCTGCCTGAGGGCACAGAAAGTCTGCTGACAATTAGCTCCTGCTAATGAAGTGTCTCTGTCCTTTCTAAAATCGCCCAGTGACTTAATAGCTCGGTTCCTGCATTGATTAGGTTTCACTATTTGATTAGGGAACAGCACATAGCAAACCATTCCTGTGACAGTTTGCCTAATAGGTTGCTAAGGGGTTTGGCTCCGTGTAGCTGCTTTTAAATGGCTGATCAGTGATGTGCAAGGCAGAGAACGTTATGAGCCAGTCGTTAACAAATTATGTCTCTGACCACAAATGATCTCCTGTTCTGCTGCAGGACTGCAGGGATGATGTTGGCGGGGCGCAGGATGCAGGCATGCGTGGGATTTTGGTAAGGACAGGTAAGTACTCGATGGTGCGGTCATTTCTTGGGACAGTGGTGGATTCCCTGACCTTGTCCTGAGCACGGGCATCCTGCGTGCCCAAAGCAGAGGGGCCTGGGTCTAGCCCTAGGCATTTTTAGAGGCCTGCCATCCCTGCGGTTCGGTACACCAAGGGTCTGCTGGGATGGCATTATGGAGCAACTCCTTTTGGGGTGAATTCAGTAGATAAATTTCCTCTGCTGCAGCTTTACAGCCTGTCATGCAGTAAATTGCAATTAAGTCAAGATATGCTCCAGATTATATTTAATGTTTCAACGACAGGGCTGGAGTGCAGACTCTGACCTGATCGTGGGACGTAATGAAGTGATGGGCGGGAGTGGCTGAACACATAGATGTGAATCTTTTTCAGTGACTCTAAAATCCTGGGCACTAGTCAAAGAATCCAGAGAACTGTTATTGTGACATCTTAGATTGCCAAGATTGGCCATATCAGTATAACCTCTGCTCATTCAGGAAGTTTGATGACATTCCCTAGTAATTACATGGGTAATTATCTGAAGTGGAACCTTGAGCAGCCTACCAGTATCATGAATGTTACTGATACTGCGATAGAACCACCTCTTTCTGAGGGGCTCATGCCACACAGTCCAATATATTAAAAATGAAAGCACGTAATCCTGCTTTTTCTCATACAAGTCAGAAGGGAAGATGATAGCATTATCATTTCAAGAACTTATATTGCTGAGTAATCAGTGAGAGAATAGTGCCAGTATATCACAGCAGATTGAAACCAGTGCATAAGCACCTCTGTGAACCTTCAGTAAGGTTCAGTGTTTGTTCAGAGAAGACCCATGAGATGGTTGTTGTAGGAGAACAGCAGATGGGCATCCTCTGTCTAGCTGTTACTGACCCCAGAAGGCTGCTGTTTTCAAGGGGAAAATAAGGATGGCCCAAGGAGCTTGGTAAATGCATCTATTTGTTCATTTGTTACAGGTAAATATCGACCAGGAGATGAAGACAAAATCAATCCAGCTCCTTATTTAACCTGTGAGAGTTTCCCAGAGGCGGTGGAACACATCCTAGAACATATGCTATGAGAAATGGAATATTTTGAAGAAGCGGATACTTCATAATTTCCTTTACTCTTGTGTCACAAATTAAGGTCACAGGATCAGTGCATGCATTGGATCAGAAACCTAGCCCTCAACTCCTTCCCTTCGAGTTGGGAAAGGGGAGAGAATTGGCACGTGGCCCCAGTGCAGTCAGAGCAGGGCCCTTTTCCAGTAGTAGTTTCATGAGGATGTGATTAGGGATTTTAGATGCTCGGCAGGTAAGATACCCAGCTTAGATACCCAGCACCAGAAGAGCTACCACACAGCTGCTTTCATGCATGATGCAGGGAGCGTGGCAGAGAGTTCTGTTTATTTTCAGGTTTCAGGAAATGGCTGATGAAAAAAGCCCACTCAGAAAGGTGTTGAGTTCTTCTGCTGAATAAGCTAAACTGTAAAACTCACTGGAAATACTTAAGTAAGTAACCTGCAAAGACTAACAGAGCATTAGACTGTAGCAATTTCACCAAGTATGTCTCTGCTCTAATTTAAAGGCAGTGATTATCAGTTCTAGAATTGACTTTTAAATTAAAATATTACCATTGTTAATAATAACTCCTGTTAGCATCTTTCCTCTCATTAGAGCAGATCCTGTTTTTGTTTTACAAATTTTACATAAAATTAAAACTGTCACCATTTTACAGATGTTTTAATTAGATGCTGTTATTAAAAAGAATGGTACACAAACAAAAATCTGCTATTAAATGCCTTAGGGACTGAATTTTTTAAGTTAGACTTCAGCAGGGTCCTATTAATGCTACAGTTGCAGAACTTCACCATTGTTATTTTTTTTTCTTTTTAATGTTATGGGAAAAATCCTTCGCAAGCCATGGGGACAGATTCCAGTTCTTACACAGTTGGTTAGCAGAGCTGTAAAATGAGATTTAATTGTGTAGTATGCATTGCTTCTATGTGCTAAACCTACCAATATGAACCAACTTTGTAATGATGGTAAATAGCTTTTCTGGTCCATTTGCAAACTGTAATAATCAAAGTCCTTTACAGTTGTTTTACAATGCTCGTGAGTCTTAAATTATTAGATTGTAATTGTACAGTACTGGAGTATTAACCTTATTGAAAATATAGTTTTGTGTTAATGAGCCATGCTCCTTATTTGTTAAGAAAAATCATTGTGATGAATGAAGGGGAAGCTCTCCTTAAATGAAAGATGGTCTGGCTGCAGTCTCAGTTGGTGGGTGGTTACTTACCTTTAGATTTAATCTCTGTCAGAGACAGAACGTGCGGCCTGAGGGAGCTCTGCAGTAGAAGTGGGAGAATACACTCCCCCCCAGGAACAAAAGCCATCCTTAGATACTGTTTGTGTTGCATGCTGTATAATGAAATCAAAGCTACTGCCAGACACCCCCTACATACACGAACACCCACATCACCCAGGAAGAAAGCAGCACTGAGAGGCTAATGTCTCTGCCAACTGTACCATTGGTAAAAAAAAAAAAGAAACCAAAAAAAACCCGCAACCAACTACATGATAGCTGGAGGCCTTATCTTAGGTGCCATCATAAATTGTAACCTACTGTTCTGAATAAAATCACACATCTAATGTTCTGCCAACAACTCTGAATCTGTGTTTGTTGCCTGGAATACATACAGGAGGTTTTTGGCCTGTAGTCAGAGTCAGGTTAGGGAAGTGAAAAATCTCTAAGTAAAATCCTGTGAGGTAATTTCCCATAAAGACTCCTGACAGTGTGAGACAGTACAATGCTAGAATAAAAGGAGGCTGCCACTTCTCCAGAGGTCCAGGAGCATGCTGGAGAGCATCGTGGCACTTAAGATGACCGTGTAAGAGGGAAGGGAAGAGGGGGACGGTGATAAGATCCAGAGGCCTGAAAAATTGACTTAGAATTTTCCATTAAAAAGCTTGACAGGCAACTGACTGGTTACCTGGCCATGATTATCAGCAGAAAAGTCTCCAGCTTGGGTAATACCACAGCACTGCACAGACTCGCCTTTTTTATGTGACTCACCTCACATTTTATGACTGGCTGCAAACCAGTGGGTTACCAGGAATCCAGTTTCTAGCCGTATTACCCTAGATGATGCTGATTTTCTAGAATGATTCGAAATTCCGATCCCTTGCACTTTCCACCTTGGAAATGTCCCAAACCAACTGGAAAGTAATGTGTTTGGCACATCAAGATGATCTTTAACGTCTCTTCCAACCCAAACCAGATGAAAACAACAGTTTACCAGGCACTATTAAACTGAATTTCATTGAAAGCAATCACTTTTGCTTCATTAAAAAGGCATGCAAGCCTTGTTGGTAGAGCTGTGCTGATTGTGATGCTTTAGCGAGTCTCAGAAAGGGAGAATTACACTAACCATCTAATTGTTCTCAGCAAGCTTTTTGCTCCAGCACGTGTACTCCAAACCTGTAAACAACTTCCATGGAAAAAGACTAAAAATCAATCCAGCTTTAAGTCTTTATGTATAAAGTTAAGGCTGGTGTTTTCATTACATAGCAACTGCCATTCTGCCATTGCATTAATTCTGTAAAGAATATTTTTGAACAGTTACTGAAAATGGCTAATAAAAACAACCCTCCCTCCCCCACTGTATATTCCGAGTAAAGATTTCTACCCAACGCTTCTCATGGCATTCTCTCCCCAAAACAACAGCACTTCCTTCACCATTCAGTCCTTTGGAGGTGACACAGATGCCATTTTGGATAGCAAAAGTCCTTAAGTTCTCAGTCTTTTAGGATTCTTCTCTTCAAACTGACTCAAACTCTCTCTGCCAAGCTGTGTACTTCTGGCTCAGCTTCTTTGCCGATGGCTTGGTATGGGCAATCACATCCAGGAAATCTGCTGTTGTGATTGTGTCCAGTCGGATCACAGGCAACTTACTGTTACCTGGAGAAAATAGATCACATATCATTATTACTACCAAAAAACATTCTTTTAAGTCTAAGATATGACATCCTGTATAAAAACAGCAGAATGAACCTAGTGAGATAAAAAGAAATTCACATTTATGCACAGATCCTGACATAAAAAAGGGCCAATTTTCAGAAATGTTAGCTTTGGTAAATGTTTCAGACATGGAGATTAAAACTTCTCTAAGCAGATAATAGAGCTCCACCTGCTGGGGTTAACGCAATTTCTAGAGTTGGAGCAGTAGATCAGCGTTTCCCAGATCAGATTCTCTGATCAAAGCTGTGGTACCTTGCTGATGGTTTTCAAGTGCATCGAAGATTTTCCTCACTGGTCTCATGGCTGCTTCCTTGCATACGAGTTTAATGTCTGAACCAGAGTACCCATCAGTTTCCTGTGACAGAACCAGAATGATAAATTGCAGCTTACAGCTTTACAAATCAGATGATAATGGCATTTACAAGCATATATATTTCATTTGTATTTTTATAAAGTATCTGTAAATTATGTTGTTGTCAGAAATACATCACAGAATATAGAATCAGGCTATACAGAGTTGGAGGGGACCCACAGGGGTCCTTGAGTCTGACTCCTGGCACACATCATGTATGTTTAGATGGATACGTATGTATGTATGTATGTACATATATATACACCCTCCTACAAACCCCTTTCTCACACCAGCATTACTGTTTGCTCTAGCTTTGAATGCCCACAGAACTTTTCAAGTGCAAGGGAAATACTGAGCATTTTCTTTCTGATGACAATTTTCTGTAGGTCAACTAAAACTCACCTTTCTGTGTCTGTTTCCGGCTTTCCTGTTAATAAAATAACTACGTTTCCTCATTTATAAAACAAAAACTGGGTGGAATTGTCTCTGAACAGACGTAAAAAGAAACAACTGGGCAAGCTGTAGATATTACCAAATAATTTAGGATGTGGCAAAGGGCTAAACAAAGCAAGCCTGATTTCCTAGTGAATCTCACCCTTGTCTGAAAGCTGTTTTCTCCTGCGGCAGTGGAGCTGTGACAAACCTTCCCTACCCAATTAATTGTTCATTACCCCAGTGAATTGGAAGTGCTCCCAGCCCGATGAGAAGAGTGAGAGAACAGACTATTGCTGTAAGTCTCCCTGTATTTAAGGCTGAAAAATTGGCCCAACAGAGAGGATCAGGAAACAAGATTTTGCATGTGATTTCCACAGCCAGGTATGTACCTGCAGAACACTCAGCCCTGCCTCTCACTAATTTCTGGCTGGCCTCAGGCAGACCCGAGGTCCTTCTGCTAGCTCTGTTTGTTGCGATTGCTGCATACAGAGAGGTGCTGTCCCTACCCTCTGCCCTGGACCTCTTCCCCCATGACACAATCCTATTGCTGTCGATAGGAAATGTCACTCGTGCTTATGTTTCCCACTCTGAAAGTCCCCCAGCTGCTGCAGTGCTGCCTCACCTGGCCCAGCAAGCTGTAGTCCAGGTCTGTTCTCAGCTCCACTCCTCCGCTGTGGCTCAGAGGGGGCAGCCAGTGCTGGATCATTGCCTGCCGTGCCTCTTTACTTGGAAGGTCGACCAAAATCCGCTTCTCTAGGCGCCGCAGCATGGCAGAATCCAACTCCCTGCAAGCAAAGCAGAAGAGGAATTATTTCAGCACATCTTTTTGCAGAGACACTTCTCACAGGAAGCTCCTCACTGCAGGGACTGACAATTTTCAACCCCACCTGTAGCTGTGCCAACCTAGTTTTGAAAAAATAGAGTAGTTACCAACTGTATTCTTGTTCACTGTGTTAGCAATACACTGACTTGTGACAATGAGGCTTAACAACAACAACTTGTAAGTTGTAACTTGAAGTTGCAGCTACCTTCTGTGCAGCATGTCCTGTCAGTGACAACCTCTGTATCAACATTTGCTGTTAAGGAGACACTCAAATTGTCTGTCTGGGGTAATATGTTAGGACTAATTAACTGCTGCTTTGTAAGGGATGCTTAAAATATAGACAGAAGCACACACTTTCAATCTGGGATGCAAGGACCATGTTTATGGCAGGATGGGAGCTTGATCTGAGGCTGCTCCTGCAACGCAAATTATGTATCATACAGCCCCAAAGGACAGTGTCCTTGTAAAAAGGAGCATGTGAAAGATGAACAGGCTGGATCCATATGCCAATGAGCCAAAACCTCTGTTGATATCAGCTCTGATAAGGTGTTTGGCAAAAGCAATACCAAAAAAAAAAAAAAATACAAAAGACTGAGAATACTCCTCATTTTTACTTTTTTTGTGATGCACAAATTAAGCCTGAAAGAAAAAGAAAAAAATCTGTTCCTTTCCCAAAGCATTTCGTGGCCACCTAGATGAAGTCTTTCCAGACAGCACCAGAGATTCTGTCAGTTTGCAGGAGTCCTGATACACCCGGCATGCCAGCTCCGCAGATGCACATCCAAGTGGGTTATTTAATCTAGCCTTCTCCCAAGTGCTCTTCAGTTGTCTGCATCTAACAGTGGCATAACTGAGCACAAATTTCTGCTCTGGTTCATCTCTTGTTACTCATATAATGGGAACAATCTACAGGTACCCCGATCATCCATACAATTTTCAAGAAGAAATAGCAGCTACAAAGTATTTACTCGTAAGTCTCCAGGATCTTCCAGGAGCTGCTCTGAGCTATTATCGCTCCAAATGCAGTACCAATCTTTCTCTAGTGGCCCCATTCAGACACTGAATTGTTATTTCAGTTTAAAATTTAGTTCCCCATGCCTGCCAAGAAACTCTCATCAAGGAGCAACTCCCCGCAATGTGTCTTGTGCAGAGAGGAAGAAAAAGGAGCCCTAAACACCATTTCCACCCATCAGCTGAGCAGAAAGAGCCAGCTGCTGGAGGGCTGCGCCTGCAGTGTAGGTACACTTAAACCTGCCTCTATCTTTGATGATTTCTTGGGTGAAATCCTCTTGCCAGCAAAGTCAGCATACAAGCAATACTTCTTGTATAGAAACTCTCTTGAATTTACAGGCTGCCAGCTCAGGACAGACCTGGAACACACCAACAAAGCTTATTTCTGTCACCTTTGGTGACTTGTCTTTATTTTTAATAGTATCTTCTACTGGCTCACAACATAAGGAAAAATGGCCTCCCAAGTAGGTGCTGTCACTCAGCTCAGTGGGATCAGAAGTGCCCCTGTCCCCAGAAAAGACCTCTCAGTTTTGGAGAGCTGAGTCAATGGCTCAGGATGATCGATAGGATTATCTATGCCAACAGGAATTCACTCAGATCCTTCCCAGTACTTCTGATCAAGGACTCCAATGTAAATACCAGAGCTTTGCGAATCAATGGCTCCTGGGATATTGATACCATTGCTGAGATTTCAGGCTGCTGAAGAAGCTTGCTGAGCAGCCCTGGGGCTTCACCCTGCACTGTGCAATGCCCAGAATGGGCACAGGACCATTTTGGTCCCCCCCTCTCCTTCCAAATGTTCATTTCAGCCACTTCTCACAATTGCTCTGCTAGGCTAGAAATTAATCGCTTTGCAGCTGACCTTGGCTGTTCTTCACCCACATTGCCTTCCTCCATGTACACAAACAGAGCCAAATTTCTCAGGGTTTCAGAGGAGCCCACACAGGTACTCTACTGCTCTTGCAGGAGAAGGACTACCGCAGACACAGTCCCTGCAAACACCCCATGAATCCACCAAATGTGGACATTTTCCACCACCCCAGAGCACTCCAGAGCTCTATTGCCCCTTTGAAATCACAGCTTCGTGAGCTCCCCAGCCATGCACAGAGGAAACAACCTTGCCCTAGGTGGATATTAACACACCAAAAGCCCAGCGCCCAAGAGGCGCTGGGCTCCCTGGCAGTATTTTTAGCTGTTCCTCCTACTGCTGTGTTTTAGTTCTGCGGAGATGTAAGCGGTGAAATAGATCTAAGAAGTGCTCATAACACAAGGAACTGCTCTGTAAATGAGCCCACTGATATATACAAGTTGCTCTATTTACCCAGAAAGGTTACAGTGACCCAGCTTGTTGGCTTAAAGAGGAAAACAAAGACATAATATTTTTGTTATCTTAAAAGTGTTTATGTGCTAAATTGTTTTGTTAGTGATCAAATGCAAAGTTAAGTGACAACAATAACCAGAACAGAATAATAAGCACTGCGCCAACCAAAATATTATGGGCTATTATTTCAGAGAAAAGTATTAAATGCTCGTGGAAAGAAGCTCAACAGGACCTACGGAAGAAGGTGACTTTTGGGATCTCTCCCAGGTTGACATCACAAGGCGTCATGCCTAATTATCACTGCCACATTTCATGGAGGTAAACAAGGCAAACAGCTATTATTTTTTCAGAAGGAGGAACGTTAATAAATGCACTAGGCAGAAATTGAGAGACCTCAACACCTCCAGAGCTGAAGCCAGAAACAAGAACTTGCTGATAATTAATCCCTGCCTACTGGGATCATCACTGCAGTGCAGAAGAGGAAAAGGCACTAACAGCAGCAAGCTTCTCATCATCCCACCTCCTGTCCTCCCATGCAGGTGGCCTGAGCAGAGCCACTACAGGCTGAGGGCTTGTTCAAACTCCCTGTCTTCTCCTGGGGCTTCCTCACACTGCGCTCAACTCTCCTTCCTCGCTGTCTTCCACCGTACACACCGGGCACGCACTGCTGGGAGTGAAGGGAAGGGCTGGCTGTGGGGTAATCCCAGATGTGATTTTGGGTTTGCAGCCCACCTCCCCTGACCCCACCTTGACTGTGTGCTGAGGGATCTACCACAATCCAGCTCTGGTGGAAGGGAAGAGTCTATCAGCTGCCACCAGAGCTTCACCCACCCTGAGGGTGGGGAGGGAAACAGAAGCAGCACTGCAATGGAAGTTAAATACACTAATACATTAGGAAGCATTCACTGCGTGGTTAAGGACCACTTTATTTCTTCATTAACAAGGCCTTTATTCTACGTAATTATGTCGAGTTGTTTCAACAAGGAACTTGTCAATAAGAAGTGCCTGGCTGATGAGCAGGGGGAAGCAAGGCTGGGCAGCAAACACTGCCTGAAGAGGAAGATCAATAGCTGCAGTGCAGCTTAGGACAGCATAAAGAGCTTTGTTTAGGCTTCTTTTCATTCATCTAAAAGCAGCTTGGTACTTTTTTTTATGATCAATAAATATCCAAGTTAAACAAATCTCTTGAAATCCAGCTTAATACCAAATGTTTGCAAAAACACAGGGCTCTGCTGTGCTGCCGCAAGGTCTGGATTGTAAAACTAGGTATTTTGAAACTTCTGTTACAAAATAGCCCTACACAGCTCAAGTCTGGGGTCTCACAGTTAGACTGTTGGTAGCCAAGCACACAAAAATAATCCATAAACACCCAGGTGAGATCTTTAATGGGGGCTCAAACCCCACCAATCTCTCTGGAAGCAAACACTCCCAAACTCCTCAAGGCAGTCAGCCTCAGAGATGATATAAGATGCTCCTGGATTTCACCAGATTTTCATCTTCCTAAAATACCTTTCTAAGTATATTCTCATCTGCATTTTAAAGCATCAGCATTTTAAAGCATCTCCACTCTAGGCACAGTTCTGCCAGATGTTCATAGGTTGAATTAACTTTGGAGAGGGAAAAAATCCCACCTGCCCCCGAGCAAGGCTGAAAAAGTCTTAACAAGAAAATCTAAGCTCACAGGTATCAAACTTTCAGCAGTGGGAGCTGGCTTCTCACAACAGCCCAGCTCCCACCCTTGTACCAATATAGATTGCCATCTTTCTGTTGGAGCAGTTCCTCCGAAATAGAAATCTTATCATTTTGGATCTACCTTAGAAAAGTTGTGTCATTTTCTTGATGTTTCAAGGGAGGAATTTTGCAGAAATTAGCACTTCAGAATTGCAAAATGATCCAAACCCAAACGAGTAAAACATTCAGAACTCCAGCCTGTAACTTCTGCTCAGCTTTCCAGAGTTTCAGTTGCATAAACAGATGCTTGGTAACAAGATGCACACAGGAATCTCTTTTTCTGCAGAGGTGTACATAGAGAGATCAGCCCTGTGCTTGCATTAATACATCTTCAAGATCCCTAGATCCAGCACCTTCAGGCCAGTTGTGCTCTTGAACTCTTCCTCTGAGGGTTTCAATACCCAGTTATAGCAGAACGCTGGTATTCAATGCCCAGTTCTTCTTTTCAAATTGGTGGATCCTGTAAAGACTTCTGATTCTTTTTAATACTTACTGCCATGTTGCAGCATCACTCGTAAGGCTACTCAGAAGTTAATTTAAGCAAGAGACCACTGAAAGGTGCAATGCATTGCTCAGAGTTTCTCCTTCTAGAAGGGCAACAATGGTACAGTAACAAACATTTGTAATGTATTACTAATGCAGCACAAAGAGATGAATGGGTTATTAATGTATTAATATCCTTTCAATCTTAACTGTTCACACACACAGTAGCTATTTGTTTCCAGCATTTTCTTATACTATTGTAATATAATTAAGTCCCAGTCTGCTCAATTCTTTTCTTTGCGTGTCACAAGCAAGGAGCATGTTTGTACATTACACACACAAAAATACACACTGAGGCTTTTTTAAAAGTGCTCAAAAGCAAGCAGCTGTGGATACGCACACTGAGTCATTTGAACATGGACACTTCCTATGGTCAGCAACAGCCTTCTGATCACAGCCCAGTGCACTCAGCCAGTTTTGGATGGTCCTGTTCTGTGGTTGTCACACTTCAAGAACAGAAAGGAGCGTGGACAAAAGAACCCTTCATACGCCTATCATCTTTTTTGCAGATGCCTGCCTCCAAGATTGTTCCCCACCAAACGTAATTTTCAAAGTTTACTTGACTGCACTTCCCCTCTCTGCTTTCAACGTACCAATTTCTCTGTAGAAAAAGATGCTCTTCTACTGAAGATTTCATGGATCTGTAGCCCAGGGACAGGGGGAATTTCAGGGCCAGCAGAAATCCACAGACTAGTTCCAGACCTCTGAAAGCTAACTTCAAAAACAAGCTCATCATCAATTTGTTTCAGTTCCCTGTACTGGTGTTGGCTCCTGCTCTGAAAAAAGGTTAATGAGCTACAAATCAGACTGTTAAAAACAGCTGTGCTTGCACAACAGCCATTATTTTCCCCATGTACTATTTACAACTACTTGAGAAGGTCTGTATGAAAGCAAGAGAAATACTTCACCAGTTCAGATGAGTGATCCAGCCAGATCAACATTCTGGCTGTCAGTGGCCATGGCAGAAGCCATCCAAGGAGAGCACAGAGCTGGCCATTTTCTGCTGCCTGTTGTCATCCTCTCATCCTCTCCTCTCTGTCTTGTTCTCAGTACTTGTTCTGCCCATTTTGAGAGCCAATGTGATGAAATATTCTAGTTCTAACTTCCAACCATTTATTCTTCTGTTCCAAATTATGTTAAAAGAACCAAAGAATTTTTTTCCTCAACTTTTAAAAGTCACTTTTGATACCAATAAAATCCAACCTTCCTATTTATGGAGTATCCTTCTAAGCTCTAGATGTTTTAAGCACCTTACAGCTCCAGGCTGAAACCCTTCTTAGCTTAAACATAGTAAATAACTTGCCTCTAAAGTCAAATACTCCATTTTAAATATTAGCAGCTGGTAGCACCAGCATATGTTGACTTTATTATGGATTATTCTCATGTGGCACAAATAGCAAGAATTGTAGAGTTTAAAAGTAAAAGCTCCAAATTAATCTTTAAATGCTTTAACCAAATATCAAGGCTTTTTCTGCAAAAGTCTAAATAAAATCTTTATCTGTGCTTAGAAGCTCATGCAAATGTATTCAAAATGTACTCTCTGGATCTCTTACCATGGCAGATTGGAAGCTGCTAAAACAAATACAAGATCATCAGATCGGGCCAAGCCATCCATCTGCACCAGTAATTCTGTTTTCATCCGTCGACTTCCTTCATGTTCACCACTACCAAGATTCAGAGAAACAATATTTGCTCAGTGCATTAAAGTAATCATCTTTATTTATACACTGTCATTCACAGCAACTGAGCCCTTGTCACCATTTTGCCCCAATTCAAAGCACGATTAAGCTCCATTAGCTAACATCTAAGCATTAAAATCAAGCTTTCTAATGATTACTTAAATGGACTCTTTTCAGTGCATTAAAGTGAGGAGAGTTCACCATTACCGAATCCAAAGAAACTATTTAATTTTTTTCTTTATATTAATCTCCAAATAAAACTGATGTTTACTGGAAAACAACTAAGGCTTTGATTGATTGACCTGTGTAGGAGAATTTTTATATCATTACAGTTGCCATTATACAACTAACACACCTACCTATTCAGGGCAACTACTGGAATTTTTCTGTGAGTGAATTTTAAATGGCCCCAAGAAGATACACATACTGCTGAATTCAGTTGTTTGCAAAATGCTGTATCAAAAGTAAACAGAAAAGTTTGCAGTATTGAAACAAATTGAAAAATAGGACAGAGACCACACGCAAAGGAGCCTTCTTCAAGGAGAGAAGGGGAACTTAGGCAAAGTGATAAGAATACTGGCCCTGATCCAGGTAACCAATTTTGAAGGAAACCAGTTTGAACTCTTGGTCCCAGATGTGGAGTAACCCCTGGACCAAATCCAGAGAAAACATCAGGGCCTTAGATGGTAAGAATTATAATTCAGGTTTAATGGCTTATTTCTGCAAAGGCATCCACACATCGGTGTGATGTCAATATTTAATAAGGATATGTAAAAATAACTATATAGTCTCAGATAAAAACCCCTACTGAAATACATAATCCACTGATGTTAATGAGAGCTTTTAAAAAAGTATGAAGCAAGACTTGGCCCATAATTTATAGCTATCAACTGACAATTACTACAAGTTGTGTATTTATGATATGGCATATTCTATTTATGCATCTTTGTAAGTATATAATTTATAGTATATAACGTACATATAGCCACACTGTAATGGGCTCCTAATGGGTATAATGATATTTTTGTATTTCTCCTGCTTCTCCTCTGTGTTCAACCCTTTCAGCTTTTTTAAAATAAAACCATCTACTCCACAGATGACAATAATAACAACCCCCATTCCTGCAACTCTAAGTGCTGACAATACCGTCAAAATTTGTCCCATTAATGAAAATGCCATTCCACTGTGTACACTGCATCTTAGCCTGCTCTGCCTCAGCCTGTCCAAAGTGTCACAAAAACAGCCGCTTTCATTTGCCTCTAACAAGCCACCTGTTCTTTCCACCAGCTGTCTTTACTTCCATTTCAAATACCTTACCTGAAAACATAACAGCACTGGTTATGTATTTGTGCTCTTCTCTCCTGCTCACAGGCTTCCTAGACCCATTATTTCCATAGTCATGCGCTAAACTTCTCAGAACCTGCCTTTCACACTACTCTACTGATCTCATCTGCTGTGAATGAAACACTGACCACATCTCTTTTTAAATCCCCATAGCATATTCAACATTTTCATGGAAGAGTATTTTTGGAGATGATAGGCATTCTGAAAATAATATACTACAAGGCTACTAAAGCTGACAACATAACAGAAGAAAAATAACTTACTGTTAAGTTGCGAAAATTACCATTATCACTCAAAATAATGGTACTGTCAATAAAATCTAAAAGACAGGTCTTTCAGGGGCCCAGTCATGCTCCTATTAAAGTTTACAGAGTAGTCTCATGCCTTACTTTAGCTAAAATTTGTTTCTAGAAAGTATATTGTATGATTAAAATTTGGTCAGCACCTGAAACACACTATTAAAGATGCATTGCAAAGGGGGACATTAATTCTCCTAACAACATAGGAAGTGATCTCATCATTTACCCAGAAACAGTGCCTCTTTGACTCATAACTGACTCCAGCTCATCCAAGAAAATTGTGGAAGGAGCATGGTACCGGGCAAGCTCAAATAGCACCTGTTTAAAGGGAAGAATAAAAGTGATGGAAAAGATTAACAAGAAAACTAACAGGAAAAAGCATTAAGAACCACTGGCATAGGAGATAAATAATGATGCCCATCCTCCAAACTTCTAGGGCAAAAAGGAGATATATTCTAGGTCAAAAGATCTGGGTAGGCTGAGGGTCCCTGAATCCTCTCAAATTCTGAAAGGTTTGTAAAGGAGATATAAAGAACACAGGCATCTAATCCTGTCTTTATATGTAAATCTTTGTCTAATTCCTATCAGAGTACCCTGAAAATAATGGGATAGAAGAAAATGATCCATCAGAGGATTCTGGGAAGTCCTAAATTGTTAGCAGAGATTAAACATCCTGTCCTCTATTGGTGCTCTATTTGTATTTTTTTAAATAAGGATTTGAGGAAAATAATAAACAAACTGCACCATAATGAAAAAAAAATGAACTACTTCTCTTAATAAGAATTAAGAAGTTCTTTTGTTTTTCTTGGAGAAAACAAACAGCTTGAACAATCAGGGCTAGATTACAAAATGGAATATTAAGCTGACACACAAAACCTGGGTGTGCCATTTTGAAAAAAAAAAAAGGTTTCATCTATTTTTCTCTAACGAGGGAGAGACTTATATTAACAATAAGAATATACAGTCATTTCTTCTTCAGTGAAGCATTCTTGCAATTATTAAATAAGTATCACTAACAATATATATTAATCCAGCACTTTTTAATCTGAACATTTAAAAACAAAACTTAAAAGATATATATTATTTCGTGCACTTTGGATCACAAGTAGTGTATGATCACCATTGTGACTGACACTGTTTAAGGAAGCAAAAGTTTGCAATTAAGTCAAACACTGGATCATATACTAATTTTGCCATGTGAGTAGCTTTTCCAAGATGGTTGCTGAAAAAAAAAATTGGATGCTATAATACCAGTTTTGTTTGTATGTCTTCTTCCACTGCTGTTGTGCAAGAGGTGCTAACAGTTTGCAATCTATAATTTTATTATGAATCTAAACTATAAAATCACATCAATACAGCTGAGAAATGAGGAAAACAGAATAAGCTGATATTCCTCTGCATGAGTGCAAAACTGACATATACTTCACACAGCTTCAGAAGACCATGTACCAGCCTCGTGTCATTTTAGGATATAAATTCACATGGTACTTTTCTTAGAGCTGTCCTGATCCGCAATCTAATTTTATTTCTGTATTCTGCCAAATACCCAACTAAGGGTGAAATACCACAGATTCAATATAATTGCAAGTGCTGTAGCGTGTTCACAAAAACCTTTTCGATGGCATTCTGTCAGAAACCAGGTCCCTTCTCCTGACAGGACGAAAACTTTTAGGAAGATACTGGCACAGATGTCAAGAGGATCAATAACACACGAGGTGAATGTTAGAAGAAAAACATGCCATTTTAAAGGAAAAAAGGACACAAGAAGAATAATTATGTTGCAGATATTGCCTAAATTTCAAGGCTGATTTTGAAGCATTAACAATGCTTGTAATGGCAGTTGGCAAGTGCAATCCATCATGACTACTCATTTTCAAGAGCTCTGTATCTATCTGAAGAGGACCCTTAGAGGTGAGAGTAAAGTAAGACTAAAAGTTTGTGGATTTTTTACACCAAATTGTTGACATTACAGAAAAAGTTGGTGGGTACCTCAGGGTACAGAAGACACACCTAAATTTCTGAACTTTTATATATCACAGCTGAACCAGGCATGCTAGTTGGCAGTCTGTATGTGAAAATACGTTTACCCATTTGCCATCAAACTACCTTCCTTAAAGCAACATTATCTCTTTGTTTGGCTGTGGCAACGGAGTTCTTTGCCAATTCTGTGCCTTGCAGGATAAGAGCAGTAGGGAATTTGGTAACCTAAATAGCAGGTATATTTTGTAGGGAGCCTAGGATCCAGCCAACACTCTCACAAAGGCTGTGAAGCACTCTTAAAGGGTCACTAAGCAAACACTGGTTTAGTTAGGAATACAGCTTACTTGTTGCTTATTTAATCAGTCAAAAATATTTGCTGGCTTTGGGTTACGTACTTCGTCTGGAATTACATTAACTAAAATTCCACAGCAAGAATCCATTTTAAGACTTCTGCAGAAGTGATGTTATTCCAATTTAAGAACTAGATACAGAGTCACACATTTTGTCCAAGAAAAGGGAAGATGACGAGTATCAGAGGAATAATAATTTTCCATTTCTGTTTTAAATTCCAGTTCTTTAAGTGAACCTGATGTTTGTATAATGAATAAGGTAATTCTTACCCGGACAAGTTTTTCTGAATCACCCCTCCATTTGCTGACAATGGTGGATGCTGATATGTTGAAAAAGGTTGTATTGCATTCTGTGGCAACAGCCTTAGCAAGCAATGTTTTTCCAGTACCTACAAACAACAGTGTTGAAGAAATTCACTCGCTAAAGACATACAATGCAAATGTTTGAATAATACCCCTCATGTTACTATTAGTCAGATAAAGCACTAACATAGGAAAAGTCCTTCTAGGATTGCCTGGAGAAATTCAAATATTACAGCACTGCAAACGTGTTCCCCATATTCTTTTTATGGCAAGTGCATCTAAGCATTCACTAGAACAAACGGAGTTTACTGGAATGACAACTTTTGCAATTAGCTCACACAGTACTTGTGCCCTCTGTCCCCTCCCACACACACTCATGTGGTGGCAGTGCTTCCTCCCTTGTGCCAAAGTGGAGCAGAAGGAGCAGTGAGGCTGTGCTGAGTGGAGGATGCCCAGCTAGAACAGAAGAGGGCAAAGCTTCCACCGCATTTCCAAAATGATCACCAAATGCAGAAGAGAGAAGGCAAGGACATTTTCTTCAAGAAGGTGAGTCCATGGCAGATTTATTTGTATTTTGCAAGATCAGGTCAAGTCAAACTTGATTAGTATCATCCAAGATGAGTAGCAATATCAGTTCTCATTTCTCCTAATGGGTAGTATGAGTACTGTGGCTTTTTTTTTTTGAATATTCAAGTGTAGAAATAATCAAGGGTAGTAAGAAAGGCAAATAGAGAGGTTTGAGTGAAAAAGGCTGATATGATCATCCACATTATCTTCTTTCATTTCAAATTACAGAACATGTTCTTAATTATTAATTATTATGTGATACATTAACACTTTTGATCTAATTAGCATTAATGATTTACGGTCAGTACAAAAACAAAAGCAGTGACCTAGGATAAACAGTAGTATATCCCATGTGGATAGGTCATAAAAACACTCCATACCTGGTGGTCCATACAGCAATAAACCCTTCCAAGGAGACAGAATGCCTGTAAACAGCTGTGGGTACTGTGGAAACCAGAAAGTAATTCAGGGATTATATATACAACAACCTGGAAGGAATTCTAACCCTTACCCCCACTGCTCCTAACACATGCAGGAAATCTAAGAAATTGGAAGATGGGAAAAAAAACAAAGCAACATATGATGTATATTGTATAAGTACTGATAATAATACTGTATTAACTGTATGCAATTGGCTTTATATTCTCTTCTGTAAGTCATTTTACATTGAATTAGTATAGGCCAAATCCATTAACTTTTACATTGCCAGGGGTGCAAAATAATAGAACCCCAAACTTAATTTTTTTTCATTTTGACATTCTCCTATGGGAGATTGGGTATTCCATTTCTAAATGAAACAGGAACAGTTCAAACAGAAACAGCCTACAAGAGCACAAATAGTGAGAAAACTTGACCAGCACTGTAATTACAAGGAAGATGTTAATGAGCTCAACGATGGCTTTCTCTAATCTGTTTAGTATCTTACCCTTATAGGATAAACAACTGCTTCCTTGACTAGCCTTTTAGCTGCATCCAGTCCAATAATATCATCCCACTTCACATTTGGATTATGGAGGTAGATGTCCTGCAACATATATATCACGTCCTGTTAGCAAAACTTAACTACTTCCACACTAGAATAACTACCAAACTAAAAGCATCTAAACATATAACTAGCAAAGTAAAAGCATCAACTCAGTTATAAAACAACTGTGCTATTAAGTGATGCAAACTTACAATTTCACCCCCTGTACTAGTCAGCTCACAAGAGGAAAGTACACACAGCAATGGTTTCCACAAAAGTGCTACAATATGCCTTGCTTCCCCTGAAACTCCTAGTTTCCCTAAGAGCACATACACTGCCAAATGAGGTGCAGTTGAGGGAACGAGAGTTTATAAAAAAACTAGAGAAAAAGAGACTCAGGAGAGACATCGCTCTCTACAACTACCTCAAAGGAGGTTGTAGCAGGGTGGGTGTCAATCTCTTCTCCCAAGCAGCAAGATAAGAGGAAATGGCCTTAAGTTGCACCAGGGTAGGTTTAGGTTGGATATTAGGAAACATTTCTTCACCAAAAGGGTTGTGAGGCATTGGAACAGGCTGCCCAGGGAAGTAGTTGAGTCACCATCCCTGGAGGTATTCTAAAGACACATAGATGTGGTGCTTAGGGGCATGGTTTACTGGGAGACTTGGCAGTGCTAGGTTAACGGTTGGAATGGATGATCTTAGAGGTTTTTCCCAACAAACATGATTCTATGATTCTATGTACATGCTGAGCAGATGTGTCTCTCAGATCTGTTCTCTGTTAGCTGGTTTTAGTAAGCAACCAACACATGAAGAGCTACTGTAATGTGAAGATGTGAAGATTATCTTTTTTTTTTTTTTTGAAATGTTTGTTCTATAGCAATAAATTGCACAGTTTAAAATCAGATGTTATGTGAAAATACTTTTTTTTTCTTTTAAACTTGCTGCTCAGTAACTTCACGGCTGCACTCATCACTGTTATAAATAATACTGAAAAATTGCTCTCTATGTACTCCACACTATGCAAGAAAAGGTGCAAGAAGCTTTGTAGCAGGAGGAAAATTCCCCCCTAAGCATCTATCAAAATACAGTCAGTAATTAGTCCATGCCCTGAAGCACTCGCTAATTTAATTTCATTTAATTCATCAAACTATCCAAATCTTCTATGAATCTTTCCATTTCCTTTAGTAATATTTTGTGGCTTTGTGTTCCAGAGACTAATTGTTCTGCAGAATAATATCGTATCCTCAGTACAAATACTTGGGATAAATTCTGCTCTCTGATAAAAATAGGCAGTCTCCAGAGACTAAAGAAAAATTATGTGCTTATTATCCGAGGGGAAAATTTGATTTAATACAATTAGAAAAATTATTTATATAGAGTAGATTACACTTTCCCTTTCTATTAACAGCAAATTAAGATGAATCAGATTTATGATACTACGTAGAGGCTTCCATAACTGTTTCCAAATTAAATTAGATTGTGTTGTGGAATAGATACCACATGCTATTTATTTTTATTGATTTACACAGTGATGATTACTATACCAACTAGGAATATACGAACACAATTTAAAAACATATCATAATGAAGGCCAAAGCAACCCTATTTATCACATACCAACCCAATTTAAGAACATATAATGAAGGCCAAAGCAACCCTACTTTTTGTTGCTCAAATAGCAACAAACTACCAAATCCTGTGATACTGTGAAGCCTTTTGGACAAGTGCTCAGTGGGGTTTGGGAGACAATGCAAGCAAAGCATTTGTCTGCTTTGTTGCTAGACCAGTTGATACCCAGCAGTCCAAGGCCTTTTTGCTGGACCACACTTCAACCTGTGAATGAAATAAAATGGTGCTGACAATGTTGGGATTCCCTCCAGGTGTCAAGCTGCCCATATCAGAAGAATCCCCAGGATACAGAATCTTCTGGGCTACAGAATATTACTGATGCCCATGCAGCTGCTGGGAAGAAGGAAGTTCACTGTCAGCAGAGCCTACAGTAACAGCACATCCCAGGTGAGCCAAGCAAGAAAAGATGATGAAAAGCATAGATTATGCAGGCAGCACAAAGCAAGGCACAGGACTAGTATGTTAAAAAATGTGGGAATACCAGCATCTGATAATCTTGGTACATGGTATCTAGTAGATACACTCAGAATGAGGATATTGCTTTAATACTAACAGATCATCCACGCTGAATATAGCCCAATGCCTTGAATGGAAGTGGCACCTGCAGAGTTGAATAAAGGTTTTCCCACCATTCAGTCACAGTAAGATAGTACATTATATAATCAATAGTACTAGATAACATTTTAAAATCAGTGTTGCATTGTACATTTTCTCTACCAATAAGAACATAGGTAAGTCCGATAAACTATGTAATTATGATATAAACAGTATGATTACATGTTACTTGTAATCCCTATTAGAAAGATCTTAACTACTTCCTTCTATTGTGTATAAGAAAAAAACATTGTTTCACACATAAAGAAAAGAATGATTTTCAAAGTCACATGTTAAAAAAAATGGCCTGCACCTTCGAGAACAAACACTGTCAGCATTAGCAAGGAGAAACAAACAGCATTCTCAAATGACAAAGATAACCAAGATCTCTATATAAATGAAACAGAAATCTGATCTTACTTTGCTTACAACTGTTGCAAGTTCTCTCATCTCACCGGTCATGCCAATAAAAGCACTAAGCGGTTTTAATAATCGTTCCTTAAAAAGACAAACATAAATTCTTGTCAGACTTCTATTATTAAAAATAGAAGAATGGTAAAATAATTTTTAAAAAGCTCATACATCATATCAACTTTCAAAGTTGTAAAATACTTTAAAGATTTTAAAGCAAGCCACATTTGTAGTAACTCATTTTTTCAGCTGACAGAATCTAATCCAGAATTAACATTAAAATGAGCAGCTCTTACTGCATACATAGTCCTAAACATGCCCTACACGTATTAAGAGGAATGAAAAATACAAATGTGTGTCATCACATTGCCACATAGTCTGTTTTGAAAGTTTCTTCAAATGTAGCAATTACCAGGCAAAGTTGGATGCGCTGTCCTAGAAGTCGTAGCTCATATCAAGGAGTGATTACTTTACTGAAAATTTCTATCCCAGCCATCTAAACTGTGTTCCTGTCTCAGCTGAGGTGAATACTAAATAGAATACTGAATTCAAAGGAATGATAATTTCACCCCCAGAAGTGGTGGGTTTCTGCTAATTTGTTTGTGAATCATACAGCACAATGTTTATTTGTTGCCTTCTTTTGTGTTCAAAGACTAAACAACTGTCAACAAATTAGACCATTATCAAATACAACTGTCCACTCAACAAAGAAATATACCACACAAAAACCTGAACCCTTTTTTAGCATGTCAGAAACAAGACAGCGTCATTACAGTATTTTATTTTGTTTCCGGTGATATAAATCTGATGATCGTGCACACTGGATAAAAATACGAAGAGAAACACTTACCGATGGATCTGGATCCCAGTTAAGACTGTTCAAGGCTATTCCATTTGTGGATACTTTGATAGCATCTTGGACCATCCCATGGAAGTCAATTATTTGGTCCTTAGGAAGAAGATAATGGTGTGATAGGCTTTTACCAGGATGGTAACTGTTAAAAATGCACTGGGCCAAAATTTTGCTTAACGTTACAGCAATTAGTTTCTTTGTTGCACATACAGACATAAATACGTCAAAAAGCTGACCACAGAATCTGTGGTAGCAATTGGAAATGAATGTACATCTTCTCAGTCAGTTTAACAGTTTAACTCCAGAACCTCTTATCATTTTACTCACTAATTTCAAATTTATCTTCAATTTAGGTATTATTGCTGGGCTTTACAAACAGAAATACTGTTTCTTCTTTCCTAACTTTGAAATACTATTTAACATATTTAACATAAACTGAGCCTCCTGTGCAAAAATTTACTGCCCAAATCATAAAATTGAACCTTCAGCTAATTATACAGCAAAACTGTATATAAAAATATACAGAAAAAGTTCACATTGGATACTTATGAAAAGCTTTTACGTGCTTTTCCTACATGCAGATTTCTGTCATAAATCACATATTAGGTTTCTACCAACCCTTCTTGGGTGAGGACCTTCTCCTGCTCCTCCAGATTTGTTGATTGCTGAGATGGTTAAGCCAAAGTCAGATTCCTCTGGAGTAACTGCACTCTCACTATTCTAAAGAAAAATGAATTTTAAAGCAGATGCGTTGCCAGGTGGATTGCAGATAACACCCTATTATAGGTATCATGCCCCCTCCCCTGCTTCATACATGCCTAGATAAACTATATCAGTAGATGGAAGTTGCAACAGTAATCCTATATTTGTCAAAAAAACACTGCTGTGCATTTAGTGAAGCTTCATCTGACTGTTGACAGCGGCACCAAAGCCATAGCTCTACAGCTTAGTGTTTAAGTTTTTTTCATGCAGAAAGATTGCATTTTAAGTTGTAGGAATAAGCATCTTTCTTGGCCATGAGAAGAAACACTTATGAACAGTGAAAGGCAAGTATATGCAGCAACTTAGAAATGAGGAACCATTTCAGGACTGTAAATGACTTTGACATTCACTTCACAGCAGTCATTGCTGTACTGTCCAAGGGCTACATTTTTTTTTTAAGGATGAGAAATGGTCAGAGGTGAGATTCTGCCCTATGCAGAAATATGGATAAGAACTTACGTAAGTCCTTATATATATAAAAAATTTAAAAAGAGGCTGTCCCTTACCCAATTCCTCAGAAGTGGTAGCAGGCAATAGTTACCCACCAACCTGCTGTTCCTGCTCTCTCCTGTGTAAGGGATGGCAATAACCAGTTTTTACAGCCATCTTACTAAAACAAGAATCACAAAACTAAAAATTACAGAGCCAAATGACTCCCACAGTCTCAAACACCTTATGTACTGTGAAGATGCTTAAAACTGACACAAGACTTTCTGCTTGGTTGGTTTCTTTTGCTTTCTGATGCTAAAGGATGAATCCTTAAAACTACAGACGTTAATTGAAAGACTCCTGCTTATTTCAGTATAGGTGAGATTATATGACTTCTTTTTTTGGCTGGTGACTTGCACACCACTGTATAGCTAGAAAGCATCTTCTCCCCAAGTCTTGCTTCTACAATGTTTAAATTATGTAAACAGTAAAACTCACAAGTTGTGCAAACACAAATTGTGTAACATCCTCTCACTGACTATAGCTGCTCAAAATAAAATCACATTGATTTCAACTGTAATGCTGCCAAGATAAAACACATTTGAACCTGTTTGGGGCTCTCTTTGGTGGATGATTTAAGTTCTGTTGTCCTCCCAGGTGAAGTTTTTGATGGTGGTCGTTGCACTGTCTGATGTTTCGTCCTTGGAAGATTCTGAGAAGAGCTTGCTGCCCTAGAATGCAAGTTACATCTTCAAACGCTTTAATAACCTTTTTTTTTTCTTCTTCAAAATACCAAAGATTAAAAGGCACAGTTTTCAAACAAAGCTATTTGGGGGCTAACTTTGCTCCCACTGAAGTTAAGGCATCAGTTTCAATGACATAAAAGTCCAATGCTCACAGCTTTCAAACACTCCACCCCACCTTATCCCACACTGCAGAAACTTTGCAGATTGTCTGCATCTCCAGTTGGGAAGTAAACCTTTATTTTTCTCTACAAGATAAAGAAAAATCCACCACACAGTATCAGGGGACTCTAGGCTAGTTTAGTATCCCTACAGTATCACAACATTATTATAACTACACTGCATATTGCTCTTAGAGGAAACTTTTCTGCCCAGAAAAAGCCACATGCTTTTCGCTTACCTTCTGGTTTTTCCTGCAGTTCTCAGCTGTTGTTTGTTTTCTGCTGTAGCAAAATTAATATTAAGATGGAAAATAATTAAAGATTATTATTTAAAAAGGACAACTTGCTCTTCCCTCCCCAAATATTTTTGAGCATATTTTAATGACCTTGGAAATAGCAAAGTGTAAACAAGAACAGCATGATTCTAAGCGCTGCAAGCTTGCAAAAATGTTTCAAAACCAAACAGATTGAAGAGAGCAGTTTGGATCCAGGCTTGTTAAATTTTTAGGCCCATTCAGTTTTGGATTTCTTTCATCATATTTTTAAACCAAAACTCTGTGCTGGTGCAGCCTCACCTTGAGTGCTGTGTGGTTTTGGGTTCCACAGCAGTAGAAGGACATAATGCTAGCTAGTGTCCAAAGGAGTGCTACAAAGAGTTTGAAGGGTCTGGAAGGGAAGATGTGTGAGGAGCAGCTGAGGTCCCTTGCGTTGTTCAGCCCAGAGCAGAGCAGGCCGAGGGGAGGCCTCATGGCGACCTGCAGCTCCCTCACGAGGGGAGCGCAGGGGCAGGCGCTGAGCTCTGCTCTCTGGGGACAGCAACAGGACCCAAGGGAACGGCATGGAGCTGGGACAGGGGAGGGTCAGGGTGGAGGTTAGGGAAAGGTTCTGCACCCAGGGGAGGTCAGGCACTGGAACAAGCTCCACAGGGACGTGGGCATGGCCGCAAGCCTGATAGAGTTCGAGGAGCTCTTGGACACTTCTCTCAGACATGGGGTTTGGCTTTTGAGTTGGTTTTAAGGTAGGTGACAAATGACCAGGCAGCAGCTTCTCAAGTAAGACATGCAGGAGGGAGGCTGCTTCTGCTTCAGGGACACAGGCAGATGCACCTCTGCCAGCCTGGTGGCAATTCTGGGCTTGTGTAATGGAAGAGTACTGCATGTCTGGGTAGCTTTACTGACCAAAAGGGGGTACTGAGGGCTTGTAAAATGTCTAAGAGATTTATTGGCTTTGGGGAACTGTTCGCTTGGATCGATGTTCATGGATCCAGCCTTGGCTACCACTCAGTTTGACTAAGTTTGATGTAATAAATGCTTTGTAATACATTCTCCTTCTTGATTCATAACAAATCCCTTTGGTTTTGTCCTGCAGGTCTGCTCCTCTTCATATTAACACCAGTCAATAAGTTCTAGCTGTAAATCTCTCCCTCATGCAGATAGTTTGCTTCCAGCTAGTAGTGATCTTCTGTATCACCCTTAATGTCATGATGACTGCTAGCTTTACTGCCTTTCAAAATCATTTCACCTCTCCAGGTAATTTTATTATGGTTGTATAACGTTCCATTTACCTGGGATTTCAAAGTTGCTCGCAGTGATATGCAACGATGAAAACTGCCTGAAGATGTTCCCATCCTTCCCCTGATGATTACATTTTTCTTAGAAGAAATACAGGAAGAGATGCTGGTGTTTTCTGCACCCTCCAAGCTCTTCATAACTGACTCTTATGCAGTTGTTCTTATGACTTCTGTAAGTTACATTTTGTACTCAAGTACAAAATCATTCAGGATCTCAGTCATAACAGAATGCTCATGTTCTGCTCTACCTTATTCTGCATCATTCATTTATATCTCAGACTTTTAAGTCCTTTGGAGAAAATATATTAAAGGTAATGTGCCAAATGTGTAGGTTTATAAAAATATAGAAAATAAATGGTTAATGAGATTAGTGGTAATAGACTTTAAAGCACTAGCTTGGATGAGCTAAGACATAATATTTCATTTAAGTGTTTTACTTTAAAAGTTAAATCCAGGATAGAATGGACTTACTATTCTCTCTCCATTAGAAGAGAGAATACATCCATGTCATTTTGCAGTTCCATGGCATTTTTCAATGCTTAATTTGTTTTTAAAAGACTGAAAAATACGTTCCTCTTGTCCTTCTACATAACAAGGGAATGGGAGAGCAGAAAGGATGAAAGCCCCGACTCTTAATACTTATGTCCTAGCAATATAGATCTATAATAGAGTTCAAACATCGAACATGGACATACATGAGAAGTGTTGGGAATGTATCAGGGAAATATAGTTTTTAGCCTTAGAAAAAACAGAAGCTTTCTTTAGGAAAACAGCCACGTACCAGTGTCCAGGACCTTCTTGGTAATTTTAGGGTATTTTTGAAATTTTACAAAGTAATAGCTTTCATATTCCATCAAAATTGTCTCAAGATCAATGTTGTCACAAACTTCAAAGCCACGTAAGCCTAATGTTGTCTCTTGTTCCAAAGCATTTGCAGCATCAACATACCTGGTAATTTCAAATAAAGGAAAGAACAAAAACCTGAGTTATTACTTTACTATGATTTCTGAGAGAAAAGCAAGCAATGGCATTAGTAAGCATATAGCAGTTTTAAGTTGTCCACATCTCTTTTTATTATAAAAGCCATAAATCGTATTTAAAAGTACTTTCAGCAATGGATTGATCTAACATATTTGGAAATGATATAGGACACTTTAGTTCCAGGAATTGAAACAAATTAGCACAGCAAGCTGTCAAGTTACTTAATAGCAGTTTAGCTCTTTCTCATATGGAAGCAAAGGCCCTTGTTGTCCATTTGCCCAATAAAGGACAAAAGGACATGTTACGGGAGGTCACACACACAGAAACACAAATGTAGGGCAGTATTATTTTAATTACTTACCCTTCCTCCATTAAGTAATGCAAAATTAGAATGAGGAGATTTTTTCGACGAGCTTCTGTTCGCAGCTCATCCTGTGAATTAAGACAGAACTCTAGATCAAATGTAATATTCTCTTTATTGCTGTAAACAGCATCTAAATGTAGCCTGTGGAAACAAACAAATTAAGACAACAGCATGTAAGAACTGTAAAACAACTCACTGTTAATAAACGGAAGTAAAGCGGTTCTGAATGCAATTTTTCTTACACATTATCAGGGCTAGTGGTTGGGTATAAACCTTTTCCTAGAGAAAATAAAATTATCTTGAGATTGAAAAATAACTTCCTGCCCTTGTTATGACTATGAACCTCCAACAGGTTCAGGCAGTTGTGAGTTTCAGGGTAGGGCTCTTGCAGACCTTGTGCACAGCATCTCCAAGAGCTGTGCAAGCAAACCTTGTGCTCCACTGTGGCTGCATCCCTCCCGTGCAATTAGAAACCCATTTTCTGAGGGCTCGAAGTGATTGAGAACAGGCCAGGGATCTGCACAACTACACTACATTATGCAGACCTGCTGCACACTGTTGACACCTCCCATCTTGTGGGCCGTGTTACATAGACACAAAGGAAATGCACTTGAAGAATTAATAGTTTTGGATGATGTCAAACTTGCCCAATTTTAACACAGGAGGGACCCATGTCAGGTCCTGACATACAGAAATTTCAGGCCAATAGATTTCCCCACACAGCCTGGAGAGACTGCATTCAAAAACGGTTCAGAGATAACAGCAAGGCAGAGTAAGAAATCTCTGCCATTTTTCAGTGAAGCTACACCTATGGGATTATACAGTGTAATATTAAGTATAGCAAAAGGGGCACTGGAAACTAACCTAGTAAGATGCTGGAACAAAGCTTTACCCTGATGAAAATTATCATATATGCGGGATGTCTCCCGAAGTAAAGTCTGGAATTTTAGGGTCATAACAGAAGTCGCTACAAGGAAAGCTCTAGAAATCAGCATATTGACTTTGCTCATTGTGATCTGAAGCTGGGATCACAGGAAAAGCAGGTAAGGCCAAACCCACAATTAGGTAAATAAATTACTTCCAGTCTCTTTGAGGACACTGGCTTTCAGCATTACTCTTGAGGACCCAGCGTGAGCACAACAGACTGGCACTGACTTAGTGGATGGGGAAAGAGCGGCCTTTTTTATGTTGCTTGCACAGCACGTACATACTGCTGACCGTGTTGTGCATGTTGCCTGTACAGACACCCACTCCCAGCTTCTACCGCACCCAAACAGTGGCTGCCTCAATCCCAGAGAAGCACAGCCCTAGCGTTAGGGCTCTGCAGGCCACCAGCCCACAGAGCTTCACTCTCTTCATGCTGGAAGGCAAAGCCCCAGCTTTGGTAGCAATGACTTCTGCTGCACTCTGCCACCGCACAGAGTGCAGACAAGTGAAAGAATTACTACTGATCAAGGCTTTATGCTTTTAAATCCCAAAAGATGCATAAAAAGAATATTCGCCAAGCAAGGCAATTATACTATCCTTCTCGGTCTCGTGGAATGAAGCACCACCAGAGAAAACTGCAGACACTGGAGAAACCTTTATTCCTCCAAGCCAGGGTGCTTCTGGGTGGTGCAGTGCGCTGCAAAACCAACTTAACTCTGCACCTATCTGCTCCCTCTACACTGCCCACAGCAGTAGGTATCATACAGCATTCTGCTGCCCATTTGCACGTTTAAGATAGCACATTCAGCTATTGTTTTATTTTGGAACTAATGCATACCAGTATGTTTGCCAACCTGTAAAAAGTACCCGGCAGAGGATGCAAAAGGTCAGCCAGTATAGCAGGTATTTTCCGGGGTGTTTGTTTCAGATGTGGGGCCATCTAGTGACACCACAAGGAAAGGGCTGGGGTTTGCTTTTAACAACGTTTCCTGCCAGTTGGAAATGTATTTTTATTTAACGTATTATTAAATGGATTGGTAAAATCTTCTTTCTGGTTTTGTAACCAAATGAATCAAACTGGCTGGGAAACGGGGAAGAAACCACACACCACTTTTTACTTTTGCTACTTTTTCTTGTCTTGATAAAGTTACAGAGCCACTCTATTCCCCTGTGCACAGTGAAACTACAATACTATTTGCCTTCCACTGGTGGTACAAAGACAATTTCTGCAAACCATTTCAGTCAGGAATTGTGCTCTGCAAACGTCCGGTGGATCAACAACTTCTGAATGAAGTTGATCCATTCCAGAGAGATGCTGCAAGCAGAAATGAACCAGTTCTGGGAATAGAAGACAAATGCAAAAAAAATTAGCTGTTGCATTTGCCCACATATCAAAGGGTGAGATCGCAGCAGCCTCTGAGTATTTATGACATGGTATGAAAACACAGTGGTTGCCACAGATGACAAACACATCAAGTGCTCCATGCTTGAGTATTTACAGTAATGCTGAGAGAGGAATTGCATCTGTCTGGTGAACTGACAAGCTCACGATCAATGCTTGAAAAGAGTCTGTACTCTTGTCTGTCTTCTGCTGTTAGTTCCATCAGGTTACTTCTGCTGTCTCTAGAGGTATTTAAAATCCTAGTTCAGACAGTGAAGGACAGCAGCTCAAATACTCTTCTAGGCAGAGACTTGCCTTGAGATGTATAGGAGAGCATTGTGTCCCTGTACTCACAACCCACTCCAACCTCACCATAATGTTCTTCTTGGGTTGGCCAAGCAGAAGCAAAAGCGAACCTTTATACCTAATAAGAGTCCCATCTAAAAATCAGAAGATAGTTTAGACTGAGAGGTTAATTCTATGTTTATCTTTTGTTAATAAGAATGCAAATAGCAATGGCTAATTTTAGGAAGTTAGCCATCTGTCCAAACAAAGTTAACTAAGCATTACATCACTTGATTAACTGACAGAGACTTGCACTGGATTGGATTGAAAAACAGAACATAAATCTCTGGTCCTAGTTCTGTGAACAAAGAGAAATGAAGGACCTTTCCACACACACCTCTTACCAAATCAGAAATCTTACCAGTTGGTTGCAAACAGACCACTACTTCCTTGAACAATCCCATCAAGCCACCTTGCGCAGCCATTTGCTACCTTGTCCCCTTTCCAACAGGCACACAAACCTCCACATGTGCCAGTGTCACCAGCAACTGCACACACGACCACCTCTCTGCCCATGCCCATCTCCCTTCTGAAACCCAGTTTAGCCCCTAGAGATTGGCCCTCACTCCAACTATAGCCACAAAATCTGCCTGACAGTGCAGACAGACAATAACACTGCCAGGACTTCAGCTGCATGTAGAGGCAATGGTAAATCTTATACTGTGTGAAAAAAAATCAGAGTACTTACGAGTACAAAGTTACTTAAAATTCAGTTTAGTTTTATAGTGATTTAGCCTTCCTGTTTAATTAGTATTTGGAACTGCACATTGTTTATAGCCACTGGTATTTCAATAGATGTTTAAGTGTTTAAAGTTTAATAAGCTCCTATTCTTAAAAGAACAAAAAATGTATGTAATTAAATTTTCAATTACTACAGGGGATTTTGGGGTCCATGCAATTAATAAAAGCTTAAGGCACTTAAGCATGATCTTGTTTTAAAAACTAAACAGTTGAGCACTTAACTAATTATCTCCAACACTTATAGTGTATTTTATTTATTTCTAGCTTAACAAAAGAGTGGTACGTACTTCTTCCTTTGCAGCCATTTAAAATTAAACTCTATTAAAGTCATGCATCTTTAACTGCAATTGTTTGTTTAGTTATTTAGTTACATACCTTTTACTAAAATGCATTTACATTGTAAATCAACCTAGTCTCTGGTGCAATCCCATCAAATTAATGGAGCTATTAAAAGATTAATTTAACCCCACTATGTTTCATTAGTATCTGACCCCGTATTTCTGCATGAATATGTACGATTGCGTGAAGAATAAAGTTGGAGAGTAACTCACGGTTGAGAGGCTTGGAAGTTACAACCCTACCGCTGTAATGTTTCACCCTTGGACATCCAGCTGGGATCACAACTCACTAAGATGACTTCAGAGGGGTCTGTGATTAGGGATTCATCAAAGAGGCAAGCAGTTAGCTCTATAATCACATCAGGGAAGACCTTATCATGATAAGCACATGGTGTCTCTCCCCTCCTGGGCCTTTGTGACCCCTGGCAAGTGCAAGCTGACCCCATGAGCCAGGAGGGAGAGCTTAACTGAGGCATCACGGACTCCACCACACCCTATTCCCAGTTTTCCCTCTCTCCTAGTCCTTTGCATGTTATAACTGAAGCCTTGCCAACATTTTTAGAAGGCTGGTGTTCAATTATTGTTTGGCATGCTGACAATGTTTTTTGAAACACGAGCAGAGAAGGGAAATGGTGAGTTTTAAACAATGTATAAGTTGGCTGCTATTGAATAGAATTTCCCAGCACAAAGAAAAGATGCTTTTTTAGGCTGTTCTCTCTTCCAAATTATACAAGGCTTCTGCAAACAATTGAGTTGGCAAAGATTCTCAACAGGGATTACAAATAGCTTTCATAATTAAAAACATACAGCAAGCTCACAACGGAAGTTATAGCTGTCCTAGTAATAACACTAAGATGCATTTGAGAGGTATTACAATTAAAATCTAAAGATGCTAAAATTTGAGTCTGGTGCACTGAAAATCTTCCAGTTCCTCCCCTTTTGTAGTAGTTGCATGCTGTTGTTCACAAATTCATGCTCCAGCTTTCCACAAATGCCACTCACAGTGTACTATTATCTCCCTCCTCTATGAAAACCACTGCTGAAGTCAGGTTTTACATTGCCAAGACCTCACTAATTTGAAGCAAAATGTATTTATGAAAAATACATTAGAACAAATGGCACTTGGTATGGTGAGTTATTAAACAGCACAAATTTAGAATGCTGAGTTTACAAATGAATTAATAAGCATTAACTCTCCTACTTATTTGTAGGAATTTGCTAAGTTACACTACGGTTTGCAATAATATTGCTTTTGAGAGTGATTTACAGGACAAACATTGAAAATACACGGCAATGAAAGCCAGTGAAATGCCTCACAAAACAAATTTCTGTGATTTTACAACTACACGGAGTTGCTGTGAAAAGCCATAGAAACATACAGCATACACATCATCATTACAAAACTTCTCTGGTGAGATCTCACATCTGTGTGAAACGAATAGTCCATCCTTCTTCCATTTGGGGCCTCAGATCAGCATTCCTGCTTTTTTCCCTGCAAACCAGTATCCCTCTCCCTTCCCAGCTGCGCATGTTGCTCCTTTTCTCTCCCAAATCTAGAGCCAAGCATTTACCAGTACAGACACAGAGATGTGAGACGAGCAAGAAGCACAGCTCTGGCGAAGCCAAAGTGCTGCACCCCTGTGTCTGCACCTCTGGCCCGCTCCTCCCCACCACCACCCTCCCAGTTTGAGGGGCAGCATCTCAGGTGCAGCCCTTGTTTCCAGTTGGAAGGTGAAGCTCGAGGTACAGGCTGCATGTTCCTGCGAGGGATGTGCCTGTTCCTCTGCCTCTCTTTGATGCCAGCTGCTCCGTTTGGCCAGACCAGAAAATCCTGCTGCTAAAGGGTCCATCAGAACACACTGACCCAAGAGAAAAAAACAGACTGAGGCAAGGGAAAGGCTGGTTTGTATCACTGCAACAAATGAATCTGGCTCAAGTTAATAAAATATTTAGCTAAGCAAATGTTCATACCCTGTACTTATTACCATTAAATAGCTGGGATTGGAATGAAATTATTCTACTGGACTCTGTTCATAATATAGTTTATTTCTTGAAACAGCTTTCCCCAAAATGGTAGGAAACAATAATCTCCATTCTCCAACACATATTAATGGGAAATAAATGCGCCATAGGTAGGTACAGGACTGGGGATCCAGAAATTCCAGACATTTAGTGATACAAATTAAAGATGTAGCAGTCTAATTTTTAGATACAGAACTGCAATACTGGAATTCAGAAACCAGAAATTATGTACCTAGGCTCTATCCACAGAAAAATAAGTCAAGAACCTTAAAATAAGAATAAAAAAAAAACCACTCCTCTTGGCACCTCAGCTAATGATGGGCTTAAACAAAGCAGGCTTCAAATTTCTGCCCCTGTACAGAATACAAATACCTCTTATCCACCCTGCAAACTACAAAATCCCATCTTTCCCATCCATTCTGCCTTTTGGCAGAACAGAGAAATCAGCTTGTAAATCAAACCAACACAAACTCAGTGGTCTAGCTGAGGAGGAAGAACTCTTGAATTCCAGGTCCCGTTCATATAGACGTTTCTGCATTTAGTAGTCAAAACCATCCTGGCAGCAGGGCTCACCAAATCCCTGCTGGTGATGAGGTTGCAAACCATCTCCATTTTCCCCTGCCTGCCCAGCCCATGTCTTCCCATCCTTCTGCATGTTAACACCATTGCAGTACCCATCTCAGGGCACCTTCCGTGGTGGTTGGCATCCGCGCTCAGACAGAGAGTGACACGGAGACTCCCATTCCGAGGTAATGTATCATCTACTAACCGAAGAGGTTGGCAAAACCTACACCTCAGTCCCCAGACTGCTCCCCGCAACCACCTTTTGTCAGATTCATGCAGTGTCAGCAGGAAATGTTGCATAGCACAGGGTGCCAGCACAAGATGTGGACCTCTTAGGACGAGTCCAGAGGAGGGCTACAAAGATGATCAGAGGGCTGGAGCACCGCTCCTAGGAAGACAGGCTGAGAGAGCTGGGGATGTTCAGCCTGGAGGAGAGAAGGCTCTGGGGAGACATTAGAGTGGCATTTCAATAATTAAAGGAGGCTTATAAAAAAGGGTGGAAAAGGACTCTTTACTTGGGTATGTAAAGATAGAACAAGGGGGAATGGTCTTGAAAAGAGGGGAGGTTTAGACTAGACACTGGGAGGAAATTCTTCATGGTGTGTGTGGTGAGGCACTGGCACAGGTGACCCAGAGAATTTGTGGATGCCCCGTCCCTGGAGGTGTTCAAAGCCAGGTTGAATGAGGCCCTGAGCAATGCAAATCTAGTGCGTAGCGTCCCTGCCTATGTTGGGGGGTGGAGTGGAATTAGATGATCTTTGAGGTCCCTTCCATCCCAATCCATTCTATGATACTGATTTTGGGGGAAAGGTTTTTGGCACTCCTGCAGCACAGCCCTGCCGCTTATCAGTTGAATCTGGCCAGCAGGTGGAGACAAAAGATCAGGTTAAGAAATACAACAAAATAATGCTGCTGTTGGACATGTAGCCTCGACCCGTCCCCACCCGCGGGATGAAGGCACAGCAGGGCAGGCCAAGCTTTTTGCAAAATCGGTGGGAGGAAGAGGGTGAAAGGCATGTGGGCTTGTTCCTTTCACAGTACCAGCTCCTACTACGGACATGGAACAACGGAGCCTGAAGTTTTCTGATGAAGGGACACCACCAGAGACACTCCTCCACAAACGGAGAGGAAACGAGCAGGATGGACATGGGAAGACTCCCACTCCTGCGGAAAGCTGGGCCCACGACTGTTGCTGAGACCCTCACGGTGCTAGGCCCGTTTCCTGCAGCCCTGTCCCCGCCCGCCTCCCCGCCCCTATTATTAGAACCCCCCCAGGCCCTATTATTAGAACGCCCCCAGGCCCCGCCCCTCAGACCGCTCCAGACCCTGTAACGAGGATCTGCTCCAGGCTCGCCTCGAGGCAACCTTCCTCTCCCCCGAGACCCTATAACGGCCTCCTTAGGCTCCCTTCATCCGCTCCTCAGACCCCATACGGACTCCTCAGACTTCATAAGAACCCCTCAGGCTCTATAAGGCTCCCCTCAGATCCCATAAGGCCCCCCCCCCCTCCCGACCCCTCAGGCCCCATAAGGGGCCTGAGACTCCCCGAGACCCCCATCATCCCCCCCCC
>CM021763.1:3870114-4140143 GCA_011075105.1 Heteronetta atricapilla
GATCCCCCTCCAGCCCCACAGGGATCCCCCTCCAGCCCCACAGGGATCCCCCTCCAGCCCCACAGGGATTCCCGAGGTCCCTTAAGGCTCCCCTCAGATCCCGTAAAAGGGCCCTAAAAGCCCTCTTTCATCCCCCCCCCAGACCCCATAAGGCCCTTCTGAGGCTCCCTTCATCCCCCCCAGACCCCATAAGGACCCCCCCGAGGCTCCCTTCATCTCCCCCAGGCCCCGTAAGAGCCCCCTCCAGGCCCCACAGACCTCCCCCTTGCCCCATAAGGACCCACTCCAACCCCCCTCAGGCCGCCATGATGGCGGCAGTCCCTCCTTCATCCCCCAGGCGCCTGCGCTCCGCTTCCCCGCGCAAGCGCAAAACCGCCACTCCCGTTCCCGTAGCAACGGGGCCGCGCGGCCCAGCCGGCCCCCGGCCCTCACCGCCTCCCTCGCGTGGCAGGCGGCTCGCAGAGCCCCGCACGACAACTCCATCGCGGCGGGCGGCGAGGCGGAGGCGGGCCGCGGAGAGCGCCGAAGCCAGCTGCCGGCAGCCACCGGCCGCCACAAGCCGCCGAAGCCCGCCGCCACCGGCTCACCCTCCCGCAGCCAATCGGCGCGCCGGGAGGTGGAAGACTGCTCGGAGAGCTAGCCAGTGGGATATGGAGACCGAGGCGGTATGTTGAAGGATAGCCAATCGCCGTGGGGAGGGTAGGCAGGGCTGGTAGCGGAGCTGGCCAATCGCCACCGGACTTACCTGAACGGTGTATGGGTGTTTTGGCGGGCGGGCGCGGCCCCCCGACACAAGGCGAGCCAAGGCAAAGCAAAGCAAAACAAAGCAAAACAAAGCATAACAAGGCAAAATAAAACAGCCCGTGACAACAGAAAGCAAACCACTACAAAATAAAGCCAGGCAGCCCCGCGCAGCGTTAAGCGCGTCCCGCTCACCTAGGCGGTTCCTGTCACGATGCGGGACGTTAACGTGGAGGCCGCTGGTGCTGAGGGAGCGCTGGGCTCCGAGCGGGCCCTCCTCGCAGCGGTTATACACAAAATGGTGTTGAACGCTGCTGACCCAGGGCTTGGGATGTGAACGATGTGCGGCAGAGCTCAGGGTGGGAAGAAACCAACTTCCAGGAGCACCCTGAACACCGCTCTTTCCCCCAGGGATGGCTGCAGGTGCGCCTCCTCTCCGCAAAACTTTCTGTTCCTTGGAGGCCAACAGCTCAACAGGCTGCTGTCAGACAGTGAAACCAGTAATTTCTTCACGTGCCATCCTACACTTGCCCTGCACCTCATTCTCAACATCCGAACAGTGTTTCCTCAGTATGATCATCGATTCCCCCACAGCACTCATCCTTTTGTTGCAACCCTGTTTGTAGTTTAACTTTTCTTAAACATTTCCGATTTGGTGTATACCAACCAAAGCTTTCTAATCCCCCAAGGTTGTTTCACTACTTATCTTGAAGTCCACATACCTCTTGTTAAAACTCTCCTTTCAGTATGTCCCACTCTCAGGGATGTCTAAGCAAAAATGTGACTTCATCAGACGTTAGCTGCCCAGCCAGCAGAGCTACTCACATGTTGCGCTTTAATCCTGTTAAGCATGTAATTTAATACATATATTTTTAATTATTTTATTCCCCATAAAACATGGTCTTTTCAAAGTGGATCAGATTAATATCGCAGTATCCAACTTCGGTCCCCTCTTACTAGACTTTCTGTTGTGGTGTTAATGCTGCAGTAGAATAGGTAATGGGTTCATTTTCCATTATGGGGTACTTTTCTTTTATGGCTCTGAAAGAGAAGTTCCATTAATTGAAGTTAGTATCATGTCATCCCAATTAGGTTTCCAAGATCATATCATTACTGTTGAGAACATAGCCTGCGTTCTTGGCTTTGCTTGACTGGATAGAGTTTTCTACATCTCTTTTAAAAGGGTAGAGGCATCTTAATGTGCTGTTTGCTACTGTTTTGATGGAAAAAGAGAGTCTCAGATCCTTGGAACACAGACTTGAGGATAATTTTCACCATATGATTGTGAAAGAATCATCCAAACTGTCTTTAGAGACAAATGTACACCCACAGTCAGGGACGCCTTTCTCAGGACTGTGAAACACCCATGAAAACTCAAGTCTGTTCTTCACAGTTAAATCTGCAGGGACAGACTGCTGTACCCGACTAGCACAGACTGTCAGGATCAAGGTGTTCACAAGCAATTCAACAGCCTACAAAAGACATTGCTAGGGCACTCATCTAGGCCTCAAATTCAATAGACATTTAATAAAAACAACAATGGTCTGGTACACAATTTCATAGTCAGCATTTAAATATTCACTTGTATGCTAATAACTAAAATATAGCTGTATCTCCTTAGTATACTAGGGTAGGCAACTAAATTAATTAACATACATTTCATCATAAAAAATGATTAGAATATATATATTTTTTTTTTAAAAAAAAAGAAGAGTAAATTAGATTTCTAATTTACTTTTCCGTCTGGTATTAACATACTGAGGCTGCTATCTCTTTATATATAATAAATTATTATAATAATTATAATACATATTATAAATTATATATAATAATTTATAAGTTATATATATAACTTCAGCGTATGTCTTGACATAACGAATACAAAAAGCGAGGCCTCAGCCCCATCCATGCAGCCTATCCAGATCCTCCTGCAGAGCCTTCCTACCCTCGAGCAGATCGACACACGCACCTACCTTGTTGTCGTCTGCAAACTTACTGAGGGTGCACTCGATCCCCTCATCCAGATCATCAATAAAGATGTTAAAGAGAACTGGCCCTGGGCTCAGTACTAGGGCCAGTTCTCTTTAATATCTTCATCTTTAATATCTTACCCTAATTAGAGCTTATCAGAAAAACAAACCTACTACTGCTGTGATACTGCTGGATAGGGCTACAAATTGTCTGCCTCAGAAAAGGGCAGTTTGGCTGCTTTTTTGATGGCTAGTGCCACACCTAGTTCTGCAGCTTCTTCTGCAAATCATACAAATTCAAAAATAATTGAGGGGGAGAGTGTGGAAAATGCTTTAGGAGTTGTGGCAGGGGGTTCTAGGAGGAGAAAGAAGAGGCATTAGAGGAAGAGGTATAATAAAAAGCACCATGAGAGGCATTGGAAGCTGGAAGAATGTCTGATGTTTGAGTTAGGTTATTTCACAGTTTAGTAGAAAGAAAACTGTTGGAAAGGCTGAAACTTTGGTAAGTTGCTAAGGTGGCTCACTGTCTGAGGTGTTTGGTTAAATGTGAAAGTCTTAAAAAATCTGTATTGAAGAGTTAGAGCAAAATGAGAGATGGATTCTAGTTCTTGGAAATCTCAGAAGAGGAAGATCTGAGAGAAACGTTGGTTTGGAGACAGAATAATGGAGGGAAGACAGGCCTGTTTCTTTTGCTTTTGTTGAGTAGGGCCCTAGCAAAAAGTTTAAGGAGTACGGAGTATTGTTTCCATGTGCATTTGAAGGAAGAAAGATGTGAGGGTATTCTGAAAGAAGAGAGAAAGCTTTGGTCTGGCCTGTGCTGATAATAAATAAAGAGGAAAGCTTGCCTCAAATGGCTATTGCAAAATTACCCTTAGCAATGTTAATTATTGAATTCCAACGTGACTGCATCCTGTAGGGATATTGAGTAGCTAGCACGTATGGCGGGCATCAATACCTGCTATAAAAGCTGAGAAGCTTATTGACAGCTGTGCTGAGTGGGGATATGTATTGGAGTCCTGCAATACCCTTTCATTTCTCTGCTGCCCCAGCGTGCCAGAATCGTCTCTGCTATCAGTTTCCAAAACTGTCTGCCAGAATACCTCCTACTGAAGCTGGACTTTGCCTGTTAAGAGGCTCCTGGCTTGGTGTACTCAATTTGTTCCAAGGTATTTTGTGGCTTAGTCACTGCTCTGAGGCTGTCAGCCTCACAAAAAAAAAAAAAAAAAAAAAAAAAAAAAAAAAAAAGCTGCCTTTTGGTTTGTACAGGAAAGCGTATTTTGTGTTTCAGACCTTTTTTTCCAGTGTTTCTCCAGCTTCTTGTTTCAGTCGGTTTGGATGCTTGCCTGCTTGTTGGCTGTTTTTGCTTCTCATTGGAATAAATCAGTTGTTTGGTTTAATGGCTTGGTTGCCAGTGAAACTGAATATTGTGACTAGGTAATTATTGTGACTAGATAATGATCTCTGGCTGCTTTTGAAAATAGTATTCTCAGCTGCACCTCAATGTTTATTTTTCTGTAAATGTCTCAGTGTTTCCCTTACAGCAGGAAACCCATTATCCAATTTTGAAGTTTACTGCCAGTGACGTTTTTGCTTCATTTTTTATTAATAAAATGTGTCACATTATCACTGTAACACAAACTATGTGTTTTGGGTTAGGTGGTCAAAGCCAGGAAAGCTATAAAATTATTGCTGGAGTCCGATCTTCTCATTTAATACTCCAGAATCACAAGTCTACATCAGCTTTTGCTGAATAACTCCGGTTAAGTTGCGTGTGAGGTCTAGTAGGACGTGTGTATATTTAGGATGGCGATGACTGAAATGCGGAGCCGAGAGGGTTCCCAAAGGGTACCTAAAAGGCGTATTTGCGTGCTTAAACCTAATTTTGGAAGAAGGAGCGCCCGGGGCTGCGGGACGGCGCCCTTAATTTGGGGCAAAAAGCAGCCCCCGGGGGTGCGGGATGGCGCCGGGCGCCCTCACAGCGACGCCCCGTGGAGCCCCTCGCCCTGAGGCGGGGCAGGCGTCCCGTGGGCCGCCCTCTCCCTGCCTCCTCGCGGCCGGCTTGAGGCCTTTAATTTTTATTTGCCTTTTTTTTGTTTGTTTTTATTTTATTTTTTTCCCCCCTCCCCCGCCGGAGCCGCCCTCCTCCGTCACGTGGCGGGGGCGCGCACCGGGTGCACGATGGTGGTGGCGGCGGCGGCGGGGCCCGGCGACGGCGGCGGCGGCGGGAGAAGGCGCGGGTAGAAAATGGCGGATTTCGAGGAGCTGCGGGTGAGGAGCGAGAGGCGCGGAGGGGACGACATGTCGACCGGCCGCCCGGGGGGTGTGTGGGCTTTACCCCGGCCTCTCCCCGCCGGGAGGAGAGGCCTCGGACCGGGGCTGCCTTCGACCTCCCCGGGAGGAAGTGGGGCTGCTTTATTCCTTCATATTTTTTTTTCCTTTTTTTTTTTTTTTCTTCCTCCCCCCCTCCCGACATCTTTCTTAGAAGCCGGGGCGGCTGCCCGTGGCCCGAACCGGGCTGGAAGGCGGCACAGGGCTCGTCTCCGCCGAGAAGCACGAATTGCTGTATTTCCTCGCAGACATGTTGGCTTTAACCTTTTATGTTACAGCTCTTGCGTGACAGACTCCGGCGGGGGGTGTCTTTTGGGGGTTTAGGTGTGTCCACAAAGAGCTGGCTGCGGCGCTTATCGCATTTCTGCCCTCCTTCTTCCCTCATGTTTTTTTTTTGGGGGGGGGCACCTTTGGTAAGCAGGGAAGCCTTGCCCTTGCCCCGCATCCCCACCTGCAGAAGCGCTGCCGACCGAATACCTCACGGGTGCCAAAGCCTTCCCTGCCCCCAGCCGGACTCTGGTGCGGGAAGAATAAAAGCCGGCGTGATGTGGGCTGCTGAGTTAGTTAGGATTCTGTGTAGAGAAAGCTCTGATGTCTAATAGTCTGATCAACGGTAGGAAATGTGCTGCAATCACCAGAGAATTCCCTATGCCAGGGCTTCTTCAGCACTAACGCTGCCCTGGTGTAGGTGAGGAGCTCGGTCACGAACACCTCAGGGAGAGAGCTGTGTTTCCTTGCTGGAGAAAGCAGTGCTCTGTCTCGATATCGGGTTTAAGAAGCATGCCTTATTTCTTTATTTATTTATTTATCTATTTATTTATTTATTTTCCCCTCAGTTGTTAAAAGGTTATTTTTAATTTGTGTGTGCATGTTTTCTTGCTTAGTGTTCTGACTCACTTGCAGCCTGCTTTTTAAGAGCTCTCAGAGGGTGTAGTAGCTTTGGAGGTGGCTAAACCCCCGCTATTAACTCTAGCAGGGATTGCTCTCCTTTCTGTAGCTCTTCTTGAGGTTTGAGCCAGGGCCATGATTTGCATTTTCCGAAGCACTGTGCTGCTTTATCTAGATACGCGTAAGTATTGACAGACAATTTGGGAATTGGGTACCTACATGCCTTTGAGATTGTATGCATCTGAGGTGCTTGCCAAGAGTATCACAGGAAATACAGAGGGGAAAAGGGAACAGGATTTCAGGCCAGCTTCAGGACTCTCCTTTCTTCACTGGAAATAAAGTATCAACTCTTAAAAAAAAAAAAAAAAGTGCTAGTCTGAACAGATGCCTCCTGGTGTTTCCATTCATCTTACTTGTAACCTGGAGTGCCTTGGAAATGAGTGCACTAGACTGGAGCTTCTCTAAATGTCTGGTCAATGTGCAGTTGATGGTCCATTTTGCATTTCGGGAAAGCTCTAATATTTTTTGGAAGATAGTATGGATAATATGGTAGATTGCCCCATGTCTTTGAGGCCTTTACTGGGGTTAAGTCCACCCCACTTTTTTAAAATTTTTTTGGAAAGAGGATATTATTTTGCTGTTTTCTTTTTCTTGAACTTGGTTTGTGGGTTTGTTTCTCTTCAGACAACCACTTCTTCCTGCTTTGGGTCAAAGAGGAGATAATACCAGATATTACTTGATCTTTGGGAGTGATCTTAAACTACTGCTTCATAGAATAACATGTGGGATGTTTTTATGGCAGTATTGTTTGCTATCATGTTCATTGCCATTTCCTGTAGTTTGTGATCTCTGCCTGCCTTACAGAAGGCCACTGGGGCAATTTGAAGAGTTAAATTTATTTTATTAGGTTGTTCAGGACTTAATAAAGGCAGGAGGTCAGAGTTCTCTCTCTCTCTCTCTCTTTTTTTTTTTTTTTTTTTAAGAAGGATATACATGGGGCAGCTTTTCTCTATTGTCAAGATGAAGGATTATCTTAATATTTGTTAGTTCCATCCCAGCCATCCTCTGGATCTTTAAAATAAAAATTCTGGGGGCTGTGATCCAAAGGGACATGGAAAAGAAGAAAACAGATTCAGAGGAACCTGCTGTTACTCAAGCCTTCTGAAAATCTTTAGGTTTGTTTAAAGATTCAGGAATACCTGTAACTGCCGTTGATATTGGTGAAAACATGTGCAAGGCTTGCCCTTTCAGACCTTAGATTTAGAGAGAATTTTCTTCAGATAACTCCCAATTAATTAGTAGTGTTTATTGCATTCTGTAAGTTCCAGTTTCTGGAATATCAAGTTGCAGAGAAGATGTGGCGAGCACAACTTTTTGTGTGTGTGTGTTTAGAGATGCAACTTCTAGACCTGCTGGTCACAGATGTTTTTAAGCGTGGCTCATGCCTTTATCCATAATCTTCACTCAGCCTGACAAATGTCAGGGGGTTTACATGGACAAAGGTGGATGTGGCACAGACATCTGCAGCCTGTGGTGTGGATGCTTTGTTTTTGTTTTTTTTTTTTTTTTTTTTTTTGAACAGAATACACCCAGGAGCAGGAACTACAGCTCCTTCTGAGAGCCTTCTGTGAGAACACGATTCCAGCTCCCACCACATTCTGAATTCACTGAGATTTGGTTTGAAGCTATGGTTTGTATCCCAGAAAGTACCGTGGATAAGAAGATTGTTTTCATGTTATTCCTTGGAGGGGGAGCATCTCTTGGGTCCTGAGTTTCTGCTGGCATCTTGACTATTTGGTAACCAGTCCATTGTGCTTGCTATCCTGGAACTGTTGCTGATTCCTGGTTTAGAAGATAACAGCTTCAGACTGATACTTGGCATTTAATCGCATTTTCAAGTAATGTGTTAGTTTCATCTTTATGGAAAATAAAACCTCTTTAGGCAAATGCCTCTGCCAGAACTAATTTGTGTGACACTAGTGATTGGCTTCATGGCTTTTCAGAAAAGACACTTCATCAAGAAGAGATGAAAGTGTGCTCATACAACCTAGAGAGAGGAAAGTCCACAAAATTTACTAGCTCAGGGTTTATAAATGCTGAAAGTCACACTTAAAATTGTTGCTCTTACACATCCAGTATTTAAGTGATTAAATATGGGAGCTATATGGCCCAGTATTTGAGTACAGAAATTGAAGTTTTGCTCTTAGACCTCTCGTTCACAGCATGCTTGGTGTCTTGTCACTCCTCTGACTTCTCTGCTGGTCTGAGGGGACAGCGTTTTGCCTGTTTGCCAAGAGAAGTCATACTTAGCACTGTCCTTCGTGCCAGGAACGCAGCAAAGTGCTTCATTACTCCTGAGGAATGGCAGAGATGGGGAGCATGCAGCAGAGAGGGCCCTTGTGGGTGCACAACCTATTTAAATCTTGTCAACAGTAGCATTCAAACTGGTGACTATACTATGTTGCAGATGTAAGTCAATGTTTTAAAACTTGGATTCTATATTGTTAGCCAGGAAGAAAATACTTCGTTATTTTCACGTGCCCTTTTGCCAATCCCGCTTTGTACTGGTTCAGTTTGGCTGGGTCCATACCATTGTGTTAAATGCCTCCCACTCTGGGATTTTGATGTAGAAGTCAAGCTCTACATGTTAATCTGGCGGTAAACATCAAATGATCGAAGAATGGGCAGAATGAATACTGACAAGTTTCTGTTTTGATGCAGTGGTCTTTAGGCTACAATTAGTATTCAGTGTGTTAAGTAACAGCATATTATGACAAGCTATTAACAGTATTTTATCAGAGGTTATCTTGCACTTGTATTTCACGTCTGTGCTTTCTAGATGTGTAGTTACTTATTCATACCAGTGAGGGCTATTGTGGTAATTTAAAAGTTTCTTGCATGCAGGATAATTAACAACTAATGATAATGGTTGTGCTGAGATAGGGATGGGGGGAAGAAAGAGGCAATGTAGTTTATGGGGCTTAAAAAATGGGATTGCAATGAAATGAGTCAAGCTTTGTTTTGAGGGACTTGTGTGAATCAAAAATCCTAAGCCAAATACTGATGTTCATTGTGGCATTGGGTACATGCAGATTGTCTGGACTTTTAATGTCAAATTCAGGAATCAGGCTAGAGTTGGTCTGAAGTAAAAAGTTCTTGCAGTTCTGAGGACCTAATGGTCATGCTGTTTGAACCAACTGTTAGCGCAGACCAGATCTGAAGAAATAGGCTGCTTGCTTGCTGATACAAATTTAACTGGGGATGTCTTTGCTCTTTGGACTTTCAGTTTTTCATCTATAGCTACCTCAGCTTCCTGGCTACATTTATATCTTTATCTAGAGTCATCACAGAGATTTTCATCTGAAGAAATGAGTTGCTTTTCTTAACTGGTGTTACTAATTTCTAGCCCACTCTAAATTAAAGTATGCATGCAAACTTATTGCAAAAGACATTACAGATGTGCTTCTTTGCTGTAATGAGTGGTCAAAAAGGGCTTACAGTCAGGAGTGAGACTTTGTGAGGGTTGATGCTTGGTGCCTTCCTTCCATTTGTAGCTTCCAGACATGTCCAGTAGGCAGTGGGGCTGAAGCAGACTTCTTCATCAGGGACTGACAAGAACTTCTGAGTAAGCTTGTGTTGCTTCTCTGGGTTCAAAGGTGGAGTTTGCTACTTGAGCAGCTACAGTTTTCCTAGAAGCTAGTTATCAGTAGTTATTGCGAACATTTTTCAAGAATGTTATGTTCATTCATGTAAGTACACTGACTGTTAAATCATAGGTAGCTTTGGCCAGGGGAGCATGGAGATCAGACCTTGTTCTAGAGATGCTTTTCATCCTTTACTTTACTCTGAAGCTTGACTGCCAGTAATTTCAGTGGTGTGTCAGCATTTCCTGGACTCCTTAAAATCATGATCCCTCTGAAACAAATGCCATTCCACATACACCTACAGCTTAATGCTTCAGAACAATGTTTCTGCCCATGAATCATGGTTGCTAAAATTTGAAAATAAGAACAGAATCCCATGAAACATCTGACCTTCAAGTGTGAATCTTGGGGGGGGGGGGGGAGGGAATGTTTCTGGAGCATAAAAGTACTAGAATTATCCAGTCTTATTTCTTTATTTTTTAAAAGTTCTGTCAAACTATTCTTTGTGTTCATGGAGAGACAGTAAAAATAAAATGTCTTTGGTCTTCTGTGTTGAAAAAGCTTTTTATTGGGCTGTGCAGCTGTAAAGAATTTCTCTTAAGAGAAAATTGATGGCATTTACATGACACAACTTGAATGTCTCATCTTAATTCAGTGATGTGAAAAGCATGTTAATAGCTAGGCTGCAGCCTTCTGCAATATTGCTGGAACCCCAAAAGAAAATAATTTGGTAAGGTTTGTTGGAAATAGATTATCTGTCTTGCACTATGATTATAAATGCTCCTAAGCATATGTTATGCCTTCATAAAACCTTGTTGATTATAACAAGCACCCACTTTGATATGTCTATAAATGGAATAATAAGCTAAACTACATGGATGAGACTAGCTCTTCCGTTATGCTCACAGTTGCAATTGCCTTAGAGGGAAAGTAGCATCAGTTTTACAGGGAAAAATGTTGCAAAAGACATCGTTTAATTATTTCCAGTAAAACTCACTATTGCAAGATTCTTCTTTCAAAAGTACATGTAAGATTTTTGTGTTGATGGACAAAACCATGTATTTTTGTACTCTAAAGCACTTTAATGGAGGTGTCAATTTAAAATCTTGCTGACTGTGGTACTGAAGACAGGCCGTGTCTTCTACTAAAATGAAATCCATCTAGTAACAAGATGCTAGTTTGTGGAATTCCTGCATAAAATGCTGGCCATTTCAAGGCATGATTGACTGCACATTTCACCTTGATTAACTTGCAGGAATGCACAGAAGGCAGCAGTCAGAGTAATAGAAAGTATTTTGCAAGACATGCTGTTTCCTTAATCTCAATGTAAAAGGTTATTTTATTCATTTGCATTCTGATTATGGAATCCAGCATCATGCTTACTGTCTCCATCTGAATTAAAGGCATTGATGTGGCTGTGAAGCTTGTACCACTATTTATGGCAGCACACAATATGAAGCTCTCAGTAAATTCTTCAATATCAGTGTTATCTTTGACAATTGCCACAGTTTCTCTTATGTGGCTTTACTACAAAGCTGTTCCAGTCCTTGAAATTATTAATAAAAATACCAAAAAACTAATTTTTTTTTCACCCTGCTTGCCTGTGAGACTAAGGACAAATAGCAAGGGAAGGGCAGGCAAAAACATCCCTGAGCAGCCTGCAAGCTTCATATTTATTTGGTCTCCATCTCCTCCTCCTGTATTGTTTCTCTATTTAGGGAAGTTGCTGGGATGAAATTAAGGTATCTGCTCTTGGCTTCTTCAGAAGTTCGGGTGACCTACTCAACACCTCCTGTGACACTGCTTTCATCAGCAGCTTTATCTGTGGTGCATTTATAGATGGGGTTTTGTGGGGAATACCAGCCTGAAGACTGCTCAGTTCCCTTCCTGATAGCAGCATTGCTGTACCCAAATTGCCTGCCGGGAAACCTTGAAATGCACTGTCTGAAATAAGATATATCTCCTAAAAAATGAGGAAATAGTGTACGTGGTAGGAATAATACCATGGTATTTTAGATGTTTTAGGATGTGTGAATTGATGTGACCTTTTAAAAGGCAGGTTCTGGTTGCTTGCACCTGTTCGCCAGTAGTGGCCCAAACTGAGTGTTCATCTGGCTCAGTTCCATGATCTGTCTCCCTGGAAAAGCAATGCCCTTGGTATTCAGGAAGGAGCGGGGAGGTTGTGCCTCCTTTTGGGCCGACAGTGGCTGCAACACGGCTGCGTTGAATCTGCAGTTCAGGATGGGATCTGTGTTAGACTACATCCATGTAAACTCTTCATTGGAGAGATGAGGGAAGATAAACACAAAGCACTGCGTTTTGAGAGTTGTATCCCTCCTGAAATCAATGTCCAAAGCTTTAAGTATTTTATACTAGACTACTAGGTAACAGTCAAGAACACAGCTTTTAAAAAATCCTTGTTATGTTTGCAGATTCTACTACTTCATGCCTTCCATTGGGTCCTTTGTCTGTCAATCCCTGAATCTGAAGTTGGTGCAGTGCAGATAAAAGTCAGATGTTTGTTCTTTAAAACTTCACCTTCTGGTTACAATGGGAGTGTCCTACTCAAATAGGAAGGAAATTGCCTAGGAGAATCTGGATGATTTTATACCTCTCCGAATAGAAAGCTCCTCCACAGAAGTGCGAGGGGTCCACTTGTGCTGGTGTACTGAGCTGTTCTGATCAAGGGAGACAACCACTTTCTCTTGGGTGGTACATCTTGTTTTAGTAAGAATCTTTCTGTTTATAAACTTCACGATTCGATCCTCAGTCTTCCCCAATGAACATGGATAACCAAATAAATAGCATTATTTCCTTTGAAGTCATCTTTGAGATGGTACCAGAGTATGGTATGAATAGACAGGAAACTTTCTGTCACAGTCTGGTAGAATCAGTTATATTGGTTAAACAGTGAGTTAGTGTGAAATGGTGAAACTTTAAAGCAGTTTCTGTCTTGCTGTGCCATTCTCTCAAGGGTGAAACCTGATATGCCTCACTCTGATCAGCCATGCATTTAACATGCTGCCTGAAATCAAGGAAGTTTCAGAATAAGCTATGCAGAACTTAAAATGCTTGCTTATTTTATTTTTTAAAATGTGCTAGAGAACAGATGATAACACTGATTCATCTGTGTGTTTTTTTCTTTCATGATGTGAGATGTTTTGTATCAGACAATGCTTCTGACTTCCTGTGGAGTTCAGATAGCATTGCATTGCTTTTTGATGTTGAGAGTGGGAACAATTAGAAGTCTTCAAAATCAATAATACAACCAAACTCAACTTTCCTGGACATGTCATTTCTTTGCTTTAAGCTAACTGTACTCTTGTTCTGGGTAAGGGTATGGGTAGCAGTACCTAAGATGACTGCGGAGGAACGGGAATGATGGAAGTTTAGATCTTTACTGTGCCCTTCAGAACGGATGACTTGCTGTACTGTTGGTTCACTTATGCTTCTCTTGATTTTTCTTTCCAGAATATGGTATCAAGTTTTCGTGTTTCTGAACTACAAGTGTTGTTGGGCTTTGCTGGACGTAATAAAAGTGGACGGAAACATGACCTCCTGATGAGGGCACTGCACTTACTGAAGAGCGGCTGCAGCCCAGCAGTTCAGATAAAAATCCGAGAACTCTATAGACATCGGTACCCAAGGATGATTGAAGGACTCTCAGACTTATCAGCTATAAAACCTGCCGTTTTCAATTTGGACAGTAGTTCCTCTCCCGTGGAGCCTGACCTGGCTGTTGCTGGGATTCACCCACTCCCATCTACTTCAGTTACGCCTCAGTCTCCTTCCTCCCCCGTCAGCTCCGTGCTCCTCCAAGACACTAAGGCTCACTTTGAGATGCAGCAACCATCCCCTCCGATTCCACCTGTTCATCCTGATGTTCAGCTGAAAAGCCTGCCTTTTTATGATGTGCTAGATGTGCTCATAAAACCTACAAGTCTAGGTAAGTGTTTGATAGTACTGCTGGTTGTTTAGTTTGGAGGATAGATTTTGCTTATGACAGTACGAAGTCCAGGCTTACATTTTTTTTTCCAGCTGGGGAAAAGTGGAAATTCCCTTCCCTTCCTAGCGCTAGCTCTGCCCTTTCTCCACATCTTGCTCCCCCAAAGTGCCAAGCCTCACTTTAGTAATAATAAAAGTATTCTGTTCTGCCAATACCATAGAATAGAGTTAAAGATAAACATGACTCTCTTTTCAGTATTAAGTTACTTGTAGCTGAATGATTTGGACCTAAAGTATCTGTTTGATACAAGGAAGGAACACCTCTGTCTGGGCCAGCAGGGAAAAGGTTTTAGGGTCAGTAGTTAAATTCCTGCAGTGTTAAGGAGAACAAGTTCACTGGTTTGTTAGCTTTTATTTATCTCATTGCAACAGTTCTGCTGGTTCTGGCATCCTGCGCTAAGGTGCATGCTTTGGGCATGTTGAATTTTGTACTTGGTTAGTGGTGGTTTCTCAGTCTGCTGGTTGTTGCTGGTTGTCTGCAAGTGAAGATGCAGAGCAGATCTTTGTCTTCCAAACAACCTGAAGGCAGAGTTGGCTTATTCAAACGCTACGTTCTTGAGCATATTTATTTGGAAATAGGCTTGAAATTCAACCTGTTTTACCTTATAGGATAGAAAATATTCTGTAATGATTTAGTAATACTGTTTAGAAACACTCTTAGCATTTTGCAAGCTGTTTGCATCCTGCTAAACTCTTTAGTTTCATAAATGATAAGTGTCTTGGGTTGTGACTTGTACCGAAGTGAGGCATATGCTGGTCATCCTCCACTATCTAGAGCAGCAAGCATTACTAGCAAGTGTTCCTTACACTACTTGTTGTCACTTGTGCTTCTGTGTCACAACACCCTGCTAGGGAGAAGGTTCCTCTCCCCGTTTCGGGTTCCTCTCAATGATACCTGGAGGTGGCAGTAATATGCTGGAAAATTGTAACAGCTATCTTCAGCTTTTGAAATGCTTGCTTCTTAAAATGAGTACTTCATCAGGGTGTCACTGTGTTATAAAGTTGAATGAAATTTCTTTTCCCTTGAAAACGGTAGGATCTCTGCATGTTACCCAGCTCTTATAGAAGTAGGATTACCTACCTGCTCCTGAAACATTTGGGTGGGGTTGAGGGGGACAGGAGGAATGTAATAGAGTACCTGCTTGCCTTAAAACTCTTCCCAGAACACAGTACCTGAAAATGGCAGCAGCTGGAGCTGCAGCTCTGTGTGAGAAAGAGTGGGTAAATGAGAAGTGGGGAATGGTTTGCTGTGCAAATAATGAATTAGTGACTTTAGCTTGGGATCATGAGTAAATTTGAAAGGAACCCTTCCTTAATAAGTATTTTCAGATTGATATGGGTAGATCATAGTCCAAGTTAGTAGATGTGAGTGGCTGGGACGTGGAACAAATGTGTGTATAAGAATTCAGAAATCAAATGGGGCACATAGGTCAGTGCTTGGAGTACAGTCTGCTTCACTGCAGCTCTCCGAGAGGGATGTGTATATGTATTCTTTTATGAGGACATAAGAGCAGGTGTGGATGTGGGGTTTAGCTTTAGTCCATGCTAGGTACAATAACAATTTCCATTTTAAATGTGCCCAAATATTTTGAAATATAAAATGCTGTAAAATGTGTGCAAGTGAGTGCATGATACGCTATTTGAATTGCTAAAGGAACTTGTTTGTGTTTCTTCCACCTGGGCTTTCCTTTTCTGTATGTTTTCCAGATTTTTCCTCTCTGAATGTTATAGTGTATGTGTCAACCTAACTATTCAGTTTGGCTGGTTTAATGGTGATATTTTTAGGCTTGTTCTCCTTGCTGGATACTTTAAACTGTTGGACAAGTCCAGTCTACCTTTATTTCAGGTCAAGATTTCTAAATTTTCAAGTCAAAAAGATATAGAAAAGGACTATGTACGTACTGTGAATCCTTAATACAAGAATACTATTGCCTGCCATCACTGACAGACAAGTAGGATGAAAGTTACCTTTATTTTGACACGCGCTACCTCCTCAGAGTTTAGTGCTGAGTATTTCCAGATGCAGCATCCAGCTGGCTTCTTTGGCATTAGGAGTTGTTCCCTACCTTCCTCCTCAACAACTTAGCTACCTTTAGCTGTTTCTACACTGAGTAAGTTTCCAGCTGTCCATTAATAGCTTCTGGTGTACATTTTCCTATTATAGTACCTTAAAATAGTTGTAGACAACTCTCTGGTGGTACTTTCTGCAGGTATCCAGTGTCATATTTTGTTGTGTTTGTATCTTTCTTCCCCTGAGGATTACAGTGCATCTTGCCAAGCTGTTTTAATACTGAAAAGTAATTTGATATTAGCCATCTGAATATAGCCGAATGAATGATTTGTTTCACTGCTTTCCTGTTGACAGTAGCTTGCAGTTCAACAACAATTTGATTGTGATCTTAAGTGACTTCTACCTTGTTTCAGGAAAAAACTCAATTGCAGTTCCTGTTCTAATCAAAGATTTTAATCACCATGGTTAAAACTCCTCTTGTCTCTTTTCTTTTAGTACAGAGCAGTATTCAGAGGTTCCAAGAGAAGTTTTTTATCTTTGCTTTAACACCTCAACAGGTCAGAGAAATCTGTATTTCCAGGTAAGAACTGTTTGGCATAGCATAGGTAACCACTTCTACAAAAGTTCAGGACAAGGGGATTCTTCTTTATTTTTTGATGCATCCCATAAGCTTACAGATGGGGCATGATAATCCTCAAATAGTTACGTTGAATTAATCTGTTCTGGTTTCTTCCAGAATTAGCATAGAAATTTTGTGTATTTGGGTAAGTCTTATTCCATTGAGGAATTCACAATTACTTGAAACAGTAATTGTTACTATTTAGAGAGGTGGTAGGCTCTCATCCCCTGCAGATTTCCTGACTGCAGGAATGGAAGGTTGTTTTTATCTTTTGTCCCAGGATTCATGTTCTTACAGGACCTGTGAACAGGGTTTTTTGGATGGCAAAAAAAACCTGTTTTCACCCCTCTCTGGCAGCAACATTCTTTGTTACTGTAAGCTGTTGAGAGAAGATGACAATCCTGAAGTCCTGTGTAACTTGCAGTACCTAAACAGAGGTGTCACACGTAAAACTTGTTTATAACTTAATAAAATAAGAGCAACACTTAGTGATGGAATAGGTGTACCAGTTCTTGCAGTGTATGACTGGATTATGAGACCTGCTGTCTAAAGAGGTGCTTCTGTTTTCCTTTCTCTCTGTCATAGGGACTTCTTGCCGGGGGGCAGGAGAGATTACACAGTCCAAGTTCAGCTAAGGTACCTTTTTCATGATATTCTCTTATGTTATAGTAGCCAATTAAGAAGTTATGTCTCGATGTTTGTGGAGACATGAATGTAGTGACACTTGAAAATCATGCTTTCTCTTTTTTGGGACTCAGGTTATGCCTTGCAGAGACAAGCTGTCCTCAAGAAGATAATTACCCTAATAGTTTGTGCATTAAAGTAAATGGGAAGCTGTTTCCATTGCCGGTAAGCTTGTGTTTGCATGTATTTGTGGTTTCTTTGATTTGGGGTGTTTGTTTTTCTGTAATGCTAGCTTGCTAAAACAATCAAGCACTTTATTGTTATCACTCAAATTTCTCCAGATACTTATGTTAACAAGTGCACAAACTGTGTGCCTATGTGAGGTAGCCATTACTGCTTTCAATCATGATACAGCCATTGTAAGGCTTAATTAAATTTTAGCCAGTAGTAGCAACTGTGCAGGTAACACAACAAGAACATGTGGAATCTTCGTTATAGGTCTTAAAATTGAGTTCAATTTGATTGGCAGTAGCCCTCACTTGTTAGTATATCTCTTTGTGAACTGGTGTGAGTTTGTGCTTGTAAGGAAACAGTATCAACTTTTGGATGTATTTGTATACTGTTCTGTACCTCTGGCTAGAGCAGTGTTCATCACAGGGATGAAGAACAAGCATGTTGTGGGGCTCCTAGCAGTTGCTGGTCCTGGAATAGAACAGTGTTAGCAGTCAGGCACTTTTGGTTTCTACCATAAAAATTACTGGCTGGGCAGGATCACCTTGAGGCTTGAATACATACAAAAAAGGAGAAAGTGCTCTTATTTGTGAACAAACATCTGAAACAGGTATTTCTCCAACAGAATGGGGAAACTCTTACCTAATTCATTCTGAAACACTTCTGGAAGATGGAAAAAGTTTTTTCAGCAGTGTATTTAAGATAATTGATGGGAATAGTGGTGTGAAATGTTATCTCAGAATATGTGCAGCCTTCTTGGCATGTCAGATGCGTTTGTCACGTTCTATTCTTCTATGCTTCCTACCACTCACATGTGACCATGACTACTTTCTTGCCTCTGACCAACCTAAACAACTCTCCCTAGTTTCTTTTCTACCTGCTTCTTGAACAATTGCACCACTCTTCTGTCTTCAGCATATAAAAGGGCTTCTTTTACATGCTGCCTAGGGAGGTTGTGGAGTCTCTTTCTCTGGAGATATTCAAGGCCCATCTGGACGCCTACCTGGGCAGCCTGCTCTGAGGCACCTGCTTTGGCAGGGGGCTGGACCTGATGATCTTTCAAGGTCCCTTCCAAACCCTACGGTTTTGTGATTCTTTGAGACATTTCCTAGTCAGTACTTCCTGCAGACATAAGCTGTTTTCTGTGATAAACTTGGAGGTTTTCCTTTCTTTTGAATGTATCTTCCTTTCTTCAAGCAACCCAAAAGAATTGGGTCTGTTGATATCATGACTGATGGTTCTTAGTCCTGTTAATATACCTTATTCCTGTTATACTGTGTTACGCGTTTTATGTGTAACGCATCACAGTTGTAGAAAAAATTGTCTGATCTTGGACTTTCACTTTGCTTCAGATTTAAATCCAGTAGGTTCTTCATGCATGCTGTAAGATGTTTTGTTATTCTGTTTGGCAGAAACTTTAAGTGAGAAAGTAAATAAATGACTCTTGTCCTGGCAACTTTTCTACCTCAAGAGACAACAGTTGTCCACTTCAGTAGTGTTAAGTAACTAATCAGTGATACCAGGCTCTGTTGTCAACTTGTACAATTCTTAAATGAGTACTGTTCTGCCTTTCCCTTGTATAGCAGTTCATGCCTCTGCAGATGCCTGAATTATTCTAGGTTATCTCCTTGGCTGTGATCCTTATCAGAAACTTCAAAGAAGTGCTGCCAGTGTGCCAATACTGCTTCAGGTTGTGCCAGCTCATGTTTTCTGCTGGTCTTGCCTACATACTAGCTATGAAGGCAAATACTTCAAAAAAGGAAAGTGGCTGGAATCTTCAGAAATCCAAACTAGATGCAATGTGAAGATATCCCTAAAACTCTTTCTTGGAGCTAAGAATTAAGTGAAACATCAAGGTTATCATTCCTAATCCTTGAAATGAATTAAAAATGGCCAGACAGTCTGCTTTGTCCTGGGCTGTCTGATCCACTGGTGGAAGAGGTGGCCTGGGTGTGTTGGCTGTGCTGTGCTTCTGCAATAAAACTCTAGAGAGGGTTCTGCTTGGGTTTCCTCTGAAGGCTAGAAGTTGTGTTGACTTTACTAGTACAGGAGCTTTTCAGATTGCTTTCCCATATCAATAGGTGAACACAGAACACATGCTGTGCACTCCGTGAGAGAGTTTCTGATGAAGCTGCACATACCAGCAATTGTCGCTGTTACTTCTAGTTTTTATTTTCAGAAGTAGTCTTTCACAGTAACTCTGTTTTGAAACATTAGGCTATGAATGTGAATGTTAACCCTTTTTTTTTTTTTTTAGGAAAAAAAAAATCAGTGTATTGTTTCTGGAGAGTTTCTAGTGTAGAACAACAGTGTCTTGAATAGGATGAAATCTGGCAGTCACTTCTGTGCCAGATGCAGGCTCCAGTCTCTTATTGGCATTCTGATGCAAGATGAGATCTTGAGATGAGTGGACTGTAGGATGTCTGCTTCAGCTCCAAGCAGATTCTGGGTTCCTGTTACAGACCGGCTGCTTTCACAGTGACGGTTGGAGGATGAGATGAATAAGCTGCAGTTGGGCCATGTGCTTCACGTAGCATAAGTAACCTCTGCTTGAAGTGTGTTTGTCTGGAAGCAAAAGGGAACTGGGTGGCTTCTGATTCAGTTTGCAAGCGTTGTATGTCATAAAACTACAAAAAGAACCTAGTCCAGATTATTTGCGCAGCTTTTAAGAATTTCTTAGTACCTAGTAGATGATTTTTCTGCTAACAATAACAAAGCCTGTTAGCTCGTAAATACACCTGGTATTCCACAAGCAGCTCATCTTCAGGGTCCTCACTGGAGCGTGCAGGTGACAACCTGTTGCTAGTGAAGCTATGTGTAGTTAATGCAAGGCAAAGCAGACACCAAGGGGTTGTGGGGCTCTTGGGACAAGAATTTACAGTTTCTTAAATAAAATCAATGAAACTTTCTTTGGACATGAAAGACTGAATTAATGGTTCAGGACTTGCTGTCTTTTGACTGCTGAGGTTGCGTCCTTCTGAGGCTCTGATTGCTTTTGTTGAGGTGTGGGGATCAGTAACAATTTCTTGTTTTTTGACAAAATCTCAACACTGCTTTTTACTCCTCCAGTAAACTTACCTGGGCCAGAACTGTGGGATCAGAACTGTGTTCTCTTCTACCTTTCAGCACTTCTGCAAAATCCCTTTAAAATCAAAAATGCTTTGAAACTGTGGTTGAGTTAATGGTATTGAACTATCCAAGACCAGTATTCCTCAAAATAAGTGTTGATTTCAGTCTCCAGCTTAAAGAACCTCTAGGCTCACTTGTTTCTTCCAGATCAGTTTTAAACTAATAAGTTGTTTAAGCAGTTAACAGTAGGGAGACTTGGTAATGCTTTTTGTCTCTTCTTCCTATAGGGATATGCTCCACCACCGAAAAACGGAATTGAACAGAAGCGACCTGGGCGTCCCTTGAATATAACATCTCTAGTTAGGTTGTCATCAGCAGTGCCAAACCAGATTTCCATTTCCTGGGCTTCTGAAATAGGAAAGGTAAGCTGTCTGGTTTGTGGGATGTAGGCAGTAGTCTGAATAACCTTGTCTAGTGTTCCTTCTAACCCACTGCCTGATAATGCCGGCGAGATGTACGGTGTTACAAAGTGGCTGCATTTATTTCTGATGCCAGGGGAAAAAAAGGTAGCTCTAGAAGTATGGTAACACAAAAAACTTTCATACAGATTGCAGAGACCATGTAGAGTTCCATATGGAGTTCACATGGATGGGGAGTACGGCTTTCCTTGAGAGCTTTTTTGGGCAAGTTTGTCATTAGGAGTTGCCTGAAATATGTCAGAAATAACTTTATTTTTGTGGTGTAAATACAGAACAGTTCAGACATAAAAGGGGAAGCTACTTTGTAGCCTGATGGTGTAATCATATGAATGTGAGGTTATGTAGCCATGTCTTAAAGGGTTTTTCTCTTTTTTTTTTTTCTTTTTTTTTGTAGCTATCCATTGGAGAAGGCTTTTAAAATGTGCAGATGTGCTAAGGCCCTCCGAGTGGGAGAGGAGACATGCATTTGCTCTTGGGGCTTTTGTATTTTCTAACCAAATAATACCAAATAGTTCTACAAAAGGAATTTTTATAGGCAGAACTAGTTTATGGGTATTTCCGTCTTTTCTTTTGATTTTCTTTTGTCTTTTCTGAGTTAAAACTGCACTTGTAAATAAGGTAAATCAGGTGGAATTTCCATCTCAGAGAGCTCCTTGGTGGCAAGTTCCAGGGAAGTGTACAGGAGAGCTGTCAGGCTGCCCAGTGCCAGCTGCTGCAGGGTGTGATGCATCTAGGTGATGCTGTGCTTGGGCCATAGTGGTGTGCATTTGTAAGGCAGGGTATCCAAGCCATGTGCTGATTGTTAAAAATGAAATGTATTCCTGGAAGTTTAGGTGACTTGAGGGGGAATTGATTTCTTGAGTGTTGATATAGGGAGTAACAGAGACCTGGGTAGTGGGGAGAGAGAGAAAAGCATCTTCAAAATGCAGTTCTGCATGGAAAGCTGTGTTGAGGGGGGAGAGTGTGATGGGCTTCGGTGGCAGGAGGTGAGGTGGGTGGTGACAGGTGTGATACCTTTTGCTCTCTGGTGCCTATAGGTGAATTTCTGGTTTTGGGGAAATGAGAAGTTATTAGTTTAGGAGTTAGCCTTTCAAATGACCAGGTGACTGCTTAGAAGTCTGCCTGTGGATTTACTAAGGAAAGAGGGGAAAGTGAGGAGTCTCTCAGTTCTTCCTAGACTTATGTAACTGTTGCAGCAGCCCTTGCAGCTGTTAGAAGAATAAGTGGTCATTGATTTACTGTCATATGTGGCTACTTCTGCAAGTCCTTTTGGGCTGTTATCAGAGTAGCTTACCTCTCCTTTAAAATCAAAATCTGGGCTGGAGGCATCATATACTTTGAGACTCCAGTATGAACTTGTAGAAACTTAAATTTTAAAGAAAAAATGGAAAGCTCATGTTTAGCAAAGCAATGAAGGGCTGTGCTGACAGCAAAGCTTTCCTAAAACAGAATGAGGGTGGGAAAGACTTAAGTCACTGCTTCTCAACCAAAGAACAAGACTCTAGAAATGGCTGCAGGATTGTGTGTGGTCTTGGCTCTCCCTTTGTCCCCATGCTTTCTTTCTTCTGTGTCTGCCAAAATATATCCCCATACAAGCAGATGAGTCGGAGGTTGTTCCAGCCTTGCTCCCTTGTCCTGGGAGGTGAAGTGAGTCTCTGGTTTAATGCTGGGGCTCTGTTCTAAGTAGAAGAACTTGTGTAGCAGGCCTTTGCTATTCATCTTCTAATTGAAACCTCTGGGGACAGTGTGGAGTGCCAGCAGGCTGCTGTGGTAAGGGCTTATTGGCATCTACTTCTCTGATAAAGGAGGGCTTCTGGGGAGAGCAGGTGTTTATCCCAGAGAGCTGGTCAGGCTAGAGCCTGTAATATTAATTCTGTAGGCAAAAAACAGTTCACATCATGGTCATTCTTTGCAGGGATGGGGAAAGCAAGACATTTGTCTTAGTGTCTTCCTGTGCATTTTGATAACTTTATCTGTTCATCTAGGTAAGAGCTGTCTTTGGTATGGATGGTAAAGGAGGAGCAGGGTGGTATATTACTTGTGCTTAAAATTCCTGTGCAGTGCTTGATCATGTAGGAGCTATAAGAAGGTGACTGGCAGGGAGTGGAAATGAGAGATTGCAGGTTGTGAGTGTTACGCAGGTGAAACCATTATTATTCTGCAGTGGTGGGACTTGCAGATTCTTCTCTTCCCTTGTGACCTTGGAGAGGAAATCCTGAACAAAGGAAGCTGACAAATGACATGAATTAGGGAACAGCAGTAAATGCTAGGGAATATGGCCAGCCTGAAAGGAGTAAGTATGGTCTAATGAGACTTGGCTTAAAAGCAGGAAGCTGAAGAGAAGGTACAAATAAACTGATGCTGTTGTGTGCCATTCAGGTGGTGTTTGCACCTGAAACAACATTAATCTTTTTTTTATAACAAGTTTCTCTTTGAGCTCTGCATTAAAGAGAATGACAGTGGAAAAAGGGAAATGTGTAGGAGACAAACGTGAGAAGCGCTTACAGACTTTGTTTTAAGAAATTGTACCTCCAGTCTAAGTCATCTTTTCAAGAAAAATCCCAGATTGTCTCTTGGTTGTGGAGAACATTTTTTTGTAGTTCAATTGCAACTGGAGTGAGGTAACTTGACTTGGTTAGTGGAAGAATTCTGGCTGATTGACTCTTTCATAGCAATGAAGTCATCTGTCAGTACTTTGCAAAGTATTTCCATAACTTCAAAGCAAAAAAATCAGCATGGGTTTTGTTTTTACTGTATGTTACAAGAAGTGTGATAGTGACATGTTGCTGTAGTGGACATATGGTGTTAAATCAATATTTCATCTTTAATTACTCTCTTTGTAGAATTACTCCATGTCTGTGTATCTCGTTCGTCAGCTCACTTCAGCTATGCTTTTGCAGAGGTTAAAAATGAAAGGTATCAGAAACCCTGATCATTCCAGAGCACTAAGTAAGTCAAATTAACCTTCCTGTTTCCTTACTGAGGGTGGTTGGTGGCTCTTTAAAACTAGAACTGGTAGTACCTGGGAGACTTGCAGCATTTTGAAAAGAAATCTATGCCCAGAGTATCAAAGATTCTTCTTGCTGTTGCTGAGGTATCGTGCACTGATTCAATGTAGGTCCCTAACCAGCAGGGAGGAGTACCTAGAGTTTTCCTCTGAAATGTTCTTCAGAGAATGCTGAGAGTGCTGTTTAGTATAGTGGGCAGTGAGGTGCAGATAGATGACCTAAATATGTTTTGTTCACCTGCATGTGCTGCTGATTGTCTTGTCTTTACACCTCACTCCCTGATGATTTTATCTCCTTGCATGTTGGGTAGAGTTTGCTCTACTAACCATTGTGTCCAGAAGTGCATCTGCTGCACATCAAAACAGTCTCATGATGCACTTTGCCAGTTGCCTGTGAAGTTATACTTATGTGGCATTTGCTCTGAACTAGCTTCCTTAGATGCTCAGGACTTTTTAGATAGCTGGAAACAAAGTATATGTGCTAGAGAATCAAGATTAAAGTTTTAAATAGTTGTGCCCATCTCTAACTTCTTAATTTATTTTTGTAGTTAAAGAAAAACTAACAGCAGATCCTGATAGTGAGATTGCCACAACCAGTCTGCGGGTATCTCTGATGTGTCCTGTAAGTAAGGCTGGAAATTACCATATACTGATTTGTGTTTTCATTTTTAGTGCAGAGTTGGTCTGCTTGTAAAACACCTTGCTTCAGAAACTTAACTGGCTTTTGTTACACTGATTCATTAATGCAGATGAGAAGAGTACACCTACAAGCACCTGATTGCAGCAGCATTTAACCAACTATGGTTTAGACCTATGAATGCCTCAGCTGTCAGACAAGTTGCTACCTGTGTGTACTGAGACCTTTAAAATGAGTTATCTTGTGCATGGAGGCATTGAGCCTACCAGGGAAGGGCAATAGAATAATTAAAGGGCACAGTGAGAAACAGAACTTCAGACCTCCTATTGTTGGTGGTATTGCTTTTACTGCCAACTACTACAAGGGAAAAATAAACCGATCACCTTGTAACAAGGTAGTGCTGCCTTGGGTTTTCTCTTTCCAGGTAGAAACTGACCTTGTGTTTGTGACTGGTCTGTTAAGTGTTACATTCTGAGTCTAACTTGACTACAGCTCACAAACCCTGAGATATTTGGCCAAGAAATGACAGTGGTTGCTTCAGTAGGTCTTCCTATTAAAAAAAAAAAAAATCCTAGAAGTAAAGTTTCTGACAGTTCTCAACTCAGTAAAGACTTTGAGGACTGCCAACTTCTTCATTCAGGCACCTTGTATGTGCTTTGGAGTGGATTTGCACACAGTGACCTAGTGTTGGGTGCTCTATAGTGAGAAGTGACTGTTACCTTGCTGGTTGTATCTGATTTCATTGTTAGCTATCCAGGTCTACTTCACTTCCTTTTCTTCTGACATTCTTTAAATACATCTCCTGCAGCTGGGAAAAATGAGACTGACAATCCCATGCCGGGCTGTTACTTGCACACACCTGCAATGTTTTGATGCTGCTCTTTATCTTCAAATGAATGAGAAGAAGCCTACCTGGATCTGTCCTGTCTGCGACAAAAAGGCAGCTTATGAGAGCCTAATACTAGATGGGTAAGAGACTGAGCTTGCAGAATACAAAATTACTTCAAGTTTTTCAGGTTGTACTGATTATTTTTGTGACCTAAAGTTTAGCCATTTTTACTTTCTCAAAAGTACATTAGACTGGGAGGAACCATTAGAATCCTTCAGTTTCTATTCCCATGTAACAAACTGCAAGAACTCATCTTGTAACTGCATCATCAAACGCGTGAGCCTCAGCATATCTTCTCTGGAGAAATCCAAACGTGACATCTAAGGATGTCTCCTTTCTCCATGAACAGTCTGTGAGGCTATTAACTCTTAAAATTTAGCTTATAAGCTGTGTAAAACTTGATTCAAAGGGTAATTGCTTCTACTACTAAATAGGAATCTCTGAACTGTGATAATGTTGGAGTAGAACATGGGTAGGCTGGGATACTTTGATTTTGATGTGTGGATGTCCACAAAGGCTGTAATTGCAGGTCTTCAGGGAAGACAAATGAAGGGTACAGTATGTGCTGTGGGTCACTCTTGATTGTAATCAACTTCTTAACTGTCTCCTTTTCACTTAGGAAAAGCTTGGAATCAAAATCGCTTAACTTTATTTTTCAGGCTCTTTATGGAAATCCTTAATGAATGTTCAGATGTGGATGAGATTAAATTCCAGGAAGATGGTTCCTGGTGCCCCATGAGGCCTAAAAAAGATGCTGTGAAAGTCTCAAGCCCACAGTGTACCAAAATAGAAAGTGAGTACATCTTGGATATTGGTAGCAAACCACCAAAAGAGCCTGATGCCTTGAGACTTAATTGCAGCTGGGATAATGGGTATGGATGTTGATGTCTGTTTTGTGGAGTGTGTGCTAAATAATTTTGTTTTAAAACTAAAAAGAAAGGGTTGTATCTCTAAAAATGTGCATTTGTGGGTTTTGTCTTTGTTTTTTATAAAAGCGCTTTAAAAAAAAAGTTGCTCTTGTTCCTTAAACTGTTAAGTGGCAATTAAAGCTTGTGCTCAATAATTCTCATTGTGACACAGAATACTACTAATAAAAATGGTCCTGGGCCACAATGGCCTCTGCAGTGGTCAGGAAGATGAGCTTAAACAGTATTTGAGGTACTGGTTCTGCTGCAAATTGAAACTGATGCCAACTGCCTTTTTTTAAAAAAAATGTATTTTATTTTCTGATTTAGGTTCAAGTGTTGTTAGCAAACCGTGTTCTGTGACAGTGGCCAATGAGGTAAACAAGAAGAAAGTTGATGTGATTGACTTGACAATTGAAAGCTCTTCTGATGAAGAGGAAGATCCTCCTGCCAAAAGGAAGTGCATATTTATGTCTGAAACACAAGGAAGCCCAACCAAAGGGTTTGTCAATTTTAAAGTTGTTATTCCATAATGTCTCAGATAAACTGATGTGTAGACAAATGCACTTGTTGTCTCTTTATTACGCAGCTCTTTCCTTCCAGAGGAGAATTTCTAGGCCTCTCTTTGCAGAAGGTTGTATTGCTACAGTACCTCTGTACAGGCAAAACTCTATTAAATAGTTTTTTGTCACACAAAAAAACTTACACTGTTGCTGTGTTTGCAGGGATGTTTTTCCCTGCAAAGGGTACAACAAACTGAAGCTATTGGACAGGATTCTTTTTAGATTTTCCCAAGCGCAGGAGCATCATGCGTTCTTGTAAAGTTAGCATCGTCGTACAGGCTGTTCTCACTGCCTTACCCCCCTTACCTGCTCTGGTGCCCAGGAAGAAGGCTGTGTTGTATGTTTCATCCATTCTGTCTGCCCTGGCAGGGAGGTGCTTTGTTGTTTTCAGTCAAGGCAATAAGCTTTTCACCTGTCTCCCTGTTAAAAATCTGGGATGTCTTGGGATGGTGCTTGGCCCTAGTTTTCAGTCACTTCTGCACCTTCATTGGCACAACAGACAGCTCCCAGAGTCCCCTGTCAACTCCAATTTGTAGTTGTTCAAATTCAGCACTGTGACTGGCAGGGAGAGCAGCTTCTTCATGGTCGTGCCTTCTCCTCTCTGTCCCAGTCTATGCACCTGGGCTGCATTCATGGTCTGTGGGTTCCATAGTCTGTGGGTTCCATAAAGTTCTTGCTCTTAAACTGTAGGGCCCAGGAGAGCTACAGGGTGCACAGGGAGAAAAGGGCATTCAGTCAGTGCTCTGCAAAGTGATTTCAAGTGTCAACTTTCTGGTTAGTCATGCTGCATGCATGAGGTACGTGTCTCTCAGTATAGTGGCTTGTCTTTTACTGAAGTAGTAGTAATAATACCAAAACTCTTATGTTCTGCCACTTCTCAAAGTGATGAGCAGGTGTGCTGTAAGTAGTCTACAGGAATGTGTGCTCTTTGGCAAGCAAATAATTGGTCATCAACTGCTTTCAGCAGTGATGCTAAAGTGCTGTTGCTTGTTGTGAAGAGTCTTGCAAGAGACACTTCTATATTTATTAGAATAGCTACAAATGCATCTCTTAATGAAGTTACAGGAGGCATCAGAACTTCCTTCCATGCTCCTGTGTTTGTCCAAGATGCCAGCCTACAACCATAAGTGTTAAAGGACTGAGTTTTCTTGTTTCTGTGACTGTTTTCCGTACTGTTTGGGTATGGAAACAGCATGTTTCATTCTTCAAATCCAAGTCTAAGAGAGGCTTTTGGAGAATAGCTCATTTCCTGTAAACAATATTGCCTGAAATGCTAATTTTGGAAAAAACTATGGGGTTGCCTCCTGTTGGTAGGAAGTGAATAGTCTGAAATTTAGGAGGAGCATGATAAAGGAGGGTCTGAAATCCAAGCTTCTGAAACCAGCGTTAGCATAAATGCACAGTGGAGCAGTCTGGGGAGGAAAACAAAGGGATAATTCTGGGTGGGCTGAAGGGGGGATGCAGGAGGTAGGAATGGGACTGTTGGTGTTTTCACCTGATTGGAAGTTCATGAAATATTTTTATGCATGTGGCTGGATGTCTTCAATGGTGCTGCAAGGAATCAGGCAGAAGGTGGGAATGCAGGGAGCTTTTAACTGGCTGTGTGCTCCTCGGGAGCTGATTTTGGCTTGGGTTCAGCTGTGAGCAGAGATGGGTTTGATGCTAAACTCCTACATTGGTATTCCATGCTCCAGGGGTTGAATCATGTCAGTTGCATCCTTGGCAAGACAGGTAATCCCTGAGGAACAGTGATGTAAGAAACTTAGCGCCCTTCTCCTGGTTCAGGCTACCTGCACATCCCTCCCAGGCTGATCTGCAGAGAGCCACTCCTGATCCCAAACGGACTGTTGTCAGTGACTCCAGCACTGTACTTTGTTTTAATGCCAACTTGCTCTTATGTCACAGCTGCTGTTGAGAGCCAGGATACGATCATGTTATTATGAAGACTTATGAAAGAGGAAATTAGAGTGGAGTACTGTGTAGTGAGTAGCCACGCTATAGTTGTGTTGTGACACAGTGACTGTGTGAATGAGAGTGCACAGCCGTGCATAACTTCTCTTCTGTAACTAATGGCCAGGCCATTTGTAACATCCCATGCTGTTTGAAACAGGGTTCTCATGTATCAGCCATCTACTGTCAGAGTGCCCAGCGTGACAACGGTTGATACTGCTGCTATTCCTCCTTCGTTAACAGACTACCCAGTGTCATTCCATCACCCACCAATATCCAGTATTTCCTCGGACTTGCCAGGTAGGTGCTGTCTATTTTTCATGTGCATTCGGACAGCCTTATTAATCTGTGGGGTGGGTAAAAAATTGGAGATGAAGTTTTTAAAATGGGACAAGACTGTACGTAGCACTGCACTGATGTGATGTCTAGACAAGTCTAACACAAGCTGTCTTCCCAGTGTGAGACTGCTTCAATAGTGATGTGAAAAACCTTGCTTCTGGGGTACACCCTGACGCTGGTGCTCTGGAATGGCAGCCAGAAACACTTCTTGCTGTATTCATTTAGACTTTGTGTAAACGTCCAATTGTTATGTGTGGTAGATGTGAGGGAGAGTAGCTGCTTATATAAGCTTTAGAAACATAATGGCACTGACTCATCCCAGCCCTTAATGTGGAGATTTTTGCTAGCTGATTCTAGTGGTGCTCTGTCTAGACTGTATGAAAAAGGTTAAGGTGAGCTACAATATGTAAGCTGACCTCTATTGACTTTCTTTACCTAGACATACCCTAAATGCCTATGATGTATTCTTCAACACTGCTGCTAAATATCAGACAAAAGGTGGGGATACTGATTGTTTTCTATCCTGGCTCCTTGAAAAGAATTGTGTAGGGGGACTCTGGGGGTTCTCTTTGCCGGCCGTAGTGAACCCAGAGCCCAGGAAACGGTGACTTGTGACAAGAAGTGTCACATGGGCCTCCTGTACTTCCCTCACCTGCTCCATTGCCTGTCTCCATTTCCCCTCTGCAACATCTCTGGGTTTTTTCCACTTCTTTCAGTACCGGTTTGGCAAGGGGATGGATATCATTCCCTTTGTTTCTCTGTCCATTTTGGTTGCCTTACTGCTCCCTCCCTCCACTTCTCCCTTGGTAAGAAATCCATTGTATTTCCAAATTGGTTAGGAGACTAAGCTGAGAGAACTGAAGCCTAGAACTGTTTTGTTCATCTCTATCAACTGAAGTTTGAGCATATGCATGACCAAAAGCTCTGAATTCTATAAAAGCAGTTGGGCTTAAATCTTCTTCAAAATTTGTCTCTAACTTTCTCTGATGGAGGAGAGGAGAGATGCCACTGGCCAGAACAGAGCTGGAGGGTAATGGGAGAGGGAGGGAGGAAGCTTACCATTTCTTTCTGTTGACATAGCAAACACAAGGCCAAGATTTCAAAACAAAAAAGGCTGTGATTTCTCATTGGTTTCATATTTTTAAACATCTTGCTTTAAATGCTTACACACTAATGGTGTATAAGACAGACACTAGTTCTCGCTGCTCGTAGAGGATATACCTTGAACTACTTGTAGTTTCCTCTTCTTCATTCCTTTTATCTGTCTAGACACAAAGCGGGGATGATATTAGAAATGTTTCCTTATTGGCTGCCCATGGGTGGAGGAAGAGACCTGCTGCTTGTTTTTGGACTTGTGCATGTTGTGACTTTACTTCATTCCAGCATCTTTAATGTGATGACACTCTTCATGTCCCAGTTTGGCCAAGTCAGGTACAATATGCAGTGAAACTTGCATTGTGAACCAACAGCTCCAAATGGCAACCTCCATCTAAGCAACCACATTGAACCACCCTGCAATATCCAGTGAATAATACATCATTGTCATTCTCATTCTTAAAAAGAGCCACTTGTACTAGAAAACATGTTTTGCTGCTGCCTGAAGTCGTTGAGAGTGGTGTCACAGTGATACACTTCATTTAGAAATTGTATAGCAATTGCAAAATCTGTTCTACGACAACAACAACAAAGTTCCTTAAACTTGTTGTTTATGAAGAGAAGAAAGATGCATCAGTTTATTATCCTTCTTTTCTTTCTAGGTCTGGATTTTCTTTCACTAATCCCAGTTGATTCACAGGTATGTTTTTTGAACCGCTGTGGGCTTAACGTCTAAGCCTGTTTTTTGTGACATGCTGCTTGAGTAACTGTTAGGGTGTTATCATCCATATCGTGCTTGCAGTCCACTTGCTTAGACCTAACCACAGACCAGGACAACACATTTGCCCAACAAGAGGTGGTAAAAAGAAAAGATGCATTAAGCGAGGATTCAGTTTGACTTCACTATGACAAATCCAGGCACAGGAAACTGATAGTTTGTCTTTGCCTTACAGAAGCAGATACTTGCACACATGCTGCTGCCATGAATACAGCCATGTATTCATGCTCTTAGTTCACACCGTATCTGCAGGCCAGATCAATTTTTGTAAGCATACTTCACTGTTGGTTTTGATATCAGTTGTGGATTGAGTTCTAATGATGTTGATTTCTAATGATGGGATCTTCATTAATTTGGGCACGTTATTGAGCACTTTCACAAGTCCCTCAGCGTGATTACTGATGCCTTACTTACAATCCAAAGCCAATAGTGTTTATGGAAATTTTGTAGGTCAAAAATAATCTACAGTCAGTGCTTTTCCTTCCCTGGAAACAAATATCATACAGTTAAGAATGTAAGAATCTAGTTACAGTAAGAATCATAGATGGACTACCCCCTTCAAGGGGGAACACTGTCTGCCTAATGTATTCAGACCTGGGGTTTTGTAAGAGCAGAGCTGAGCGGGAGAATCACCTCCCCTGACCTGTTGGCCTTGAGTTGCAGCCCAGGATATGATTGGCTTTCTGGGCTGCAAGTACACTGCTAGCTTGTATCTAGCTTTTCATCCACCAGCACTTCCATGTCCTCAGCAGAATTGCTCTCAACCCATTCTTCCCTCAGTCTGTGCTGGTGTTGGGGATCACCCTGACCCATGTGCAGGACCTTGGTCTGCTCAAGCCTGTCAAGGTCCCTCTGGATGGCATCCCATCTTTCTAGTGCATCAAATGCACCACTGAGCTTGGTGTTAACCTGCAATTTGCTGAGGGTGCATCCCATCCCACTATCCATGTTGTTAATGAAGATACTAAATTTATTCACAAGGGTACTAAATAGTACTGGTCCCAGCATGGGCTCTTAGGGGATGCCGTTCATTACAGGTTTCCAGTTGGATGCTATGGTGGGGGGCCATGGTCATGGTAGTGTTTCCTAATGTGCCAGCAAATGCTCGAGCTAGCCTGCACACAGGAGAAAGAACAGGGAGAAAGAGGAAGGAAGGGTTTATGCTACCACCTCTGCTTGCTTACTTGCTGTTTTGCAGAACTCTGGTCTTGCTGTGCATGTGTTAATGAAGTTCTGCTAGTAACCTGTTTTGTGCTTGTTGTAGGGAAGATGTATCTTCAGAGCATACATTTCCCTTGTGCAGTTAGTCTCTTCATTCTTCATTGTTTGTTTCAAACAGTACTGTCCTCCTATGTTTTTGGATAGTCTCACCTCAACCTTAACAAGCAGCACGCCTGGCAGCATCATCACATCAACCAGTCACCACGAGAGCAGCACGCACGTTAGCTCCTCCAGCAGGAGCGAGACAGGAGTTATAACCAGCAGTGGAGGCAGTGCTCCTGACATCATCTCACTGGACTGAAACAAGAGGCAGCCTTGGAACTCCAGGAGAAATTGCACAGAGCTGCTTGTTGTATCTCTGGAACTTCAGCATCTCGGAAGTTACGCTGATATTTATTGAAATTATTTGCCTTCCAGAAATGGAGTAAACTCATCTACACTAGAAATGATAGATTTTTTTTTTTTCTTGCTCGTTAAGTAGTTGATATAGAAAAGGCCCCTTTAGAACATGCTTTTATGCTATGCTTCTGGCCTGTTCTGGGGAAACTGACTTTTTGTTGTTGGATAGATTCCACAAATGGTTTTTAATTTTGTTGTAAAACACAGCAATAATGTAAAAACAAACTTTTTTAAATACAAAGGCACTTAACCACTCTAGAACAACAACCTGGACAATGGTGCAGAAGTGTATGCATTGGTGAGTTTTTAATATTTTCACTGGGGCCTGTAATAAACTTCATTTAAGACAACGAAGCTTTGTGAAATAGCCATGACTTGTGTTTTATGTTTCCTGCTCCCCACTTTCCCCTTACTGGGAAGGTAGGGAACATTTCATGTTGTTCAAAAATGTAACACTCCAGACTGTGACTTCTTCCTCTTTAATGTGTGTTGAGCTGGGGATGGAACAAATTATCTATGCAAACCTTGCATTATACAACCTCTGTGTGCTGGCATGTCAGAAGTGGGACACTTCCCCCTCACTACCCAAACCCCCAAACTATGTACAGTTGAGCCACAGTTGAGTTTCTGGTTTGGTAACTTTAAGAGGTGATGGAAAGCAAACCTTTCAACTCCTTAAAGTCCTTGGTGCCCTTCTGTGCTGTTACCCAGATGCACTGAGTTGCATGCTTTCTATGGTACCCATGGGGAGACTGCAGTCATTACTTTCTCCAGAGCAGAACTGTTTTCTAGTATGCCTTGCCCATGACTTTGCCACTTCAGTAACTGCTGCATTCTGCTTGGGCATGCTGCAGCCTGACTTGCCAGAGTGTCATCATGGATTTTGGGAGGAAAAAAGCTGTAACTGCACACTGTTCCCACCAAATTGGAAGTAGGGTTAGGATTTAATGATGCTTTGTCCTGGAGTAGAAAAGCCATGATTAAAAGGCCACGTAATCAGCTAGAAGTAACTTCCTCCTCTCTTACTACTCTGAATTTGCTGCTTTGCGCAGTATATGCGGTGTCTCCTTGCACATTTCTAAGGGTAATATTGGCAGTACTGTATTGGAAGAGGTTACAGACCAGGAAAATCAACTAATTTCCATAGAGCTGGAAAAACGATATTGTCTATATATGTTGACATAGCAACTTTTCCAAGTGTTGTTTCTGAGTAACTGTATTGGAGATTACTCCTTTCCCTAGTTACCAGCGTTCATTTTGCCCTAATTTTGTTCTGTATTTTTGTATTTCTTTAGTCAGCTGTCTGGTGCTTTTTGCCTTCCGTTACTGTTACAGTATTTGAACTAAGTATATGGATAAGAAATATTGAAGCAGGATGTATTGTACCTCTTGTCTGCCCTGTATTCCCATCTGTAATGCTGCATTGCTATTCTTCATTGCCTTTTTTTGTATTATCTTTCACATCAATCTTCAATTCACTGGTTGGTCTTAGTAATGCATCCATTTCCTTCTCCTTTCCTTATCTGTTAAGTTTTTGTACCTGTTAAGGATCAGATTTTAACATGATTTATTTCCAATAAAGCCATGCTACTTATGTTTTTTTTTTCCTAATGCCCTGCAGCTGATCAGTGCTCTCTGCATCACAACTGCACAGTAACTTGAACTAGGAACAAAGGGGGGAGAGGTTTGAGAGCCGTTGTGAATAAACTGTTTAAAACTTACTGTTACTGAAGATGCTGTTTGTACTATTAATCTCAAACCAATCTGGCTGAAGTGAGGTAAGCATCTTACAAATAATTCAGAAAACTTAATGCAAGGTTAAGTGCTATTTTTAGGACATATGCTCTAAAACATTGGTGGTTATTTATAACATACAGTTAGAATATTGTTAAGCATGTGAATGTGTCCAGCTGACTGATGCTGAAGGGCTGTGTTCTCTAGCCAGTCAGGGCAGGACTTCTGCAGCTGCCGTTAGTTTTAAGTAAACTTTCTAGACCTATGACAGCCCTATCAAATGCAGACTTAAGGGATGTGAGTTCTACCCATCTAGGAGAGAACTAAACTGTTAGGGCATAAAGTGTTAGGGTAGTGTAAGGCAAGCATTAATGTGAACAGTGTAGTTTTCCTACTATATTGATATAAACAAAGTAATTATCAAGCTTTAGTAATACTTAAGTCCTTTAGTTTACTTGTTTGTGGATGATATGCATCAATGAGCTGAAATAGTGTGGTACAGGTGTGACCTATTTGATTTTTTTTTTTCCACCAGACAACACAACCTTCATTTAAGTAGTGATGGGTGCAGAGGAGACTGAGTCCCAGCTTGGTTGCACAGGCTTTGATTCCAGGTGTGCTTCCTGTGCTAAGCACACCTGTCCATTGTATCTAAGTTAGTTTTTGCTTTACTCGTCCTTAAACAAGTCTTACATGGAAGTTAAAATACACCTGACTATTTATCAAAGTACTTTGGACAGGAGAACATCTTGCAGAAAAGGTCTGCTGACTTCTTACCTCTTTCTGCTATGGAAGTATCTGGTTGTCTGAGTGGACTCAGAGAATGACCGTCACACATGGATAACCATCACACAGCCATGCTGCAAGAGAACACCCTTTTTTCTACCCATGTGTATGCTGCATCTTTTTCTGCATTTACTGAAAGTGGTCTTATTTAGTAGGGCTAGCTGCTAAGATTTGAGTCTTAGGCCATACCTGTATACCTGAGAACTATTAGCTCAAACTGATTTACAAGCTTTCCTGTTTCTATAAAGCTGTCCAATTATGTCATGTTGGCCTAATGATACAGCGCTGACCACATGAGGTTCTGTACCTGTCCTACAGCAAGAATTGCAGCACTTCCACTTGTAAATCTGCTTTTAAGTCTAGGCTCTGGCTGCTAGGAAGCTTACCTGTACTGCAAGCCTTTCACTATCAGTCTTCAACAACACAGAGGATTCAAGTTTGGAAATGAGTGAGCACATCTGTCTGAGAGGACAAAAACTGACCATTCAACAAGAGTATCTGTAAAAGCAACAATGAAGGGAGCTCATTCCTACATTAGAAAACAATTGCAGATTAGGCAAACTGGGAAGAACATCAGAAAAAGCAACTGTTTTTTGTGTATTTGTGCCACAGACAGCAATGATCACAGACAAGATATAGACAACAACAATTCCATAAACCAAATTAACATATTATTTTTATTTTTTTTAGTAGGTGATTATGCCACAATCACAGTAAGTTAAGACTGTGTGTATTCAATGTGATATTCTAAAAACTTTCCATTTTCTTCCTTGGTTTTATGAGGAAATGGTGTCAGGACAAAACTGGGCAGTGTGTCACACAACACAAAACAGATATGATTACAACTTATCTAGGAAGTTAGCTAGAGGTGGAATGCCATCCTTCAAGCCTTTGCCTTTACACATTTCAGCCACAACTTGCAGAGGATGAGAATTTGCATTGTTAGGATCTCCAGGCTAAATCTTCCACTGATCAAAGACACACTGTGGAAAAGCCTGGCCGCCAGTGCTGGATCTCAAGTCAGCAGTAAAACCTAATGCAAAGGGAGAAAAAAGAGTTATTAAGCAACAGAAAAATAATGGTTTATTGTGAATTTCTGCACTTTTAAAGAACCTGGGTAAGGTAGTGCTACCTTTTCAGGCTCACACCCCATCTTCCTTTTAAATATACCAATACCAGATTTTCTTGTCAGCTGCCACTGAAGACAAACTCTTCCACACAATTTGCTTCAAAGAAAGACTCGACTTAAATCGATGGGAACAGAACCAGATAAACACTGTTAAGTCTTAATTTGCAGAAGATGCCACACATCCATCTGGCACCCTCTGCTGGCACAAAAGCCCAATTGAGTAGTTTACCAGAAAAAAAAAAAAAAATATTTCTTCTAAACCAATGAAATCAAGACAAGAGGAAGAAACCTGAAGCTAATAAAATTGAAATTCTTAAGTCCCTTTCACCCTGCAGTGGTGAAATGTATGTGGGTAACAAAACAAATCAAAAAAAGGGATTATCTTACCAAATGACTCATTTACAGGGAGGTACGCCTTGACTACAAACATTGGATTTCCTCCCACTTGGGATTCTTCAAAAACATGTCCCCTTTTCCTGTTCAGCACACCATAGATCCCACCAACCACTTCTTCTGGGCACTTAAAAATAAATAAATCAATCAATCTATCAACTTAAAACTAGCAGATCACCAGTTACTAAAACACAGCCAGAGAGCATTAGACAATTCTTCTAAACAGATCACCTGGTATTCTCACAGCAGCTCCCCTCTCAGAGAAATTTTTCATGTGTAACAAGTGGCTTTGCTCCCACTTCCAGGACCCCTTTCAGAAGGTCTGCTTGACTTCTCTGCCTCATAAGGCTGGGAAGTCTCCAAATACTGACTAGACTGGATTGATGTTTACATGAACAAGGTGAGGCAAAATAGCACATGGGTGGTGAAATACCTTCAACAACCTTTGGGTATGAGAAAGCAGGGTCCTCTGCTCTGTAATAAATGCATTTATTAAAGGATGCAAATTTTATACAAACAATCTCACCATACATTATCTTAGAAGTTCAAACATGGCTAACAAGCGTTCTGATAAAATCGGACTTCAACAAACAAAACCAAACACCTTTCCTTGGAAACATACCACTAAGGTTGCAAAAAGTCCCCTGCTCTGTCATGGGGAACCTCACAAGTCATATAGGTGAAATACTTCTCTATTTTCCTGTATTGTCTTTACTTGCACTCACACTCCTCAGTCCTCATGGCTAAGACATTTTTAAGCAACTGAGCTGGTAGATTTCCTTCCCAGCACCCAGCACCATTGCCTTGAATTAATTTTTAAAGTACATCTTAAATCTTCTAATCACATTTAAGTTAGTTAAGACAAACTGGTATGCAAATTGCTATACTTGGTGATAAACACTTTTAGCATAAAATACGTTTTCCAGGCTCTTTCTTGGAAAAATGTCCTTTACCATGCTTCAAATGACTTTACCGCTTGCTAACTTTGCAGTTACAGGTATCACAAGGGCAATACTAAAAGGATAGAGCCCACCGAACTCATTTTTAGGAACAATGTAAGCAATCCAGTAAAAACAAGGTTTACTACTAGGAATCTTTCTGAAAGCATCTTCCTCAGTAGTGAGAAACAGATAAGAGCCATCACTAGATACTACTTATAAGCTGCACGCCAGTACTGCCCAATTTGACCTCTGAAGATAGATGACATGGACTGTGAACTTCTTTAAGGCACAATGTGATTCACGTATCTACTTGAAGAAGATCTGACAAGATGCAAGGCTTTGAGAAAATAATCTTTCTGTCTTCAAACTAAAATAAAAAATACCAACCAACCAACCAAAAAAAAACAACCCAGAAAGAGGCAAACAAACTCTTACATAGACTTGATGGTGATACATCTTTCTTGTTCATCTTTCCATGCGTCTGTGAATCGTGTTTCGTCAGCTTTGGCTGAAGCAATGATGCCTGCTTTACAAATCAAGGAGTCTGTCAGTCTTGATTTGCCATGATCAACATGAGCAATCACAGCCATATTTCTAACATTGGACTTCTTGCCCATGAGTGCTTGGATCTGGTCTTCTGTGAAATTCACCTGGGTGGGGAAGGAAACAAAAATAGTTTCTTTTTGAAGCAAGTTTATGTGATGTTTAAACTTTTACTACTTGATTTTAAATTCACGATCTAAAGAAGAAATGAAGTTGTTCATAACAATATGTATTACAAATAGTTCACATTTTTGTCAGTTTTTTTTTAAGTACAAAGAGGGGAGTTACGCCTTGAAATACAGCTCAGACATAGCTGCCATAAAAAGGGAGAATCCCCCATGGGGACAGAACAGCTCGTATTTGCCAAGTGCTACAGGAGCGGTGTCACACCCAGCTGCAAGCTGCAGCTCCCCGGAGAGCTCCCACAAACGGCCTCTCCTCTCCTCCCAGCACTGCCCCTCGCTTTGCCAAGTCTTCTTCTTAGAGTACTCCCCACATCCCAAGGCTTTTGGTGTTTTATGCAAGGGCCTGGCTGTTCTGCAGCCAATATACCAGAAACTGATGGTTCACCTCAGCCAAAAACCTCTTTGAAGACTTAATTGGTAAAATGCAAGATTTTCAGAGCCCCTTTCACAAATGTTATCCCAGAAAGAATTTTTCTTATTTCCATAACGACTCTGCCTGTTGCTAAGAGCTATTCCCCTCCTTTGATTTGCAGAAGAAAGTACCTGACCCTGGTAATTATGTATTAAACACACGACGCCTTAGCTAAGGACAACGAGATCTTACTAATCTAGGCTTGTCTTATTCTATACTGAGACACCTGTAGGTCACAGCAGCGCAGTTAATGGGGTTATTATTGCAAATCCTTTTAGAGCACGAAGTGCCACACAGGAAAAAAATAAATAAAATAAAATAAAATAAAATAAAATAAAATAAAATAAAATAAAATAAAGGGAATATTAACCACAAACAAAAACCACACACCACACCGCTAGTTTATACCAGTTGCTCTAATGGGGAAAGATACACCAGAAGGAACACTTGAAAAGATGGAGCAGTAATTAGCAGAGAAATAAAGAAATGCATTTCTATCACTACAGCAACAAATGTTTCTAGCGCAGTCTGGGCCTTAATGAGTGCATTTGAACACCTGGAACCTGTCTTCATGCAAGGATAAAATATTAGTAAAAAAAAACCAGCCCAGCTCAGCCCAAAATATAATTATTTGTAGGAGACAAAGCAGGGTGTTTGTACACGTACAGACACATTTCTGATCTGCTTCTTTATTACTCCACATCCCAACTTCGGGCTGTATGGAAGGGAGGTTGCACTGCACAGCCCTTGCAGCGAGGGGGGAGGATTAAGGGTCTGACAGCAACCATGATGTTGTTGTGGGTGTCTGCTTCCGACTGTCTGCCCAGAATGATGGCACGGGTGAGCTGTTCTTTGGCGATGGGGGAAATCTCGGGGTCAGCTGCCCTTGTCCTTACCAGAGACTTCAAGTTCCCATAACATAAACTGGGAATATCATGCTGCCGCGACAAGTAGGCCTGGGAAATTCCTAAAGCATGTTCCTAAAGAATATTAAAGAATTATTTTTGACTTTTAACATTTTTCCCTGTTTTATATTGTGCTGTGCTAAAAAGAATAAAAAAATCACTATTCTGTGAGAATTAAGTATAGTGTACAGCTGCGCTACATACAATCATCTCATAATGTACGTGAACACTTAAGTGTTGAGAATTACACCTACCACCTCTTTGTGTTTGCTAACTACCCACTTAATTGATAAATATTTAACTGGTGTAAATATTACTTTAAATTTTATATTCCTTTAGATATTATTTTTAACTGAAATATTTATTTTTTCATTGTCTGCAAGTCTCCAACACACAGGCTAAATTTAGGTCTTTTTGGGGGCAGGGAGCAGAGATAACCATAACAGTTTTCTTCCTTATGTTTTACGCATGCAGTCCTCCTAGAAACGTCCATTTGCATTAATGTAAACCTCATGCATATTTTTCTCCCACTTGACTGGGTGCTCTCCTACAGGCTGTGCATATAGTCTGCAATAGGATGGTATTGGAGTTGTAAAATCCCTGATCCATCCCTAAAAACAACAGAGCCTTACCCTCCAGGGGGGATAATCATATCCCCCTGTTGTAAAAGTAGAAGATACATGGCGCGACCCTTATAAAAGACTTGGATGTGAAACGTCAGCTTTATGGTGTAGTTGCTTGGTGGTTTAAGAAGTCTTTAAGACAATGCTATTGCTTGTGGAGCTGCAGCAGCTTGGGTTTGAGATGAAAAAAGCTGTAAGTCATGGTGGAGGAAAGGAGAGCACAGAAGCACTGTGGGAGATGAGCAAGGCCAGACAGTAGTGGAGAGGAAGGCGGGGGGTAAGGCAAAGGGAAGGGAAAGCTACATCCAACTTGAAGGGACTGGAAGGATCGCAGGCCCTAAAGCTCTGTCCTATACCACAACAGAAGGGCAACATCGTCAGCCAAGGGGGTTTAGAGGCAGGCCTCAGTAAGTGACTTCAAAACTTCTGCTGACAAATCTCTGGGCAAGACAATCCCCAAAACATATTACAAAATTTAACTCAAACTTTCCATCCTTTTGCTCAACTACAAGACTGCATCCCTTCCCAGAAGCCGAAATTCCAGTGTTAAAGTTATTACTGCATTAGTACTTTTCGCCAGAAATACAACACAACCCACCTAGGCACGAGGCTTTCAGCACAGAGGAAGCTACATTTTACAGAACTCTGCAAAACCACTCCTTATCTTGCTCCTGCAAACACCAGTCCTTTCCTTCCCAGTGGCTTCCACACCTGGAGAATTATCTCCAAGTTGGATTCTTATCCTCAGGGTGCCCAGGGAGGCAGGTTCAGGATACTTAAATCTTACCTAAAGCCCTAGAAGTATGTTTGTTGCTAGCAACGACATCTGCAACAGAGCAGTAAAGCTCATTTGTAGAGGATGGGATTTTCTTGGCTACCACCTCATCGTGTAAGACAACTCCTACAGAAATCTGAAGTTATTAAAAGTCTCATTGCTTCCAATGCAGGATACATACATAATACAATAAGGGCTGAAAAAAAAAAAAAGAGAAAATAAATTGTCCTAAACCAAACATTATAAAGTCTTTTCGCTGTCTGTCATTACTTGCTGGAAAACAATAATTTCTACTTTAAAATGACCCCAAATCTTTCTTCTTTGCATTTCATCTCAAACTGATTTGGACAACCGTTTAACTTAACAACTAATTAGGCTTGCAGAGACTAATTATTATTTAAAATTTGATATAGAATTTACCTGCACAAAAATCTACAAGCCTCACCAGTAGCTGAATTTGAATTTTCTTTTAGGTCATTGATGTAATCATTAAGTAGCATTATAGGACATCCAACTTGTTCTGTGTGGTCACTCTCTTTACCTAATTAATTCATTAACAACTAGCTAGGTTGGAAGGCACTTGCAGACGATTTCAGTAAACTAAAAGCAATAAGGAGCCAGAATGCCACAAATATCACCAGGACACTGCAAAAAAATCGGCTGTTACTGACATCTTTATAGACAGGGATTCTCATCTAAAGACATTCAAAAATCTTTAAAGAGATTTATTTCCTGCTCTGATCATGGCTGCACCCCTCAGTTTTGCTGGGATTATGCAATCATTCTTCAGTGCTTTACTCATTGTGTCCTACATAAATCCGTGTTTTTGTCTAGAAGGAACTTCAGGCCAGTACTACGTTGCTTTCTCAAGTCCTGCTGCAACACTGGCTTTCAAAAAACAGAGGGAAGTCATTACCAGTGCTCCCCCAAAACAGTCAGTATCAACACTGATCACTTAGATGAAGTTATTATTGACAGCCAAGCACACCTTTATTATCTTTTGGTTAATCCATTGGCCTAAATAAGTATTTTTAAGAGCATAACACTGCTGTCTCACTTTCAATTCACTTTGTCGTATCACAGCAGCTGTTCCTGTTTACACAGCTCAGTAAAGCATAGTTAAGTTTCTGCTAATTAGCTTGTTAATAAAATATAGTATATTAGAAAACAGAGAGCTCAGTTCAAGCATTAATATTAATGTCCTGTAAGGCTTTCTGGCAGAGACTTCAGGAATACGTATTAGTAAATAAATACATTTACCTCTTCATTTACACAAATGCCAATGCAGAATTTACCATTTATGCTGTTCTATAATGGAAAGAGGCAGTGGCATCACAACAATTTTTGTCACAAAGACAACCGAAAGCACAAAGCCAGATTAAAAATTAATAGCCATCTTAATTTTAAATCTGTTTCTCATTGTAGAACTGCTACAAAGCCTCTTATCTGTTGTGCAAGGTAGCAAACAGATCAAAGTTATCTTGCTATACAGTGCTGCAGAGGAGTTAAGGTCTTCTGTGAGCGACACCACGCAAAGGCAGGGGTATTTTCAGGAGGGAGAAACATCGCTGCATTATTAAAAACAGAACATCACTTTGGCCAAAACCTTCAGGCTTTGTGGCTGCTACAGCCAGCCATGAGGACCTTCTCCTGGCAGGTACTGCCGGCCATTTGGGCAACGTGCAGCACAGCACTGCTCGTCCATGGCTAGCAGCACCCCAGGGTGCGGCCTCATCGCAGCATAGCCGCAGGTCAGAAATACATCTTCTAAAAGCAAAGAAGATTACAACGCCTGTTGAAGCTGACTAGGTAACTATACTACCCATTTCAGCATGAGATTGTGACAGTTGTACAGAAAAGATTACAGGAATAAAACTGAAGATCCAGGAAACGTGAAGCCATGCAAGCATCTGCTCGTCACAGAGGCAGGTTGGTAAATTCTCATTCACTAGGATAAAAAGTGCTTCAAAACAGGTGAAACTGCTTTTATTTCAAATAACGGGGCAGGTTTGTCAAGGAGGAAAATGTCAAATACATAAACCAGCCCCACATCACAGCCCGCCACTCCTGACCCGGTTCAGGTCAGGGCGTCCTTCCCCACAGTACGACGTCTGGTCACACACAGGCAAAGCCTTTCCCCAACCTCACTGGAAAAAATGCTTTTATCTCCCGTATTTATAAACTCTGATGGCCAGCGTTTAATCCCAAGGCTTCCTTTTAACTTGTGAGCAACACAGACACGTCTAAAACCGTGCCCTGCGCCAGAAGGAGGAAGCAGCAAATCCCCTTGCCCCCTTACACGAACAGAGCTCGGAGGGGATAAAAACGAAGCTCAGATGCCGGGAGGGAGGGGACGCGCCCAGCACCGCCCCAGCAGCCTCCTGCCGTCTCCAGAGGGCCGCCGGGGTGCCATAGGAAGGAGGCGAAGCTCCCTGAAAGTGCCGCTGCGAGCCGCCAGCCCTTCCCCACAGCGGGCAGGGCGAGAAGATGGCGGCCGCGCCCCCCTCAGGAGCCCTCTCCTCAGAGGACGGCGGCGGGTAGGCAGCCGCGCCTCTCCTTCTTCTCCTCTTCTTCCTCCTCACTCACCATCACCATGGGTCCCCTCTGCTCGCTCAGCTGTGGCCGGACTCCTGAGGCGGCGTCTGTCCTGGTCTGCACCACCAGCCGCCGCTCGGTCCCCGTGTCCGCGGTGTCGGGAGGGGACGGCACCCCCTCAGGGTCCCCGCTGTGCTGGGTGGGCAGGGAAGGGAGTCCCGGCGGCAGCCGCCCAGCTCTTCTCAGACCCTCTTCCACTTTTTCAGGTGCTGGCAGCGGTGAGGAGGACGCGAGGCGGAGCCCTGTCCCTGTCCTTGTCCCTGTCCCCGGGCACAGCCTGCAGGGGGAGATGCAGCCTCGGCTCCGGCGTCCTGCCGCCTGGCTCCTGCTGGACCCCCGCGGTAGGTTTTCCACCGGGGTGTGCGCCCTGAGCAGCCGGGTTTGAGGCCAAAGCAGCCGGGCTTGGGGGCCAAAACCCCTCGGTGGTTCCTTCTAGCAGTGGGTTAAATGGCTTAGCGGCTCCCGGTTAGGGTGTGAAGGCATCAAGTCCCTTGATAAATAACTCGCTGTCATTAAAGGCATTAGAGTAATAACACTTCACATTCCTAATACAGACTTTCACCTGAAAATGTCTTCTACAAATATTATGTAATTAAGTTGTCAAGCACAGAGCAAGTGCATGAATGTCGTAACTAGCTTCTGGGATCAAGATAAATGCAAAGTTATGTAGTAATTCTTCCTAAAAACTGAAGGTCAGAGAAGAACATCAAATCCAACTATGCTGTAAACATATTGTTAAGTATAAAACACTGTGGATGGAATAAATGGTACTCTTTACCATGGCAAAGGAGTGGTACGGGTCAGAAAAAGCTCCCAGCCTTAGGCATGGAAAAGTACTGTCCTGGTACTTTCTGCAGAGCTTCTGATGGAGGAGAGTTTGCAGGATTTTACTCAGTTAGATAAAGTTTAATACAATCAAATAGATTTAAGATATCAAAATAGCAACAGCAAGCACTCCGGAAGAAGTGGAAAGTGAGAATGGGATAAAGAAATTGCCTGCACTTTTTTTTTCTTGACACAGCAGGAGCTCAGAATTACACGTTGCCTCAAAGGCATTACTCATTTTATCAAAGAGCAGGTATTAGTCATACCATACTCCTCAAAGCAGTACTATAACAGAGGAAAAACTAGATCTGAGATCTTCATATTGCATGGGCTGTAAGCTCTACGTTTTGCTGCCTTGTCATTAGCTATACTTGAAAAGAATAATGTCTGACCAAAAAGTCCTTTACTTGTCCAAGAAGGAAAATAGCGGAGAACCTCTTGTCATTCAGCTCCTGTGACAGCGTGTGCTATTACAGTCATCTGCTTCTCTGAACAAGAAGAAAATTCACCAAGTAACTTTGACGGCAAACTTTCTCTAACCAAAGGTTTGTTCCTCTTGTACTGCATCCTGCGTGAGTTGTGAAGCAGACATCAAACAGCTGCCTCTAATCAACCTGATTGTGTTACAACAGAGGGAGAAGCACTGTTTTTTTCCACAGAATTGGGCAGCATTGCTATGGACTTCCTTAGGCAGACAGAAATTCGGCTCTGTGTGCAGTTATCTGTCAAAACGAAGAGCTTTCTGAAGACTTGATCATTGATTACAAAACAAGCTTTTCTTATGCCTGCATGCACACACACTTGCAATCTTAGTACCAGTTTGCACAGCTGGTGCACACCCATGATCCCATAAATATAATTGAAATTAACTTTATTTCATCTGTCTTATTACATTTCAATTTATGCCAATCTGTGCAGGAAAACAAACCTTATGAAACTCTTGAATGGTTTCCAAATTAACAGGCTATGAAAAATATCTGTATTTTCTGGTTTGCTATTTTTATGGCCGTCTTATTCTTTACAAGACTTCCATTCCATTTGAAAATTACAGCTCTTACACAACGTATATTTTAACCTTTATACTGCCTACAAGATTCTTTTTACAGGTGCTAACTGTTCTTCTTCCCACTCTTTTACTAAGAGCGCAGCCTTCTTTCATACTTTTGGGGCAATTGCTGTCCTCTCTCCTCCACAGTGTCATCATCACCTATGGATATGGAGAATGCTATACTAAATCTTTTCTGGTTGAAGCATTGCTAAAATGCATCAATGGAGTTAATGAAAATGCACACGAAGAATAAAAATCATGCCTATAGAAACAGCACAGCACAAGGGCTTGTGCTTGTATGTGCTTACACATAAGTAATGTGTAATATTATCTTTGTACTTGTCTTCTGCATAGCCTTGATCTATTTTTTATACACTGTGGTATGGCCTAAAACAATCTAAAACTATTTCACGTGTGGTTGATTGTTCTGTGTTTCCAACATTGTAAGTAAGAGTAGGCAGTAGAAAATTTGGGATGTTTGAAGAACTTTGAAAAGAGAGGTTGGTAAAAGTGTAACTGAGGTTTTCTGAAAAGGAATAGATCCAAAGTGTAACAAGTGTTGCTGCACTGTTGTATTGAGGGTACAAAGTGCCAGGGTTCTTTTTTTAGTAACCTTTATTTGTGCTCAAAGCAGGAAAAAGATTGCTTTGCTAGTTAATACCTGGGCAGCAGGAGAAGCTGTGATGTAACAGAGAGAGCTGTTTCCTGCTTTCAGTGTTTCACATCAATTTTCACTTGCTGTTTTGCTTCAGATCCAGTCTTTCATACATGATCGTAAGTTTCTCTCATGTAGAGATTGATGCACTTTGGTTTAGATTCTGCTTTCTATTCCATTCACGTTGATGTGGCCTGCTTTGCCGTGCACAGAGTACTTGGGATCTCCAGGGGCGTAACTGAGCCAAATGGGTCTCATGATCTATATGGATTAATGTTGGCAACATCCAGTAGTTTGGAGGATGGGTGTTATCAAAAGAACTTGTGTAGACAAGCAGGACTTTCTCTGGCAATCCTCTAGGTAAGCCAAGCACAAGGCAGCTCTGACCTGAAAGCCAGATAACTTATTTGGTCTAGTTCTGTTTTAATGATATGTCTTTTTCTTGGGGAGTATGTTAGCTCAGGGTGGCACTCCATTGCCATTACTATATAGATTCCATGCCAGTGTTGCCACAGATCTTGAGAGTTCCAAGTGCATCTGAAGAGCTCAATTGTGCCTTCACCTAAATATATATATGTGTATATATACATATATATATGATTTTTCCCTAGAACAGTTCAAATTTGAACCCTGCATGCATGAAAATGGCACCACCTTAACTAACAGCTTGGCATGCTCTGTAAATCCAGTGTCCTGTTTGTCTCTTGTTCAAATATATAGACTAAGATGTTGACCTGACTGTCCTCTGAAGACAGCAGGTTTATGCGTGTTTCAGTAGGTCAGCTATTTGGGTCTGATTTCTAGTAATGATGCATGAGAAGGAAAAAAAAGCAACTTTATTACTACAACAAAATCTTTTGCTGATGTAAGATGTATGATGGGGCAATTGTTCTTCGCAACTGATGCTTTTTGGACCACTGGCAAGGACCAGTCCTGCAAAATTTTCATCATTTGAGCAGTAGACCTCTTTGAATCTTATGCTTTACAATATTTCTGTATGAATAAAAAGCTGTGATAGATGTGCTTATGGCAGCAAAAAAGTACCTCACCAACACAATCTGTGAAAGCGATACCACTGAATCCTGTAAACAGTAGAAAAAGTTGTTGTTGTTGTTGTTTTTTTTTTAAAAAAAAAAAAAAAGTTGATTTTTCAGGGCTGTAAAAAGAATGTCCTTCTAGTTATAAGTTGAAGCTCTATGGTATAACAGTTTTGGGAAAGCAATGAATAACTTCACTAACAACTTTTGGGATTTTCTAGCAAAGCACCACTTTTAAAACTCAAAGTTTCATTAATTTGTTGCTATGGCTTTTTTTTGTACTTTGTAGCCTCTGATCTCAAGCAGCCTGTGTTTTTTGAAGCCTTGACTATCCTGCTAAACTTAATTTCATCTTGAAGTTCAGATAATCAAGGGCATATTGTTACATATAAAACATGTGTCTGTAACTTATTGTCATAGCTTTACTTACCAGAATGCAATTCTTTTAAAACTATTAATCAGAATGCTGATGGGTTTCATTTGCTTTTTTTTTTTTTCTTTTTTTAAATTATGCATTGGCTGTAGTTAAGCAATCTCTTTGGATTTTGCCTGCACTTCAGCAATGCCTGGGTTTATCTCACAAAATATTAGACTTCTCATAGAGATCTACACTGGAGGCCTTCCTTGGCAATGAAGGGAGTCGGATGTTTCAGGAAGGCGTTTCAGCTTGTTGCTTGGCTGCAAATTGTGGTGACTGAATGACTGGTAGAATGTGCCACATGATATATTTTGATATGTTTTCTGTTCCTTCACTGGATGGCTTGCAAGAATACCCATTACATATTAGCATTGGCATTAACACATAAAAGCAGCATATAATTTTCAGAAGTACTGTCACTGTGTTGCCTTTATTCTTTCCCCTTAAATGAGGGAGATTGCTATTGTCCTTGGTTTGAAATAATTTGCCCCCAAATGTCTCTTCAAAAGCCAAGCTGTGAAAATGAGCATTTTGCAAAGACTGGTATCTGTAAATTTGGAGAGGATTGTCTGACTGTTTGTGCTAGAGACCACACATACCCAGTGAACAAGGACATAACTGAGTCAAGATTGTCTTGAGTTGAAGGTTGGTCTCGTAAATAAGTCACTGGACTTGGTTTGGGAAATGAGAGAAAGGCTTTGGAAAACTACATAATCTTTTCCCCATTGTCCCTGCTTGTGAATGAAATTAATAATGTTTTCCTAGCTTATCATTATTTATTATCACAATACTTATAATCTAATATTATGTTATTAAATACAGTGATATGGGTGTAGAAGCAGATGTTTTATCAAATATTCAAGGTAATTTAGTTGTAGTGCTCGTTCAGTTCTATTCATAAAACAGTGAAAAGGAAATGAAAGTACAAGGAATGAGATGTTTTTCTGCTTCAAGAAGAACGCAGGCAGATTTTCTGTAGTGAATTAAATAAGGGCTAACACCCATCTTTCTGGTAACTCTTCTACATTGAGAACATCTGCCAGGTTGCTCTGGAAAGGTCACATCTGCTTATCTGGGGGCAGGGTATGCTCTGTAATTGATGGGGAAGAACAGCACAGGCCCAGTGGCGATGCAATCAGGTTGCCCTTAGCAAAGCCGCTGCAGAAGTAAAGACAATTTCAAGAAGCTGCATCAGGAAAGCAGCTCAGGTGGACTCACACGTACAGGGCTTGAGGTCTCCAAAGAATCTTTGTCTCTTTATTACTCAGGAAGAGAACAGATGAAGGCTGAGGGCTCCTTGCTCCTGCCAGATGCGGCAGCCAGCTTCCTTTGTTGGCAGAGCCCCGGTGAGCACCTCCAAGCCTGGGACGGAGCAGCTGACACTTCACAGCCCGGCTGGATCAGCTGCCTGGGGCACTCAAACCTTTCCTCCGCTGCGACCTGCCAAGGAGGATGTGCCCCTGTGAGGCTGAGGATATCACAGAGCAGAGGCACGGTGTGAGCAGACTGGAGGATGAGCACTCACTAAAATGGGGCAGCTTTGGGGCAGAGCACCACAGCGATCATCCTAATCGAGGCTGTTAAAGCAAATCTAAAGTTTCACAGCCCCCTTTTTATGCCATGACCGGAGTGAGACTTGTAGTAATTGAATCAACTTTTTCTTACGTCACCTAGCTGCAATCATGAGCAGTTTACTGTAATAAGTGTAAAAACTATAATAATTTTCAAGCAGAAGTGATCTGAGCTTCCGTGGGGAGGCAAAAAGCCACGGTTAAATATTTGTGTATGTTTGAGTGACGACAGGATGGTTGTGAGTACTCTGTGTTGTGTCTTAAAGTGACTCCCATCATTTAACATAACTTTTTCTTACCTCACCTGGCAGCAATCACAAGCAGTTTGCTTCAATAATAAATATAAAAAATGGCATTAAAATAAATGAATGTAATTACAGGGGAAAAGAGTCTGTTGTGGTACTGAATGTTTGTTCGTATAGTCAGTTCTTTACAAAGGAGCGTTTTTCATTTTATAGAATCATAGTATCATAGAATATCCTGAGTTGGAAGGGACCCTTAAGGATCATCAAGTCCAACTCTGATTTTACAAGCAGAAGGCTGTTTTTTATAATGTTTCCCTCCCCTTGTGCTCCCTGAGAGCTAAAAAAATTAACGTGAACTATTTGGTGCCCCTGACATAACTGTGAGACACTGGATTTCTGCAGATTGTCAGTGTTGCATGAGGCAAAAATGTAGAATCCAAGCCATTCTTTCAAGTTTTTATTTGGTCATAATACCAACAGGTTTATGGAGTTGTTTTTGTCATTAGTGGGAACAGGCACTTTTTTGTGCATGTGTTTCATAATTGAATGATCCTTTAAGGCTGGGAAACTGCATTAAGATCAGAAAAAAGAAAAAGTAAGGATTTTTCTCTAAGGCACTGCCATATGTCTTTCCAGGTGGAAATACAACAGGGTGCAGTAAGGCAAGGATTGTGGAGGGACCCTGTTGTGCATGGCTGCTGGAAAGCATATGGTGCAATAATATTCCAGCTCTGACTGTGAATTTTCCTTCTTGTCTTGTCTGGCAAATACGATTTTTTCTAACGTATACTCAAATATTCTGTTTGTGCCTAGGAAGAGAGTGCTTCTCCATCACCAGAACTGCCTACTAGATCAGGTCCTACCTCAGAGAGAACCTCAGAAGAAACAGAGAAGAGGTATGAAAAATGCCTTAAGTAATTGTCTGAACCACCTTCACAACGTAGAAGACGGTTACAGAGGGATTTCAGTGGCCTAACTAGACATTTTAGGATGCTGGATTTCCAGGAGAAGGAATCCCTCTCTCCATCCTGACACAGTATCTGCTCCAAAGAAAAATAGTGCTGGTCTTCAGCCAGTTTTTGCACCCCTGCAGTAATGCTGACCTGCAGTTGGCTTGGTGTCAGGGCTCCCTTCCGATGCTTGAAGGGCACTGCATGGAAAGTACTACGTTCAGAATATATTATTGCTTAACTTTCTCAGGGTGCTCTTCAGGGCACAATGCTGGAGAAGTGTTAAAACCCAAGCTCCTGTCTTCATGCTTGGCCAGGCATGTCTAGGACTGCATGGAGCTTCACATCTTGCAGGCCTTCACTTCCTGGAGCTTCCTGAAATGCTTCACACTTACGTGTAGTCAGAGATTATAATGAAAAATAGAAGTTTTTATATTTGTTTCAGTATCATCTTTCAGTATTGGTCAGTGTACGCTATAGCTCCTGAGTTGCTTGTGGCTTCTGCGGAAAATGGCATAAATCTCTAGCACTTGGCAGTTTTGAAATACGAAGCCCATGCTGGGCATTTTGTCTGTAATCATAAGCAGCTTAATGACTGGCTTCTATTCTGCAACTGGAGAGGGATTTAACATCCCGGAAAATATATTATTATCTCTAAAGCTATGATCTCTACCATAACTGTGGGTATTCTGTATTGTCCAATCCTTTTTCAAAATCCTATTAGGCTTTTGACCTCCATGATTTCTATCAGCACAAAATCCCTTAGAGCAGGAATTAACCCCTTACAGAGTTCCCTGTACATTACCACTGGGAGCATTTCTGTGCTGCAGGGGTTCTGCATTGTGGTGCTGAAATGGTTAGCAATCTGAAGCCGTGCTTTTCTGCCAGCGTGGCAGAAAGGAGGCTGGGGACAAATTTATGGGTGAGGCTATCATCTGCCACCTTTGCAGTGTGGTTGTAGTACAGTTCTTAAGTAACAGAACTGAGATATGGAGTTGTCCACTATGTTCCTAAAACTAGTGTTTTCTCTCTCTCTCTTTTGGCCTTTACCTTTCCTATTAATCTTCTTTCCCCCAAAGGCTGAAGACACAAACCAACTCAAACTCATGCACAATGGATGCAAAATAAATTCTGCAGATTCAGTTGTAAAGTGTACCTGAGTTGTACCTTCCAGGCAGTGACCTAGGAGCATCACCCCAATGTGAGCTGGCAGTTGCACTCAGAGCATTTCTGGGTTTCTCTACCTGTATGTACTGGTTGAATGAACAAGGCATCATCATAATTGCCGTGCCCTTATGCTAGGTGAAATACTTTCTCTTACTTTACAAATATTGAGCAGAGCAGAGCTGGCCATGTTTATAGGAATGCCATTTGTGACACTAATAACAAAATGACGCTGGTGTCTTGTTTACCTATCAAGTGCATGCTCTTGCATTTTCCATCTGCTAGGGTGTAATTCTATTGCATGCTGTATTTTAATATTTTTCCCTGTAGTCAGTGCACTGCTCCACAAGAAGAACAAAAGAAGGCATCAGGGTTTTATTACAGCAATAGTAAACACTGTTATGGTGAAAATAGTATTCCTTAGAAGCTGTAGGATATCATCTCGTCCATACACATACACAGCAGATCCCTTCAGCAGCCCGTGCCTGCACTTTTATAGCATTTTCAACATCGTCTTTCAACTTGCTTTGCTTCTTTGAGGGCCATCTGTCTGTGAATAATCATTCTTGAGATACTTAGTCTGAACACATCCTTTCTCCTTAATTGCTTGGATCTGATGAAAACCCTTTTCATTTTACTGATGTTCCTGTCAGAGGAAACAAAATAAAAAAAAAAAAAATCAGAATTGTCACCTTAAAGATTTTATAAATCCTCCTGTTCGACTCCTGTTACCTCACTGTTACCTGGTGGTGGTGGTGGGAATTAACAGATGAAGTCATGTTTCTGGTAAGTGTGAACACGGTCAGGAGTAAAAGCAAAGGGCAATACATATGTAGCAAACATCCACAGTTCTACTAAAACCCAACTGTTGGAGAAATTTTTCAGAAACATTGCTGTGAGCTGTAGAGCTCTGAGGTGAGTATATTGTGGGGCCTGGGTTACTGGGAGCTCCTTATGAGCACTACCTCTACTCCATCAAGTAGATAATAGGGTGGCAGAAAATCATTTTTATTGCTTTTTTTTTTTTTTTTTTTCTGTGGAATTCCTGCAAATGTGTCCGATGTGGGAGTTTCAGGTTACCAATGGAAAAGTTGGAGTATGGTGGGGTCACACATTTCACTGTACTAGAGTCCAAATTCAGCGGTGGTGTATCTTACACAGTGAGTTTCCCAGAACTTGGGAGAGGCATCTGCTAAGCAGCAATGTCAAACAAACTGATACATAAGGTATGACAGAATTACAGAGGTCACAAGTTGTGCTAGAAACGGAAAAGAAATGCAGTGCAACTTTTCACCCATTGTCTTATTTTTGAATGTATCTGACCAGGGTGGCATGTTTATCCAGCTTTAAAACTTCAGAGATGATTTGAGGTGTAAAATGTGATGGAGAGCTGATAAGGCAGGGACCTTGCTTCAGATGTCATCAACAGTCTGTTTTTGTTGTGCAGCCTTCCTGCAGATCTACCTGGAGGCTCTCAGCAGGAGCAAAAAGCTGCTGTGTGCTGTCTGTTAAGCAGTAACGGGCAGTCCTGGCCTCAATTAGCTGTTAGTCTAATGGTCCTAAATCTGCACACTTTAACCTGTTTTGCATTACCACTGTGTATGTGTGAATGGCCCCAAGCAGGTCAGTGTTTGAGTCTTGTGAGACAGTTTGCAGGATCAAAGTGTAGATTAAGTGTTTAATTTAAAATTAAAGAGGAAAGAAGCATCCCTCCCCACCCCCCTTTTCTTTCCTTTCTGTAGTCATAACTATTAAAAAGTTGCATTGATTGAGAACCTTACAGTTAGGATTTTGTTCACATTTTACAAGAAATAAACCTCTTCAGAGACAGACTAAATGCTTCTTTTAGCTTCAAAAATAAAGCTTGTTAGTGGAATTACTCTTCAGGGATGTGTTACTGACTCCAGGGGATTTTCGTGGCACTAGGGCAACTGGGAGAGTTGTTTACAGCAAAGGCAAGGACTTAGCTCAAGGGAGAGGCTTCCCCCAGCACAAACAGCTGTTTTTGTCACATCAGAGGGAAGAAAAGATGCAAAAGAAACATCTTAAAATGCGCAGAGTGGATAGAAAAGGCAAGAAGAGTAAAAAGGAAGCACTAATAAAAGAGGGGCGGCAGAGATCTACCTTGTGTTATCAAAACCAGGGGGGAGCTGCCCTCCAGGACAGCCCTGTGCTGCTGCTGCTGCTTCCCTGCAAATGTTCCCTGCAGACGTGGGCACGGGAGGGTTTTCCAGCCCCACTATACAAGAGCCAAGGCGGGGGGTGGGTTTCGTGGGCTGGGCTGAAATTTGACATCAGGAGGAAACTGGAACCTGGCATTGGTGGAAGCTGCCTGTGATGCAGAGGTGAAGGCTGGATCTGGCTTGGTGCTTCGGGGAGGTGAGAGCAGGGGACAGGCAGATATGCAAAGATCCAAAGAAGCAGGAGCCCGTCAGTAGCTGAGGAGGAGAAACGGACAGCATGGCACCATAGGAGGGCAGCCCCGGCATGTGTAAAAGGTAAATAAGTAATCGTGGTGAAATGAGGGGCAGTTTGATTGGAAAACCGTCTGGTTGCTGCTGTCCTGGTCTGGCTGGATTTCTTGCAGCTGATAACGTGCTGTAGAGCAAACAGCGTGTTTCTGGTACACTTCTGCAAACCTTTACAGGAAACCTGGATTCATGGTCATCTGATTAATCTCGAGGCTTTGTTTAAAAAAATGTGAATCAACTTCAAAAACAACCAAAAAATAGTTTTCAGTTTTATTTTTTCTAGAGTAAAATACATCTGAAAGAAAAGAGTTCAGAGGCAGGCTTAGCACCTCTGTGAGACTCATGCATGCTACGGAAGGGGGGATTACAAGCAAAAGATCACTTGCAATCAGATACTTCATATTTTAGATCGTTTCCTTTATGTGTGTTGGTGAGCTGCTAACACCTGCACTGAACGGAGTAGGCAAAAGTATTGGAGCATTTAACTAACTCTAATAACAGTCTTGCATGTTAAGAGAATGGTGTGGAATTATAGCAGTAGGAAATAAAGAGGGATCATAATGGAAACCAACTGTGTGATGAAGTGTAAACAAATCAGAAGTCAAATTAAGTCCTATTAAATCTGACTCAGATATGATTTGCCTCAACTTGACTTCTCTGGGGTTGCAGGGTGGTTTTTTTCTGTATGCTGTCTAAATAGTATAGGAGCATCGTGCAGATGCTGCCAAGTTAATCAGATGAATAGTCCTTTGAGCACAAGCAGGAGTTTTAGGGATGAGTGATCAGGACATTTGTTGGGGCTGCAGGTCAGATGGGACCGCATTAAACTAAGGAGCAGTGCGAATTATCCAGTGTGCAGATAGGAATGGGAGGAGAGATGAAACTGTGTTTCAGCAATGTAACCTGATAAATGTAATACTGGCTGTGCCCTTGAAGAAGGAAATTCATCATCTTATTTCCTGTTTCCACGTAAATCTTGTATCTAGGATCTAGTACCAGCTAGCCACCAATTTGTTGAGAGATTACAATTACAAATCCTTCTGTCACGTCGAGGGGAAGCTGCTAGCTGCATTGCACCTCTCTGACGTTACATGCTCTAATTGCGCGTGATCTTTTTAAGAGGGCTAGCACCACAGAAAAGAGAAAAAGGCAGATGCCAGGACTTTCAGAAACGACAGACCAGGACTTTCCAGCTAAACTCCAACAGCGAAAACACAGCTTGTTTCTTTTTGCCCTTGTTTCATGGGCAAAGAAGAATCCTTAGGTTTCTGCCCTCCTGCGGGAGGGCAGAAACCACAGGCATGGGCTCCAGTAGGTACAACTAATTGCTCTATGGAGGGATGATACATCACCCGTGTCCTGCTGCAGCTTTGCTTTAAAGCACTAACTGACTCTCCAGCCAGCCATCAGCCCTGTGCTACGCACTTTTTTTGTACCCTGGCTCTAGGCAGAAGGACAGGATGCTTGTGTACTTAATAGCCACCTTCTCAAAAAACTTTTTCACAGTTCCATCATACCGAGGTATATGAGGGAGCAATTAGTTGTATTATTTTAGATTAAGGGGAACCTAACAGGTTGATTTATTATTATTATTTTTTTTTGCTCAGAGTTGATCCGAATTCTGTAATGGGCTAGGCCAAAATAGCTTGGTTTTGGATCAATGTATAGAAGCACCTAAACCATTCCTAGAATAATTATAAGAGTATTTCTAAAGCTTGTGAATACACAAATGTATTGTGGTTTTGAAAGACTGCAGGTATTTTTCTCTAAGGTATTTAAGGACTACAGGCATATTTGACCATCAGTGTTGGCACCCTTCAGAACTACATTCTTACAGGGCGTGCAAAGAAAACATCTGCTTTTGCAAAGTGATTTTGTTCTTGGCTGTTATTTTTGGCTGCTCACTGTAATATTAACTTATTTTTAGAAGCCCACCTCATACCTCTGGCACAAGTGTGTATTTCTAAAGTATTGAAAAACAGCAGCATTTTCCTGTCATGGGAAGAGCACTGGCATTTATACAGCATCCTTTCTTGAAGGACACAGAAGAACTTTGCAAGTACTAAGTTACCCCAGATGCAGGGAATATTCACTAAAAGCCTGTGTAGTATTTGCTGATCTATCACCCTCGGCACTGAATGTGGTGCAGGAGGCACAGCCAGGAATCTCTGACATCCAGGATATACGTGGGAAGGGCGGCTTGGAAAAATGGAAATGCATCAGTCTGCATCATTAAATAGCTCAGCTCTTCATTCATTGACCCATAGGCATGACTGAATCTGGACGATACCTGGGAAAACATGCCTGAATAAAGGAACAACCTTAAGTTGTTGCAAAGTTGCCAGAGAGCTTTTAGAGCTGAAGTCTAACTGTCCAGAGCTCTGGCAATTGGATCAGTACAGCATTGGTGCTATAGGCAGTATTGCCATAGGACTTAATCAGAACAGCCCCTTTCTATTGAACTCTGGGAATGTCAGCTTGCTAATTTTACCTCCAGCACCTTTTCATGCCAGCTTTTACTTGGAAATCATTTTAAAATTTGGGATGCAGGAAGCTTATTAGGTCACTGGAAATGACAGAAGAGAGTAGTCAGTCAATAGTTCATCATTGGGAAAGAAGGTGCCGGGGGTCTTGTGGTCGGGTGAGTTGTTGTAATTCAGCATCACAGACCAAGAAAATGTTTTATTGCATTAGTTTACCATCATCAGGTATAACCCTTGGCGTTCATTTATCAACTTTGCAATGATTACCCAAGGAGTAAGGATGCATTTGCTGTTCTTACAGCAATTCTTACTCTTCATATATTAAGACGAGGAAAGGATTGTTGTAAACTATTTAAATTTGGTGTTTATAATCCTCATTAAAGTCTCCATGAGGTAATCTCACTTTAATTACTATAAGAAAAAGAGCTTACTAAAAATATCGCTGTATTTCTCTGAGTCTCACTAGAAAAAAGGAGGAGTTTTTAGTTTTCATTTTCAAGAAAAGAAAGAAGTACAGCCTTTGAATTGAAATCTTACCCCTCTGTCTTTACCCTCTAATACAGTATTTCTGAACTCTTAGCTGCTTGTATAGTTTTAGCAAAATGCCTCTTTTTGGGCCTATAGAATGGGGCAAATCAGCAGTCCTGATTTTTGAACTCATATATATCCTGACCCAGGATCTGAGAAAGAAAGAGCTGCTGGCCCGTTTTTTACGGGCAATGTGAGAATTCTGTGCTCAGCTAGCAGTTCTGTTCTGTTGTTGCTTTTATCAATATCCTGTAAGTGATTACACACGTAAAACTCATGTTGGTCGTTGTTGCAAGGGCTGTATGTTCCATGTGGTCTCCTGGTATGCTGTTGGTGTTACGTAGTTCCTGACCTATTAGCTGCTATCTCCTGTTTTAATGCAATTTCTTATTTTTCAACCTTGCTTAATTTTAATTTTTCTTAACTTTAAATATTTCGACTCAAACGTGTTTTTCAGTATTCTAGGAAGGGGCTTGCATCTGTCAACATTCTTTCCTTGCTTGAGTGATGTAGTTTCTGATGCTTCTCCTGCGCAACAGCCTGTTCTGAAAAGAAAAAGTACCATTCAGTTGTAGTGGATATCACTTTTCGTACTTACTGACATAAAGACATCCACACGCATATAAAGAACCTTGAATTCAATGGATATCTAATTTTTGGAAATAAGACTAGGGCCAACAGATTTTTTAGCACGGGCAACTTCCATGCCTGCAGATGAAATGGATGTGGATATGCTTGCCAGCTTCACAGCTAATAATAAAAATACCAAGTTCAAAGAGCTGATTCAAAGTATTGTATCCATCCATCCCATCACACCTCAATGGATCTCTTTTGCCAGAAGTTTTTCTTCTTTAGGATGAGACCCCAAAATACTGCATTTTATGCTCTGGAATTAAAATCACCTGACAAACAGGAATATTGTTTCTTTCAAACACTTTGGGCTCAGCAAAGCTGATACGGCTCCTATGTGCTCTTCTAACATACTGACATCTTGAGAGGTATTATTAATTATGGAAATGAATCCCATCTGCAATGCTTTTCATTATGCAAGAAAAAAAAGGGGTTGAGTTAAGGGTGAAAGCAAAATTATTGTCACTCCAGACCTTGGGACTCATTAGATTTTCTGGGTCACTTAACAAATTATTTTTATATTTTTTTCACCATTGATTCATTTTTGGCAGCACTGCCTAGAAAGAGAGGAAAGAAAATCTGCCCTGCGACGTATTATGGAAGTTCTGTAGAGATTCAGAGCATATTTATTAAATAAAAAATATACATATTTATTAAATTTTAAACTTCTTGGAGCATTCATTCAAACATTGCAAGAGGTTTCTAGGCAAGATTGTGGAGTCTCAGTTCTTAGAGATACTCAAAATTTTGCTGGAGAATGTGCAAGCAACCTGATATAATTTTGGACTATGCCTAGTTCTGGGAGGCGAGTTGGACCAGAGGACCTCCGGAATTCCCCTCCACCCTAAATGAATCAGTGATGGTATGAATTTTGGGCTCTATGAATGACAGTTTCAATCCCAGTTTAGCTGAGGAATCTCACAGCTGAAGTTGAATACTTTAGTCTCCCTGATCTTAGTTCCCGTTAGGTATTTACAGAGTATTTGGCCAGTATTGGTGCCCTTAGGTTGTCCTTCTGGGTTCACCACTAATTCCATAAAGCTTCTTCAGCTTGATCCCTCTCCTTTCTCCCTGGCATTGCTGAGTGACGATGAAGTTTTAAATGCTGATATTTAGATGAAATGATTCTGTCTTCTTGGTTTCTCTCCCTGCCAATAATAACTGGAATGCTTTTCGAAAAAGGAAGGAAACAGAAACAGACACGAGAGGGAAGGAAGGCAGTTTGGGTGAGTGACACCATCATCCATACAGTGGGTTTAACCTTCGTTTGGTGTTGTTGATGCTCTGCCACCTCCACCTAACAGGGTCTTGAGGAAGTCACTCTGTTTCTGGACGCTGTAACCTGCCTGTGGCTTGGGGACAGAGCTTTCTACAGATGAATCTCTTCTGTGGGCATCAGGTACCAGGACTGAGCGCTGCCCAGCCACCGGGCTACAAAGACGGAGGAAGGCTGAGGTGCAAGCAGCAATATAAGAGCCCACGATGCATTCCCTAGGGCTGTATGCCTGCCCTTCTGCATCACTGTGTGCACTCATGGTGCCTTACTGCGGTAGTGAGCAGAAATGAAAGTAGATGCAGAGGTGTCAGAAGAAGTGAATCAGGCCCGATTCGCCTCTCAGTAGGCCAATGAGCCACGGCTCAGGAGTGTCCACAGGCCTTTAGGCATCATTTGTGGCGAGCTTTGAACTCAGTCCTAAAACTGGGAATAATCTCTCTTATTTTTAGTTGTTAACCAAGCTTTTATCTCTAGTCTAAGCTAGTCATTTACACGCTTTCTGTAGTCAGCGAGAGAGAGAACCACACACACTGGTTAATTTGCCACACACTGGTTAATTTGCCTATCCACCTTAAAAAGCAATGGCAGTTTTGGAGATTCCTGTTTTCAGCTGCTGGCCATAGCAGGACTCTGGGTGAACAGCTTTTCTAGAGGCCTTTTGTTGAGAGAGCTAACGCTTACTCAAATGAATTCTGCATTGTATGGACCACACACGTGTTCTGAGCAGGCCTATATCAAGAGCCTGTGCACGTTTCCTCCAGAAGGAAAGCTAGATTTATTTTTAAATTCATAAATAGCACAATATAGATCTTTAGGTGTATATGTAATTAATGCTATCAAAAATTAGCATTAATTGGACTTCCTATATGCCACCTTTAATATAATGTGCTTTTTCTTGTCTTCGTAGGATATAACACCCAGAAATTCTAGGATATAACACCCAGAAATTCTAGTTTCTGTTAACTGCAGTAAACAGAGCACAGTCCCCCTGGCAGAGCAGTGCCTGCACTCTGGAAGTTGGACATGTAAGACAAGGACTTTTGGATCATGAACTTTAGGAGCAAACTTCATTTTATGCTTTTTTTGTTGTTGTTGTTGGAAGGCTATCTGATAATCTGGTTTATTATTTCCACTTAATTTGAGTGAACAGACATTGTGTTACTATTCTATGTTAAGAATTATCCATATAGATTAAAAACAGGGCTTGTAGTTATTCTATGTGTGGGATGTTCATTTGCTCTAGGGAAACCATTAAGGTAGCATTTGAAGAGTTGAGATGGGAAGATAGGTTAAAGCAGAGTTGGAGGCAGAACCTCTTAGAAATGCCTCTGAGAGTGACTGGGTAACCCTAACCATTAACTGGATCTGAGGTGGAGTTACCATTAGTGAATGACTTAAGAAGTGATCCTAAGGGTATGTGGAGTATTAAATGATACAAAGCAGAGTAATATGAGGGATGTGACATGTGGTGTTTTCTGCCTGCATGATTCTTTAATCCTCAGACCTGCTATCCTAAAACCATCAGCTGTGGTTAATCAGGAATGCTTACAGCATGGATTGAAGTGTTCAGTTCACTGTTTTTTGGGATGGAGGAATTGAATTTTGCTCCTGAGTGCACTGCTTTCCTCTGTATTTGTGAAGGTAGAACTCAGTTCATGATTTGGATCTTTCCCCGCCTGCAGGCCATATGAAAAATTGTGTTTGACTTATGAAGTGAGACTCACTTGCTGTAAGCTCTTTAGTTTTCCCTCTGGACATTCGCTAGTCTGTAATAAGAAAATTAATTTTTAAGTGTTTTAAAATATGTTTTCAATGCATTTTTTAGAGAGCTGGGCAGAGCTGAGTCATTGTTCCTAACCTAGTCCTGTGCTGGAGCCATTTCATCTGATGTGGGATTTTGCAGTCTGGCTGATTCGCTCCCATTTGTAGGCACTTCTGACTTCCAGGTTATCCTCCAATTTCTCTCACCTTCTCCACAAGTTTTTCCTTATGCAGGACAGCAGGGATCGATCTGGGCTTCTAGTTTAAGCCCTCCTGGAGACAGGAGGGCAAGCGGCGGTACGTGTGCTGAGCAGCACGGTTTCATTATCGTAGTCCTTAGCACAGGAAAGCCACAGCTCTTTGCAAACCAACTGGCGTGGTGATGCTCAGCATCCATTCTGAATCTCTTTTCTTGAGGCTGGCAGGAGCTGATGAAGTGTCAAGATAGGCAGAGTCCTTGTTGCTAAAGAGTTTATTCCTTTTCAGTTCATGGCTCTAGACTTAACAAGATGTGAAATTTATTTTTTATTTTATTGTCCTTCTGAGAACCTGCTCTCTGCAACCCACAGTTATTATTTTGCCTGAACCTCACACTGTAAAACATACAACAATCTGTGTCCTTAAGAGTGACCTTTTAATGTCAGGAGCACAAAGCTAGCAATCAGATGCCATTAGCAGCCTTCTGCTGGATTAATGGCCAGCAAAATCTGGTGACAGTGCCTCGAGCACTCTAGCCTGGCTGCTGTGATTCTGCACATAATTGCCCGTGAGCAGCTACACAACACGCAGCAAAGCCTGGCTCAGCCGTGGCATCACGCTGTGCACCCACGTCCCTCCCCACCTGTGGTCTGCTGAAGGCAAGGGGCACATGGGGAGGCTGGTGGCACTCCTGGGTGGCTCTCAGACTTGTCCAGTCTGCTGCATGGCACATCTTTATCCTCCTGCCTGCTGGATCAGACTGGTTTTGCTGGAAAATCAGCCCGTGCTGTGAGAAAACAGGGAGAGGCGTGATGTAATGTTGTCCGGAGATTTCAGCAGGGCTTGCTTGAGAACGCTGCAGGTGCCTTGTTCAGGCCACCATTTTGCAAATGCTTTCAGCTGACAAAAGCCAGCACAGCTACCAAAAGGAGGAGTCCCTCCTCCTCACTCCCCCTTATCCCTCTTCCCTGCTCCTGCCTAGCTTCCCCCCTCCTGTTTTCGGGAAATGTTTGCTTGTGTGCAGGATCTGGACTGGGAAGCTGATCCACGTGAAATCTAACCTTTTAAGTTATTTATTTATTTATTTATTTATTTTCTGCTGGGTTTATTTTAAGCTGGATTACCTCTCTGATTCTCACCACACATCTGTGCGAATACTGATGCCCTCCAAGGGAAGGAGCAGTGCCGCAGCACCGACAGGTAGCTGGGGGCAGGACAGGTTTGCTTTTTCTCTTGGTAGTAGCTGCTTTGACCAGGTTGAAGGGCTTGTAATACTCCGGCTTCATGTTATCTTCAGACATTAAACTGTTCTGTCCTGGCACACCATGAACTCTTCCATAAAATAATCCAATCTGAAACAGCTAGCTGGTAACTTACGAAAATGTGTTACAGACAGAAGTTATTGCCTGAGCTGTAGGGACAAAAGGAGGATCACTTGAAGGAGCTAGTGTAGGCAGAGAGACATTAATACCTTGATATTGTGCTCTCAGGTCTCTGCCATTGCAGGATGTGCTTCTTGAAATCTTCTGGGCTTTCTCTTCACAACGTTTGTTTTGCAAAATAGAGGTTGCATGCAGGGTAGCACTGGATAGAAGATAGGCAACTCAATTTCTTAGTGTATAGAAGCGAATATGCTTTTTGCTGCCCCAAACTGAGAGGAAGAAGACTCTTTTTCTCCATGTGTTCCCTTGATTTTACTTTGCTTGTATCCAGGAACTATACTAGAGGTGTACAGGTTTCCCGGTTCTTTCTTTCTTATTGCTAGTCCAAAATCCCACATCAATGTTGCTTGCTCCCTACTGTCTACTACTCCCCATACTTTGACATTTTTTTCTTCTATTTCCTTCCTCTTCCTGCTTCAAAAAGCCACTAAGAAGCCTCAGCTGAAATCATGCCACTGTGTGGATTAAGGAAAAGGAAAGTTAAGTTTAAAGGAAATATACTTAGATGTAGAGCTTAAGGATATGGTTTAGTGGGGACTGTTAGTGTTAGGTCAGAGGTTGGACTCGATGATCTTGAGGTCTCTTCCAACCTAGAAATTCTGTGATTCTGTGATTTTCTTAATTAGGACCTCTTAGACCAGATGCTGTACTTTCATTAAGCGACTGTGCAGATGTAGGAGAGTTAAAAGAAGGCCAAACCCCTTTCTGTACCAAAGCTGATATAATTTAGTCTCTTCCAGAGTCAGGGGATGCTGTGTTGCCAGGGGTAGTACGTGAACAGTAACACAGTGCACGGAGCAGGATGCGGCTGCAGAAGATGTGAGGGAAGGAGAAAAGGCCTTTGACAGCCTCCCCTGGCTGCAAGGCAGAGGTCAGAGAGGGGAAGGGAGCTGTTGTACTTCGGATGTTCGACTTGTCACAATTTGTTTAGTGAAAAAACAGCAACATTTCCCAAAGCTTCTTTGCCGGGCTCTGGGCACATCTGTTATATATTCAGAAGTGGAGCTAAAATAACACTGGGGAGAAAATTAACTCCCTAACGTCAGGCGTGGAGAAGGAATGATATCTGGTTTCGGGTCTCAGTTTTGAAGTGTAAGGGAGAACATTTCACCCCCAGCACATCCCTGAAGAGCTTCCCTGTAGCACCTTCAGGAGGTTATCGTGGATGCCCTGCAGATGGGGTCTGGATGACTCTGGGGGTGCCACAACACCCAGCTCTGTGCCAACGTAGCTCAGCATCCACACAAGTGGCATTTTCGGGGGGGGGGAAATGCAGATTTTTAGCAGTGACAGTCTGGGTAGGACTAATGAAGATCCCAATTACCTTCCTTCTTACTTGTCATCAAGCATCCGTGAGGCTGGATCCCAAGCAAAGTCAGGACACTTGGGATCTGAAGTGCCCAAAGAGCTTTTGACAAAGTCTGGAATGGGGCTGGGAGTAGGGAAAACATGACAGCCCCCCCTGGAGCCAAGCAAAAACTCGAGCTCTGCACTAATAAAATATCTCTAAGGAACAAAATCTCTTCTGTGCTTGCTGCCAATTCCACTTGATTAATCAGGTGTTTTCCTCCACTCCATCCCTAACAGCATACTTTCCCATAATTGATTTTAATCTTGCTGCAGATGATTCATTGCCTGCAAGATCACAACCGCTCCAAAAAGTTAGAACGTCTTGCCTACAGAAACTAGTAAAATTATTGTTGGAGAGCCATAAATACCTTTTTGAGGCATCAGCCCCACAAAGGTATTTGTTTTAAAAGTGATCATTGTGTGTGTTCCCTCCTGGGGAAAAAAAAAGAAGAGAAAAGGGTTGGTGGTGGTGGTGCTGGGCTGATTTTTGCTGCTGTGGAGCTGATTGAAGTTGTCCTGCTGAAATCCATTAGATGGATTCAAACCAGGGGGGCACTTAGGTGCAATAAACTTGTTTCCCATAGCTCCCCCACCTCTGGAGAGACAGCTGCAGCAGTAAGTCATACTCTGGGGAAAACACACATTTTTATAACAGCTTCCCAGCCCCCAGCCAGATGGGATCAGGCTGAGGCAGCTGCAGTCCAGGTCCCGTAGGAAATGGTACAAAAAAGTGCAATTAAAATAATTAGTTAATGCCTTTTTTTATCCAGCTTGCTCACAAATAGGGGGGGTGAGGGGAGGGGAGGCTTGAAATAACTATTCTACATATCAGTCCAATCTGATACTGGATGCTTCCCAGCACTGCTCTGAGCTGTCTCTGGGGCTTCAGAAGAGCTTGCAAGTGCTTGGTTGGTTTCTGCATGAAAGATCTCTAGTACCAGTGGTAACGGGAGCAGCTTGAGGCTGCTCTGCAGGTTGAAATGTCACTGTGCAAACAACAGCAACAACAAAAAAGCGAGTCTGAATTAATAATGCTGTGATTCAGATTCTGCTTCCTCCCTTGGAAATCGAGATTGCCCCCATTCATTTCAGCGCGTACTGGTTCTGATGAAGCAGTAATGCAGAATTTGCCTGATGATTCAACTTCATGGGGGTTGTACGAATGGAAGACACCAGGCCAAATACGTCTCTGGCACAACTCAGTGAGATCTGGCATTTACCCCGTCATTAGCTGCTTGTTGTTCAAGGGTTCCTCTGCTAACCTTCAGATGGTGCGGAAAGCGAAGATTTCTTTTGTAGGCATTTTAATTCCTGCCCCTGAAGCGTTCGTAGCAAACACAGCGGCGTGCCAGGAGCTGTAGCCCCAGCGAGCTGCGTGTGTTATTCCCATAGCAGGCTGGTATTCAGTCTGCAGCCAGAGACTGAAATATAACCTAAAACCAGGGCAGGTTCCCTTAACAATCACCGATTTCACTCTCAGATTTCATCCCGGGGTCAAATTATGCAAACAGGAGTGTTTATTTTTTTTTTCATTTTATGTTCCTGCTGCTGTTCCCTGCCACCCCTGTGGGGGAACCTGGAGGTCAGGCGTCTTAGCAACGGGCACAATCAAGGGGGTGTTGAATAACCCATGCCTCAGGTCATGCGAGGTGTTCCCATCTCTCCTCCTCCTAGCAGATGATGGCAGAACAGCCTATCTGAGGCAGTTTGGGGCAGTTCAGACTGATTCTGGGCTGTTAGTGTGCACTCTGTGAAGCTGTACGATGCTCCTGGCCTTCGCACAGACCATCCGAGGAGTTCTTCAGTCTCAGTAAACACCTTGTGTTGCGGCAGAGGCTGCGTGCTGTATAACCGGGCGTTTCCTTTGAATAGTTTCATGTTTCTTCATTTTTGTTGCTTTTTAAATTCGCTCAGTTCTAGGACAGATGCTATTTTAAAGCATCTGATTTTCTTTCCATTACTGTGCTATCTGGTAATGTAATTCCCCTCCTCTCCTCACCCCGGACCATTTTTGGATGTTACGGGAGGGGAGGGAGTATCACAGCTCCCAGATTTGCCTCATTTTCCTTTTGGCTGTGAGAGGAGGGTTAGCAAAGGGGAGCACTACTCATGTGGACAGAACGCCAGCAGCAAAGCTGGCACTTGTTTCATTCGTATTAAAGTACGTTTTATTAATTTGCTGATGATCACCTTCAGGAGATACGGGAGAGAAAAAAGACCAGAACATTTACGTGAAATCTTTGTGAAATTCTGTAGCAAACTGCAGCTTCTGTGGCAGTTTTACCGGAATTAATGCAGGCACTTCCAGTGGGTTAAATATTAAGTGGGAACTGTGCAAAGCTCGCTTCCTAATCCTGTTTATTTAGCTTTAACTGCAGTTTGTTTTCATGCTTGGCCCTCTCACCAACTTGTAGGCATCCACCCAGATGCTCAGGTACCTACCTAGATACCTGTGCCTGGGCTGGCCATCCCAAGCTCGCCTTATAGTCAGGACAGAGGAGGGTATTTTTAGGATGTGGTTTGTTTGGCATAGCTCAGGAATTTACTTTAGGATGAAAAGACCTGCTAGACTCCATGGACTGCATCGACTAAATCCCATCTGAGGGAGTTTAGGTGGGCTGTAGGCACATAAATGTGCAGTGGGAGCAGAGTGAATCTGTGTCTGGTGCTATTAGTACCTGCATTTCCTGGTTGCTACTATAGCAGGGGCCCCATGTGATACTTGTCCATCTTAACCAGGTGATTTTGGGGTATGTAAAGCAGTTCAGGAGGGCAGCACCTAGGGAGCAGAATCCAGTGCCCAGCCAGGGGGATCCTGCTCTTGCAGTCGTCAGTGACGGAGCCGTGTGTTAAGAGTCAGGAAGGTAGTTTTGCCGAACGCCCTAAGTGGAAAGCATCTTTGTCCTTGTTACTCCTGCAATAACCCTGCAGGGCCAAGAAATGCTACAGCTGCCAGCTCACAGATGCAGGAAGAGATGCCGAGAAGAGCAAAGACGCTCATCTGCATGGCATACGGAGTGTAAGGTGAGGGGAATAGGCGCTAGATGACCCCTGCGTGCCACGCAGAGATCGCCGTTCAAGTGCTGAAAGCAGCCGTGCTTTCACAGAAGTGCTGCTTTGCCTTCCCAGAACAAATTGGAGATCTCAGCACTGCAGCACAGCTCTGCCTGAAGTCATGAAGGAAGCCTGGTGGAACACGGAGATGAGCACCAACCTCCTCCTCATTAACAAGTGATAGCGAGGGCTGTTTTCCCCCCTGGGACGAGGATATGGACGGCTTGGCTTGTCGCCTGCTGGGACGAAACGTAGGGGTTTACATCAAGAAAGAACTGGGTAGTTCTGCAAAAATGTCATGCTAGGGAATTGATGATTTTTATTTGTGTCTTTTAATATTAATAACTTATTAAAATGAATGGGGTATGAAACACTCGGAGCTGATGTTTGAAGTCAGCTCGGATGGGTCTCCTTGAATCGGAGTGTGTAACTTTTCATGAGCAGCTGGGAAGATAATTTAAGAGGAATATGCAAGTTCCAGTGCACAGATGTGCTGTGAAGGGAGAGTGGGGATGGCAAGGAAGGGCTACATACTTGAAATGAAGTTGATGGCTTTCCTCCATGCGTTAGGGAAGGGTGATGTCCTGGTTCCAGGCAGCAGCTGGTGAATTTAAGCATGTATTTAACATTCAGAGTCAGGCTCTGCTCTCCACAGGGCCAGTCAGAGCTGGCAGGGATTTACTGGGTGTGTGGCCCAGAGCAAGGTACGTATCCTTGGCAAGTTGGTGACCATCTAAACTATCTTTGTGTGCTCCAGCACAGTGCTTATTGTGAAAGCACTGACTTCTGCAGTTCCCGTAAGTTCATCTGCTTCATCCACTGGAAGGAGCAATACTGAGGAAAGAGGCACGTCCTTCCTTGCCGAAAGGAGAGAGCTGCTGTGCGTAGAGACCAGATCTACAGCTTCCTTCATTTCCAAGACAAACCTATCTGAGGCGAGGGGATAGCACCTGGATGGGAGCTGTGAGATGCTAAAGGCTGTGCCATAATTCCCTGCTGCTCTGCAAGGCCTTCATTCTCTGTTGCTTTGTGTTTGGTAGGGTGCATTTTTCCAGCTGGGAAAAGGAAATGGGGAAAGACTCGTCAGTGCAGTGTATGGGAGGGATGGTTCCAGGCCTGAAGGGTGAGAAGCAAGAGGAAACAGGAACTCGCAGAGAGCAGGAAACTAGAAAGTGGTAAATTAAAAAGGGATAGGGGATAATCATCATTTGCTCTTTCCACCTTTCTTTAAATTTCAGTCGTCCACCTCAGAGCATAAGTTCAGTTTATAATGACAGCATGCAGCAGTATAACATACATGCTTCATAACTTCTTTGTCTTGCCCATAGGAAAAAAAAAAAAAAAGTGGGTAAGATTTCACATGACTATTTTCCAATTTTAAAGCAGACATTTTGTGATTTCAATAGAGGTGAACTCATGTCATTGTTCTTGTTTGCCAGCTACTCTTGTAGACTGTGGGGACACCCAAACAGTAGTTTTGATTTTTATCATCTGATCAGGAGAGGTCTTTCCTCATAAATTAGTCTGCTTTTGAACCTGTGATCCTTTCCACATAAATCTGGCGTGCTGGTTCATCTCATGTGCTGCACAGATTTGCAAAAGAGGAATTCTGATTTGGCTGTTCCTGTGCCATCCACATTTGTGAAATGAGAATCAATACAGTGTCACAAAACAAAGATCCAAAGTACAGATACAATGCCTAAAATTATTAAAAAGAAAAAAAAAGGCAACTCCCTCATGTAGAATACCTTCACCAGTGACTTTTATCTGTTTAATATCACAACATACCGAACCGTAATTTAAATTTAGATGCGTTGAAGAACATGCTCATAGACTCAGCCCAAACAAGCATGTTTTGCTGTGCTTGAATCCAAGCTTTATCTTCGATCTTTACCCAGGGCCAAAGCCTTAGTCACTCACTGCCACTAGCTATTTTGTTGCTGCTGTTTGCTCATGCGGATCTTATTTATTGTCATTTAATGGAAACGGAAAAACTCAGCTCAGAAAATACACACCGAGAGTAATTTGTTCCCAGCAAGACCTTTTTAGCTACGCAGTAACATGAAAGCATCAAAGTGCCAGGAGAACTTCTCAAAACTAAACTTCCCTGATGCTAAAATAAGCTTTAATTGATTGAGAATTGCACCAAGCCTGACAATCTTGTACCATTTATTATTATTTTTTCCTTTCAAGCTTCAGATTCATGTGATTTGAAGTGACTGGATTACAGTTCCCACACACCTTCCTGCCCACGCTGCAGGAAAAAAAACCCACCCACAAACCTCTTAGCTCCCGAGGAGCTGCTGGATACACCTGGAAGAAAACAAAAAAGCTGATTGAAAGCGAAGTTTAAATAAAGACGATGGCAATGTTCAGCAAAAACACCCCTTTTCTGGCTAAATGCCATGCTGTGCTTCCCTCTCCCCAGAGGAGAGCTCTCCTGGGGTGCCTCTCCCTGTCAAAGGCATTTCTTTAATGCCTGCTTGTAGAGCATTGAATCCCGTCGGCCAGATGCTTTCATAACTCCTTGCATTGTGATTAACAGTGGGTTGTGGATAAACTACTGCTCTGTCTTCCCTCTTTCAGGTTTCTAAAGAAAAAACACAGCCGAGTTGCTGTCACCTGGGTTATTTAAATCTATAACCTGTTGCAGGCTGTCTAGAAAAGGGTCAGCACCACCAGCAAAGGCTGCTGACAGATGTGCACAACTTTCTAGCCCGTGGAGAGGGATCCGTACCGACTGTCAGAGCTGGGGAGGAAGCACTGGAAGCAGGAGGAGTAGAGCACGTGTTAATGGGGTCAGTTACGGGGTTTCTTCTGGGCAGTACGTTGTGGGGGATGCACACCTGGTCAGACATTAATTAGTCATAGCCAGTGATAATTACAGCAGTGTATCAGCTGAGCTCAGGGCGCGGCTGGGTGTGCAAACAGGGAAGGAAGGTATGTATCACTGCCTTCAGCCCGGGGATGGTTTTGGCCTCGCTTCAGTGTAATGGGTCTCATGGGAGGTAGCTGCAGCTTCCCTGGGGACTGCCGTGTTCAGGCAAGGATAACCTCTAGACCCATCTCCCTGCAAGTCCTTGTCTGAGTTGTAGCTCTGGACCATTCACTGCAGCCAAGATCCAACCTCATTGGTCTGGGGTCTGGGTCTGCAGAGCAGTGCTGTCAGCCGCTGCTTCCCAGCCTCAGTTCCTGCTCGCTGCCAAAAGGAGCTCATAAATCCTTCCCTCACCTCGATTTCTTGACTGGAAAGTACAAACTCTCATGGCAAGGACTGACTCCGCTAACGCCCAGCCACAGCACCTAACGCAGTCCTGCTCCCGGAGTGGCCTCTGAGCATGACATAAGAATTCATTACAGATCACAGCTCTAAAGGAAGGAATCTGGAAGGGCTGCCAGCTTTATTAATAGTCATGCCTGTAACCACATGCACGTAAGACCGGACGCTGTGCAGAGCTAACAAGCTGGATCCACGCTGTCACAAAAGGGACAGAAGGATGTGCCTAGTCACGGTACCTCAGGAGCGGAGATTACTTTCTTGACAGATGGTTGTCCAGCTTTCCAATGAGCCAGAAGAGCAAAACAAAATAGATTTCAGGAAAAGTGGCTATTTTTGAAGACCACAGAAGCCAGGCATATATATATGTACATATATTTATGTATATTTATGTATATATACATATATATTTGAATTTATGTCATGGACTGAAGAACGTAAGATTCAACATTGATGCAAAAAATCACACCGTGTCTGAAAACATCCTGGCTTTGCCTGGATGCTCAGGTAATCAGGCAGACTATCCAAAATGATACCTGTCACATCCAGTGTGTGGTTAGTAATGTAATCTGTGCTGTAGAAGGGCATCATGAAAACTGGTGTAAAAGTGGCCCAATGCCTGGACCACTTGGAAGTTCTTGGGATTGAAGTTGATGGTTAAATCCAGAGGTATATACTTTATTTCAATGAACGCAAAGTCAATGCAGAACTAGGGTAAAATGGCAAAGGTATCTTTTATGTAGACTAAATCTGTTTCTATAGTAGGTGTCTTATACATCTTGGTTATAACTGTACAGTGTAAAATTTTTGAAGGACTTAATTGGCTTATTTTGCAGAGGAATCTACTTTTTTTTTCTCTTTATCCCTGTTCTGATTAGTGCAACTTACTAAGATGGCAATATGTATGCCAAAATCAGAGCCACAATATTTCAGTAGCATTCTTTCTGTCATGTTTAATTCTGTGAATTAAATCTAACTTTGTATGCCAAAATTTTATTTTATTTTATTTTGTTTTATTTTATTTTATTTTTTAAATATCTCAAATTAACATTTTTATTTTTGCTGTAAAATCGTGCTCTTAGAATAGTGGAAGAAATATAAATTGGGTTTGTCTCCATTAGATAATGTGTGATCCTTATTCTGACCATAGGAAACATTTGTTCATTGCTTAACAACCAGAATATTTTCTGGAAGAAGTAATCTCCAAACTTTCAGCTGCCATTACACTTGTAACATGAGTGCCACTGACTCCAGCAATTTATTGGCTTTCACTGGAAAGTTTTATGCTTGGTTTTTATGAACTAAGTGGGAGTTATGACTTGTTTGGGATAGAGTAAGTGTCACCCACAGAAACCCCCCAGCCCCTGTATGGTTCTGGCAACACCTCGGTCCTGATGATCTGATGCGAAATCCAGGGCTCCCATGTGGTGCTCCGAAACTGAGCTGATGCTTTTAACAGATGATTCCCATAAAAGCAATTTGATTCTGTTTCTTTTTTCCCTACAGTGAAACTGAGCTTCCATCATACTGAGTGATTTGTAGGGTTCTTGTGAGCATACGCAGCATCATAAAAATCAAGTGACACTGCCTATATTTTCTGGAAATCTGGAAATGCCACTGCGAGAGCAAGGCTTCGTCTGGCATCGAGCTCTGCTTACTTTTGCACTTTGATACCCTTTTTAGCAATCCCTGTTCTGTAAGCAACCATTAACAGTGAATGTGCAGAACAATAGCCATGGTGGTAAAGCTTCCTACTAGCAAGAAGACCTCATTCCTTTTCCAATCAAGATATTGTCAGCAGTACAAAAAAGAGTTATTTTGTTCATGGAGGTTATTTCTCCCCCAGTACCCATGAGAGCCATAGTTGGAGGGAAGCTGTATGATGACGTAATGGATATCCAGTGTAAGACCATACGTTATCCTCAGGACGTGTCCTCCAATTCAGGCAGCTCCACAGGTAGCTCTGGTGCCAGCACAGCCCTTGTCATCCCCTTGGGCCTTTGCCTAGCTCTAGAGGAAATAAACATTTGCAGCTTAGCTGTATCCTTTCAGCTTCCTTTAATATCCCAGTTTAGACATACCAATTAATGGTAGTAACGGGGACTAAACATTGTGTTAAGCACTAGATTATGCTAATGAATTCATGTTTTTGATATCTGCAGAAGAATTAATATTGATAAGCATATGTTTATGAGTTTCATGTTCAGCAAAACCTTCCAGGCATATACCTATGTGCCAGTGCTTTGCAAAATCAGGGATCTGGCAGCTGACACAAGCACTGTAGAAACTGTAAGTAGACTAGATTTATTTATTTTTTATCTAGGGAAAAAAAAAAAAAGTACTAGAGTGAGATGTAAAAAGTGTTGTAATAGAGCCTTATGCAGCTCCAAGTACTCTGCTGTGTCAAGTTCTTTAGTGTGATAACTCTTCTTCATAACAGTCATGAAGAAGAGTGGAGAGTGCCTGAGCAGGCTGGAAGAGAAAAATTCCTCAAGGGGAATGTGAAGCATGTTTTGCTTTACTCTGAGCTGGTATGATCCTGTGAGTTTAATATACTCAGTAATGTGTACCATGATTTAAACAACCAACAGGGCAGATCCTGCTATCCTAGACATGCCCTTGCTTTCAGCTGAAGAGAGAGTGCATAATCAGTCAATCTCTGATTGAAATAACAGGTTCAGTGAAAGATACTTATGGAAATTCCCAGTCAGACCTGCCTATCAGCAGTGAATTCCTCTGTTTCATTTGCATTACAGAATAAACTGCAGTTCAGAAAAAAAGGACTGCATATTGTCCTTTCAGCAGAGAAGTGTTTGTCACCTGTGTGACAGAAGTAGAATCTGATGCCTACCAGGTTCTGTCCTGTTGCTACTGTAGCTTTCCTTGTGTGAAGCTCAATGGTTAGCAAGGATTTCTTTGTCTTTGCTTCAATTTTAACTTCTTAAAAAAAATAAATCAGTTCTGCTTCATGTGGACAGAGCAAACAATGAGCTCCCCATGGAAGGTATCAGTGTCTGGAGCATGTTCATGTTTGTGTTACAGGGCTCAGGGTCTCGCTGCTCAGGCTGGAGGAGTTTCTTGTGATGGATTATCTCTGATGGTATTTAGCCAGGCTGCTCACATACAACAAACAAAGGCCAGCAGCGTTTAAGACAGATGTCTTACAGCAGCGTGATACACAGAGATAGGGCTTCAAGCAGTTCCATTTTGCCACTTTCATTTTCACCCTCTGAAGTCCATGCTTCAACAAATTATATAGGAATGCCCTTCTTGAGCTTGTCTGTATCATGCAGCTTATCTCTCTGTCATCGTCTCACAGAGGTATTCTTGAGTAGCTGATACTTGCTAAATGATCCCCCATTCCCTGGTGGTGGAAGAGATCTTATTTACTGTGGCGTTAATTACTGGCTCTGTCGTGATGCTGAGTGCAGCGTGGTGTGATGTGCCCCCCCCGTATGTCACCTGTAGTGTCACTGCGTGTACCTCACACGTGGCAGAGGCTGTGCCTGTGTGACTAGCAGATGTGCTGCACGCAGCACCTGATGCCCAGTTGTGCCCGGCAAATCAGTGTTTGCAACATGACTTAACTGTGAAATCCATTTCCCCAGGCCCCTCTCACGTTCCTGAGGGGCTCTTTTCCTGCCCGTTGCTTGCTTAAGTGCAGAATGTAAAAGCATTTAACAACAGCAAATGTTCTCTCTGACTTGCTGCAAAGGCCTGGTGCTCTTGAGAAGGCCCTTAGCTGACAAGTCAAACTCTCAAGAGGCCCCTGGGAGCAGGGGCTGGCACCACTGCTCATTCAGCCCTTCTGCACGCACCGTGTGGCTGGTTTCACTCCCAACAAATAGCGCAGGCAACCTTGAGTGTCCTTTGAAAATTTGTCAATAGACATCCTATTTCTTTCTGCTTGCACAGAGCTGCTCCGCTTCCAGTTCTGCGACGTAATTGTCGTACTGGGCTGAAGGCAGCAAACAGATTTCTTCTACGTGTGATGTCAGGAATGGTACCTGTGCAAGATTTGGCACAGAAAGCACTCTCCATTTATGTATCTCTATGCTTTGCTGATTGCCTTAGGGATGCATCTGTCCTGCACATAAGCATCTATATCATATCATGTCTTCTGGCCAGCTCTGATACAGCAGAGAAGGATGAGAGAACGCAGCAAAGCAAAGAGTGACTGACAGTACATGGTGATTTGGATCTGGTACTGCAGCTCAAGCTGATTTTTAGTCCAGGACGAGCAATAGCTGCCAGGCCCATGAGCTTGGTTCACTGTCTTGAGAACAAATCACTTTGAATGGAGGGGAATAGAGTTTTCCACCAAAACCTAGATGATATTAAAATCTGCAAAACTGGCATCGCACCCACAGAAGGGCAGAAGTAGCCAAATTCTGCTCTGTGGTACTTTGGTGCTATGTTAAAACAACTCCTGGAGCAATTGAGGCACATTTCTCAGCAAGGATTTTCAAAGCTATCAATAAAAATCCAACAAATCAAAACACGAGGTACCTTTTCCTTCACATGCCCTTACTGGCCTCATTTCTCAGCTTCTTCATGCAAATCTGCCTGTATGGTGTCTGTTGGAGTCCCAGCCTGGGACATCTGTGGAGAAGGGGGGTATGTGATGTAAGGGGTACGGTTCCTATGCAGAAACGTTGTAGTATTATATGAGGTTACACAAAGTGGTTGTTTAAAGCCATGTATTTGTCCCTGCAGCAGGTGAGTTTGATGAGAGGGAATCAAATTGCTGCTGCTATTTAGTTTGCAGTCCCCCACTATTCGTGTTATTCCCAGTACAATGTGTTATTCCCAGTACAGTGGAAGCCAGTGCGTCCACATTGGTTATTTTTCTATCCAGAATATTGTTTTTATTCTGACCCCAAACCATGTAAGGGTGGTAAAGTGTTTCCAAGGAAAGTATTGCACTGTCCTTGCCTCTTTCTTCCTCTTTTCCCTCTGCACCCATCCCTGGCCACTGGCAGGGACAGGGCGCTGGGCTGGATAATCCTTGACCCGATGCAGGTTGACCACAGTTGTTTTATGTGCCAGGTAACAGCTGAAGGCTCTAGCAGGGCTCACAGTGCAGGTGTGGGAGCTTTGGAAGAGACTGAAGGGGGTTTGGGAGGTGGGATCCCTACACCTCCACAAAGTCAAGGGAGTGTGAAGGGCTCAAACTGCCCGGGGGGTTCCTGCCTGCAGAAGGTCCTATCTTAAATAATTTTGTTACTTAGTTCCTGCTGAGGACTAGCCCTGGCTTCAGGAACTGGGCTGACCAGGTTGTGCCAAGTTACCTTTTGTCCTCTGTCCCATTCAGCACCAAGTGCAGCTGAGACAAAGTCAGGAAAGAGTCCCTGCTTGCTGCTCGCGCAGCTGGGCTGCTGGCGCACCAGAACATTTTGCATACGCTGATTTAGCTGTTGGAAAATTTCTTCCAGTAAAGATCTTCCTGTTGCCTTAGACAAGGGATTTTTTTCCCCATGTTTTGTTGTCAGAATCCTTGTCCCCATCTGTTACTGGGGCAAAACAAGCTCCTAGCCCTGACATCTCATTCGTGGTTAAAGCTTGCATTGTAACTTACTTTAAGAAGCTGAAGGCTGGGGGCAGATTTTGCTCTTGCTAAGGTTGGCAACAAAACTGCCCTTGATTTCCCTGGGAGCAGAATCGAGCCCCTCTGGACAAAGGGGAGATTTTAGAGGAACTGTGATGGTCGTGGACAAGGTTTTGTTGCTTTGTCCTTTCAAAAGAGGACGGTTCCCGGTGGAGGAACAATCAGAATATTTGTCTCTTTAAATGAATGGCTCTCAGAGCCTGCACTGAGAGGCAGTCTCCCTCTCTGCGGCTGTGAGGCTACTCAGAGCCTCCAATAAATCAGCATGCAGGAGCTGAGAGCTCTGTCCTTGAAGAGATGCACAGTGACCTTGCTTACGCTTACTCTGGAGGAATAACCGGGGGAAACATAGGAGCCCAGAGAGTGAGCAGTGTCCAACCAAAGGCATCGCATTCTGCATGCAAATGCTCCGGTACCGAAGGCAGGGTACGGACAGCACGCTGCTTCTCAAAATGCTGCTTTCCTGCTAGCCTGACCAGATTGCTGCTGTTGTTTTTTTTTTTGCAGGAGACTGAATGAAACCCTCACGATCATTACATGCTTGTTCAATAATAGCACACCCCAGTCACGTCTCCTCGCAAGCACATTTCGTTGGAATCGCTGAGCAGAAGCAAAGAGGAGCTGACGACTATGTGTTTCCAACGCGGGTTGCCGGCACCCTGTGTTTGCCATTGGCTGCAGTTTTCTGGTTTATTTGCAGCTTCCCCCATCTGGAATATGAAAATGGGATTGAAGTAGATAATTGCTAGCAGCGGGTTTTCGAGAGAGGCTTAGAGGGAGCAGAATGCCTCTCGCACAGCACAGCCTGCCTGCACTGGAAGAGCTCTGAGAGATGATTTTAGATGTTCCCCACGTCTGAATCTCCTGGAAACTTTACCGTGGAAGAGAGCCATTGCGCACAATCCCGGAGCTCACATCCAAAAGGGGCAAGGAAGGGGCAGCAGGGCCGAACAATGGGATACCTTGTCCTTGGATTGCTCAGAGAAAAGCCAGCAAACGTTCCCCTTGACTTCCCAGCAAAAAGGGCGTGAAGGGGACAATGAACTGAATTTTTCCTGGCGGAGCTGCAGTGGCCTTTCAGAAGGATGGGATACACTGACCCTTCGTCAAGCAGGGATTTGCTGGGAAACAGAACTTTGTTCTTCATATTCATCTGCGCCTTTGCCGTGGTCACCTTGCTGCAGCAGATCCTCTACGGGAGAAACTATCTCAAAAGGTAAGGGGGGGGGTGGGCAGGAATGGGAAAAGTTGTGTGGTGGGACTGGATGGAGGCAGAGATCGAGCCTCGCCATTACACCAGATCAAACCACTTCCTGGTGTTGCACTGACAATATTAATAGGTTGTCAGTCTGGGAGAGTGCATCTTTGTAATGTCTGTAATGTCTGATAGATTATTAATAATGGGGAACGGTGGGCAGGTAGGCATGTAACGACCTGTGTGTTTCTTAGATTGTGGTTTAATCCTCAACTATTATTAAAATCTAGGTCTTACTTTACTTAAGCTAGACTGACCTGTATCACCTGAGTATCTGCCCCAGTCAGACCCTGCCATATAGGCTTTTCACCCTACGTAAATTCAAGCTGAAATGCCTTGAAAGGTTGAATTAAGGCAGCGTGGTCATTGGCTAAACTTTAGTGTCATTAGAAACAAACATGATGCAGTTCCAAAAATCAATAGTAGCAATCCTAGTATTCCAAATATCAGAGAGAGCACTTTATTTTTGCACTGCTGTATTCTCCTGAATTTACTGCTGAGACTGCTTTGTTGTAGAGCACATCAGCCTTTGATCTGCAAGTGGTCCTGCTCTTATTACAGCAAGCACCAGTGGGGATCGATGAGTATTTAACCTTGACCCATGCAGAGTTTATTTTAATGAATTCTAGTTTGAAGAGTTGTGGCTTGTATGATTTTATTTAAAGCTTGTTTCTCGTACAAGCTTGGAGGTAAGTGGGTTTCGGTACTGTAGGCAGCTGCTGTGGAATTTTTTAGTGGAATTTAGCTGAAATTTGCCAAAAGAGATCAATGATTTGGTTCTTGCCAGGTTTGCAACTCATGTAGTTGTTTGCCTTGTGCCAAGAGCAAGCAAAATGCTGACAAATCAGCAAATGTTTCTCGCTGAGGGGGGGGATCACAAGCATGATATTAATATGTATAGACAGGAGTGTTGTAGATTAGCCAGGAGCAATTTGTGTGCCCTGTGAAGCCTTGGCTGAGGGACTCTGGTTTGGGGCACCTCACTGCCAGAAAGATGTGGCTCAGTTGGAAGGAACCAAAGGAAAGCAGCAGGTGTAGAAAACATGGCAAATAATTGGGCTTGTTTGCCTTGGGGAAAATTGAGGGGAGACATGGTAACTGTCTTGAAATACCCAGTTTCTGCGAAGATGAAGGTAATGAACACATCTCTCTGACGACTCACGAGATGACAAGAAGTGAAGCACTTAAGTTGCAGCAGGAAGGATTTGTGTTTAACCATGAGGGAAAGGTTTTAAAGATCTAAAGGATAAGGCTAGCTTAAAAAGTATAAAATCTCCATCTTTGGAGTCTTCTGGGACCCATTAGGTAGACCAGGGTAGAACTGAGCTGCCTTGTCGAGAGGATGACTAGATGGCCAACTGAGGTCTCGTCTTGCCTTCCTTTCTTAGTTTTTCTTGTTTGTCCTAGAGGCCTTGCAGCCAGTACTTACTTTCCTACATGTAAATGAATGCAACAGGATAAGAGCACTGAAAAATAAATCCCAAGTATAGGTTGAAATAGCCGAGTAAAATTAAAATGGTGAGAAGATATAACTAAAACCCTTCCACTGAGAGAGATCTCTGTGGCCAGTCTCCAGCCTGCCTCATGCCCTGGGAGCCTCTCAGGTTGTCAGAGGCAAGCAGAAAATGGAAAAAAAGGGTGATGTCCAGTTCCCAGATGTGCTACGAAAAAGTTTGGTTTCCAGCACTGCCATCCACGGGGCTCAAGCAGGTAGATGTCCATACATTTTGTCACTTTGACTGCAAAACACTTTGTTTTATTTCAGTTTGTAATGATTTGTCATTTTTACTTCTTTCTTATCACATGAAAAAGCCTCAAAGAGGGTTCCCCCACACTCAGTGCAGGGAAAAAACACTGATCCTCCTTTCTGCTGGGAAGTGGTAGCTCTTGTCCATCAGGGAAAGAAAAATGCAGGATGTGGCAGTGTCATGCTGCCAGTTATTAACGATATAAAAGTCACCTGCCAGCATAAATCGTTACCTTAATATCATCATGAGGGCACTTGGGGATGCTGCCTAAACCTAAAGCCATTCACTCGCTAGGGTTCAACAGCAAAAACAGGCCTCTGGGCCTCTTCCCAAGGCGTCAGGAAGAAATTCAGTAGTATGTTGAGAGAAACCTGAAAATTGCCCTGAAATAATATTGCAGTAAATGTACGGTGATTTTAAGCCTAAATAGACTAACTAAATAGAGCACAGGGCTGGCTCGTTTCTCTGCAAGAAGATTGGGGAAATGGCTCGAGGCCAGCGAGGCCTAAAGCAGACAGCTGAAACCAGCAGCTTGGGCACAGTGCCGGGGGATGCAGAGATGGGACTGGTCCCAGCGAATGGTGTGGGCATCTTCCTGGAAGAGAGATGGAAAGAAGCAGGGAATCAGCTTGTTTTATTGGCATAAAGCCCCCGAAGCTTCCTGTGGGGGTGCCGTAGAGGTTGGTGGTCCTGCAGCGACCTGTGGCCTGGCTGCGGGGACAGCAGGCCTGCAGGCAGGAGAGGAAGCTCCACGAAAGAAACTCTGGTCAGAGGAATTTGAGAAGAGGTCCAACCTCCAATCACGTCCTCTCCTTCCCTTTAATGAGCTATTAATGAGCTCCTGGTGTCACCGGGCAAAGGGGAGAACACAGAGATCTGATTTCTAGGTATTCACACATTTTTCACCCACCGTATAATGTTCTCTGCTCCTTTGCCTGCTGTTTTATAATGTGCTATTGGAAAGCTGAATCCTGCCCCGTTTCCCCCCCTTTTTCCTTTTGGCTTCCCTTCCTCTTGCCCATCCTTTAGCAGGATGAACATCAGTGTTCAGCAAGGCCAGTGTCTCATCCCCATTAACAACTAACTTCTTAACGAGAGACTTAAACTCCAGGCTGGAGAATGACTTCAGGAGCTCTGGTCTCCTCTGTAGCTCCTGATCCCGAGTAAAAAGGATGATGAAATGAGATATAATTAAGGGACTTTAATACGGATCTCTGGGATAATTATTTTTATTTTAGGATTAATATGATGATTAAAAATCCGCTGCATTGATCTGTTAAAGTAGGTTAAATGCTGTGGACTTCTGCTTCAATCCAGCGCTGCTCCTTGCTTTTGTATTGACTCATCTTTCCAGTGCGCAGCTTTCAGATGAATTTGCTTTTGAATCAGATGCTCAGCTGAGGGCTGGCCTTTTTTTTTTTTTTTTTTGTGAGCTCTTGTTAGGGCAGCAGGGAATAATCCTGGATTATATCAGGAAACTGCCACTACTGTAAAAAATGTTGAAATGGTCCCTGTCCTCGTCTTCCAACCTGTTGTGTGGAAGAAATCAATAGGACTGTTCTTGCCTGCTTTGGCAAGGGAAAAATACCAGACTAATGCGTTGTTATATGCCTATCTTCTGCTGGCAGAGTTCACTAAATATTGTTTTTCTAACAGCCTGACTTCCTCCCAGGGTGAGAGTCAGCTGAAGAGGTGAATTTAAAAACACGTTTGAGCTAGGAAGAACACATTTTCAAAGGTATTGAAGACTTAAACAAAGATTACCCTCGGGTCTGTCAGAGGGTGCACGTACAAAACCTCAAAGACTAACTCAGCAAGAAAGAGCAAACCTTCCCGTGCAGGCAGACTGCATTATTTGAGACCACCCCGAGACCACGTATCCCAGGTTAATGCTCTTCTTGTTAAAGGGTATTCCTGAGAGAGTTTCAAGTTCCTATGGAGAGTGGGGAGCTGGCATCTAACTAACCTTGCAAGGACAGGGAGCTGGACCAGCTCTCTGGGAGGCTGGAGGTGGCAATGGGATGAAGCAGGGAGCTGTTAGATTAACTCAGCTGCCTCAGCCATAGCCATTACTGCTGGTTGTCCCATTCCAATTCTCATTGTTGCTGGTGGTTGCTTTACATAATGCTCCTGTAAAATTAGAGAGCTCATAAGTACCTGGCATGTGAATTAAAGCTCTGCAAAAGTCTGCAGACACTTACAGCTCTATTGAAGGCTGCAACAGAGGCTTTTGTTGTGAAAAGTATCCTGAAGCCAAAATCCTACCCTCAGCTACCTGAAGGTAGCTTTAAGTGTTTTTTAAAGTTTTTTTCTGACTCATAATTTCCATCTGCTTTGAAAGAAAAGCAGCAAGTGGCTAATGTTTTAGTACCAGAGCATGGAGGCACGTTACTTCTTCTACCAAACTCCCTGACAGATCTCCTTAATACAGAAAACAGGGATTGAAACCCTGCTCCCTGTAGACTTGCTTTATTTTCTAGCACCTCTGCTGTTGAAATGGGAAAATGCAGAAGAACTAGTCCCTGAATTTTCAGTCAGTGTCCATTCCCCGGATGACAGTAATTTAAGGTAATGCAAGTCAGTTATTCCAGTATTTTACATGTGTAAATTGCATTATCCTGAGTGTGACATTCTGTGGTGTGTCACACTGATCCTTCACGAGCTCAAGCAGTGGGTGCTGTGAGTCGCTGCAGGGTGCCCTGCAGACATTTAGTCCGTGGTCCAGTTCCCCACGAGCCCACCCCTCACAGCAGTGGTTGGTTTGTGTAGGGTTGGAATCATGTTGGGCTGTAGGAGCTCTGCAGAGCTTCGCGCCCTGCAGTGGTGTACCATAGGCGTCCCATTCACCGGGCAAGAGGTGTCCATCACTCTCACTGGTACAGAGGTGATTAAATCCTATTTCTGATCCACAGGATACCCAGCAGTAGCTTGTGCCTGTCAGGAATCTAGGCCTGTTTTTGTCCATTCAAGCAGCTCTTTTTGAATATTTGGCTTAATATTTAGGCTGGCTCTGCTTTCTGTACTTGACACACATCTGTTGCCTCTGTATGACAAAGTCGTGGTGGAATTTTCCCATTGCCCAGCATTCAACACCTGTGAATCAAACTCTTAATCCAAAGGGGTTTGAAAACCATGCCATATCTTTCAAAAGCATCTCTGTTATAACCTGCCATCTGCTTGTTTTATCTCATTTTGAAAAGATTGGGTGCTTCATTCTACATGTGTGGGCAGGTTCAGAGCTCAGACTTCCCTGTGTTTGTAGAACAAAATTTCCACCAAACCCAAAACTTCTGCTTGGAGTTGTGCTACACCTGTGCCCAGCACAGCTCTGGTTGTGAGCGATCACGTCAGGGCCACTGCTCACCTTGGTGGCCACTGTTGAAGATGTCCTGGTAATTTGGTCTTTAATTTCTGAACTGATAGGAGTTTTTTGATTGTTCCTACTCTTGCTGAATGCTGTTCAGACCAAATTGCCGTGCAAAGCTCTGTATTTTCATACTTTCACTGTGCTTCATTCTTACCCTTGATTGCTTTTTCATTTCATTTCTTGTTTCTTAATTCAAGTGTACTCATTGCTCAGCAGTCCATGCCTCCCTCAGGCAAATTACAGACTTAACCTCCCATTTCTTTGAGGTGTCCTTGCCCTCCCTTGCTTGCATCCATTTTTCATTTTTATCAGCCCTGCAGATAACCACTGTCCTTCCGTGCCCCCTTATGTAGTTAGTTTTGTGCTTTAGCTCTTGTGATGGAAACCTTAAAAGCAGTGTCCATCACTGTAGTTTCTTGGAACATCCCATTAGAACAAACGCAGCCAAGCTTTTCCCAGTCCCAGATGAAAACCTTGACCGTTCAACAAGGTGGAAGGCTTGCACACATGGAGAAGGGGAATCTTGCTTGCTCACGTGGCTGACACAGAGTACAAGCACATTGCCTTTATCAAGCATTTTGCTTGTAATCTTCCACCCAAACCCTTAACACAACCAGGGCTCGGTGGTTATGTTTACACTGAAGAATACAGCACAGTTTAGGGACACTTGACCTCGTAGTGAATATATCAGCTTTGGAAACATGAGTTGCAAAGCAATTCGCTTAGTCAGGTCTTTAGTGCCCTGGTGAGATTGCTCGTGGTACCCATGCTGTGTCAGGTATCTTTGCACTGAGCTGCAGTCTCAAGTGTCAGAATTTGATGGCATCTTAGAATATTTAGGATTTCCTGTGAGACTCTGTGACTGGGACTTGATCAGTCCTTTTTCTTGATAAGTTCACAACCCGCTTCACTGTCAACTGTTGTCGGTTTTATGCTTCCCCTAATTATTACAAATAATAATCTTTTAATTATGAAAAGTTATTTTCTATTACTCCTTGGATTTTTATCTTCCAGCCCCAGATCAGAAAAGGAATGTTCGCATTGCTTTATCTTTCTTGGGAATTATTTTTAGATCGGGTTTTTCAGAAGTTGCGTGTGACTATCTGATACAAAATTTATCCCAAATGTGAGATGTATGAAACAAAACATTTGTTTTTTTCTCTATAATAGTGGTTATAATGCAGAAGCTTCCCACCTATATTTCCCATTTTGCTCTTCGTGCTAGTCAAAATACACTCCTCCACCACTTCATTGCTAGCATTTCCCTCCAACATGTAGAGCCAGGCTCATCCCCAGGATAGTGCAGTATGGGCCAATGTGTGATGTAACCACACGTGCCCATTTGCAGCATCCTCCGTCCATGTTTTCCTCTTCATGGGACCCATACTATATCATATTGCTCTTTATTAATGCAGTGAGTAGAAATACGAACATTTCGCTCATTTTACTGGAGAAGTAAGTATTTTTCACAGCTTGATAAATCAGATTCAAATCTGCTTCCACTGAATGCAAATGTGAGTTTTAATAAACTGTTCAAATAAGTGTTTGCTTTTCACCAGTCAGCCAGTTTCATTGTCTTCAGTGACCAAGTCTTGATCTTTCATCAGCAAAGGAGAGTTTTTGGACTCAGAGGCTAGTGTACCTCGACTCTTCTGGTTTGGGCTTGATCTCAGGGTCTCATTGCTTCCTAGTGGACGCCTTATTTACCCCTTGATATCTAGGGATTTTTGAGCATCACTGATGTCTTTTCAAGTGTTGGGTAAATAAACTTGCTGTTTCTGGCCTGTGCAGAAGACAGATTAAGATCCTTGATTTTCCTTCCAGACTCCACTTACTATCTCCATTGGCTATAATCTTTTTCTTCATGACTGCAGCAGTCTGTCACATTGCTGCATCCTGATATTCCCCCTTTTTTCCAACCTTCTCTCCCCTCTGATCCATTTTAGTGACTGTTTGCAATCCCTCTAATCTACAGGTCATTCATGCATACCACTGGCTTTGTTTTATTTTCCATCCATCCACCCTGTGGACACAGCAAGTCATATTTTCCTTATTTTGCAGGAAAGAAGGAACTGGATCTTCAGCATGATTAATCATCTGACTTTCCTATCTCTGTGACATCTGTGCTAATAGTCTAGGGGGATCACTTTCCAGTTGCAAGGAGAGTAGCAAGATCATTTAACACTGAAGTCTTCAGTTCCTCTTCTCAAGGGCACAAGGATTATGAAGTGGGGAAACTGAGGTAGAGTGAAAGTAAGTGATTTTCCACTGACTTTGGGAAGCCAGTACATGGCCTAGACTGTCTGCTCGTCAGGGAAGGACCTGCACGTGGCTTCTGTGCTTGGGTGTCATGTAACAGTGTAGGGCAGCATTGTGACCAAACCTGAAGAAATAGGATTGTGCAAATATTAATGGGATTAAAATTAATGGGATCAAATTAATGTTATTTAATGGAATTAAATTAAAACTATTGTATGGAATTAACATATATGTTATTAATTTATAACTGAAAGAAGAGCCAAAGTAAAAAAGCTGGGTTTCCTGTCACATCCCAATACTGCCTTTGCTAAGGAAAAGCCACGTAGGGAAGGAATGTGAGAATTGCTAGAAAGAAAGAACAGGGAAAGTGAAGACAGTAAGTCTTTACTTAGAGTTCCAAAAGAAAATGCACTAATTTGCCTTGCTCGTGAGGACATTTGTGCCTTCTTTTCAGCCCTTCAGAGAAGGCACCCTCTGCTTCCCCTTGCCTGCCCAGCTGTGGTAGACCAGCAAGCTGAGTCAGAAGTTGGCTTTGCTTCACTGGTGTAAAATGACATTGGTTTCTGTCCATTTTTGCTTGCCTCGGGATTTAGTCTGCCTCTGGTAGGTGCAATGAGGGTAGTGGTAGCTGTCACCTTGGAAGATGAGTGGAAATTGCCTGCTGCTGGGATAAAATTAGATGAGCTGGTGGTTTGGCGAGTGAGTTGGCTCCGGAGTGCAAGGCGCTGCTCCGTGCCCTCTCCTCGCACTGCTTGTGTGATGCCCTAGACAGGCTCTAACAGGCCCAGCAGTGCATAAAGTCTTTTGGGTCCTCTCCATTTATTTGCTGTGGAATAGTTCCCTTTAAAAAGCCTTCTTGTCTGAGCTGAATTTTCACCTTGCCTTCATGCTTCAGAAAGGCAGCAAGACCCCCCTGAGGTGGGATATTGAGAGAAGGCAGCGCAGACACAAAGCTCCTTGCTGCAATCCATCCGCTCTTGTTCCTTCTTGCCTACTAGTTCAAAAACCTCATAATTATTCAAAACCCGCATAATTGATGTGCTCTGGTATTAAAGCCTCTGCTTGTGCAGGGGTTGTTTCTTGTTTGGATTATGGCAATGAGCTTTTTGCTTTGCTTCCTGCTGCTTCGACAGCCGGTCTTGACAAGCCCTTCAGAATTACTGCGGCTTCGTTAATTTTCTTCCTCTTTTTCGCCCCCTCCCTCTATTCTTGCCTTATGGCAGTGTTTATCTGACCACATACTGCTTCTACATTTACAGCTACCAATTAGGATCAAAATACTGCTTTGACATTTACCTGAAATTCAAGGTCTTTCTTGCTAAGACATCCAACTCACGGTGTTGTTGAATACAAGGTGCCAGGTTGCTTGTTCCTGTATATATTAGGGGTAAGTCCCGTGATTAATGCTGTCCATAAGCTCGTGATGTCTGTAAACTGGCACTCGGTTTGCCCACAGCAAAACTTCCTTCATGAGAAATTTGCTTACAGTGAATGCGCATAACACTGGTAGCATTTCTGGTTATTACATCTTCTATAAAGTCTTCACTTATCATCACCAGCATCAGATGATGGGGAAACGTGCTAATTTTAGAATGTTTAGAAATAGAAAATGGAAATAACAGTAGGGCAAATTGAGCAAATGGCAAAGTTCCACCATTGGTAATTGTTGGTAATGATCCAAGGCTTTGATGTTGCCTTTTTTTTTTTTTTAACCTCTGTGACATGAACTGTCCAACTTACATAGAAGACCTCTACATCTACGTCATTTCCTTGGCTTTCCTTCCCTTCTTTTAATCTCTTTTAACCCTCTTTTTTGTCTTGCTTCTTTTTATCTGCCTTTTCTGTTCCCATCCTGTATATGCATCCCTATTGCAATTCTGATTCACGGAAGCTTAACTTGCCTCGTTACCTACCCATTAAAGTGTAGTTAGTGCTGAGAGTGAATGTGCTAGTATTTAACTACCATAATATGCCAAAGAAACCTGCTGATGGAGCAGTTCCTGACTCTGATCTATTTTCTCAGTTTGTTTGCAGATTTGGACAGATAGTATTTATGAACGTTTAAAACTCACAACTGAAAGGATTATAAAATTTTACATTTTTAAAACTAAAATCTCCCAGCTCAGGGCTGATTGACTGAAATCAATGGTGGTGCTTAGAGTAATCTCGTTAGGAACAGAATTAATTCAGGTCAGTGTTTGCAAATGTCTCATCCTTGATTTTTTTTTTACTCAGTCTTAATACTACAAACCATTTGTATATTGAATATTCCGTCCAGAAAATGCTGTAAGTTCCCTTTCTGTCAGTCTTGTGGACTTGAAGTGAGACACAGTCCTATGAGCTGTGCGATGTGTCTTCTGTGGTATGTTTTGTGTGTATATAAGCCTGTATGGTGCTAAACTCTGTAGCACCTGCTCATTGGAATAAGAGCACTGGATAGTCCCTTTTTCCTGTCTCACTCAAGATCAGACACTTGGCTTGCTCCTAACCCTAAGCTCACCTCACCACCTTGTGTTTTCTCCTTACCGTGTAGAGGAAGAAGCGTCATACCCTGCCCACGCTTGTCCTCATCAGGTATTTCTGTACCTCAAGTTCCCCGGTCTACCATTTCAAAGCCGAGTATTTTAAGCTGTTCCTCATGAGACATACCTACCATTCCTCACCGTTAGTCTTCCTGATCTCCTCTTGGATCTTACCCAACATTTGTGTGTCCTGCTGTAAACGGTGCCTCAGCGACAGTCCGCAGTGTTCGCAAAAAGGACTGATGAGATGGGAGCATTAGAAAGTGGTTTTATCATTTCCTTTGCTTTAGGGACAGATCCCCATGCTACCTTTGAGCATTTAGTTCACTTTCCTTCCAGCTGTTGCATGCAGAGTGAAGATGTACAAAGGGAAAAGGCTTTACCGAATGTTTTAATTCTTCATTTATCTCCCCGAATTTTGGCTACACTTTAGGAGAGTTAACCTCTGAGGCACACATGGATACCTGCTACTTATCCAGACTGATGCTATTTCAGTTTTCAAGTTAGTATCTAAGCTCAAAATAGCCAATTTAAATCCAATTAAAAATACAAATTCCAACTTGGTTTTCCCACACTTCTACTCCCTCTCCCCATGCATCACTCACTGCTGCCCTTAGCAGTTAAAACATATTTTTAAGGCCATGCAGTTAGATGTCTTTTACAAGGACATTTACACTATTCTACCGGAGTCATAAAGTGCAGCAAAAAAGTGTTAGACTATGATGCATGGGAGAGAATCACGGGTGTTTATTTCAACAAGCCTGAAAGAGAAGGTGTCTTAGTCAAAGTGAGAATTTTCTCATATTTTCTTCACACCCAACTTCTACTTAGAAGTCATCACCTCGGGCAACCTCAGCTGATTAAAAACTGTCAGAGCAGCGTTGAAGGTACGTGACTCCCTGGTAAGCCACAGCACTACACTAGCTTACAGGCATTACAGTATAAGTTACACACCCTTTGATGTCATTTTTCAAGCTGAGGGGGCAGTTTAGGATGCCAGCTCTTTCTTCAGTTCATGGTGTTTAAACCGTGCCCTACCTCCCTCAGAATTCCCTCTCAAAAAAATGCCTTTACCAGAAGTTGGTCTTCAATATAAAAAACAAAACCAAACCAGAAAGATTAAAAAGCACAAAGCACACAAGAATAACCATCATATAACCTTTCAAATTTTGCCATTTATAGGTCAAAAAAAAACATTTGTGGTGACATGCATTGTACAATTTAGGTGGTGAGATGCTTCTGTCACACATGCCCACAATACAAGCAACCCTGGGCTCCCTTTGCTGCTGACAGAGGGAGGTTTTGCAGCAGGGATCAGTTCCCCCTCAGGGAAGGACAGCCTTTGATCAGGTGAATTTTTCCCAAAACTAACTCTATTGAGCCAATCTCTATTGACTCTTAATGACCGAGGCAGTTAGCTCAGGTGGAAATGCCTGCACTGAGGATACTTGGATAATCTTGTCTTAAAAGAGTTATGACAACAGGGAAGTTTTGTGCATGTGTTTCCGCAGTACAGAACAAAGAAATGCCTGCTACATGTTTTGGGAGCCCTGTAGAGCTACTCCACTTTTCTGCTGCAGGAAGCAGAAGCCTTTTTTTTTTAAAATGTCCCATATCTGTCCTTAACTGCCTGTGCTGAGAACTGCTGCCAGTTGGACTAGGGGATGGAGGTGGTCTGACAGATGCTCCAGTCCTTGTAATCAGCCTGCTGACCAAGAAACTTAGCGGGGTCCTGGATGCCCTTTCTTTTGGGCAGAGCAGGCAGGCAGATTGTTTCCTGGCTGTTCCCACACAGCCCAGCCAGGAAGTTAACTTTCAGTATTGGCAGCACCAAATGTTCACAACTCAGCTGCCAGACTTCTGAAATCATGAAATTGGGTTAAAACGGAGAAGCTTAAAAATAACAATCAGCAAGATTCTTTTTCGTTGACTTCTGAGCTATACGAGGGATTTGGCTTGTATTGTCAAGTGTTTCTTCAGGCCCAGCTTTTTCAAATACATGTGAAATTTCTACCCAACTATAGGTGGAGTTTCCAGAAGACTGCAGGCATCATGAGACTTGCAATGAGTTTGTGAAATTTTAGAAGACAGGGAGTTGTGATGGTTGTGATTTGCATTTGCTTAAAAAATACCATCTTCCCTAGTAGGGAGAAGCAGCAATATGGAGTGATTTAGTGAAGTCATCAAATATGATAAATGATAAATCCTTTGCCAGCATGGCCAACAAACCAGAGGGAAGATCCAGTGCCCACCACATTTAACAACTATGGGAGATGTAAACTGGAAGTTTGGAATGTTTACTCCTTTGGCCCTGGAGTTTTTCATATCAGTCTCCAACTTTTTGTACTTTTGACTTGCTTCATGCATCTGTATGTTCTTGAGCACAGATGGTTACTGGCCTTCCAGTTTGGTTGGGATGACTGCTGGTGTGTTCAGACAAGGACTTGCAGAGTCTATGGGAAATGAAAATTAATTGTTTGTACAAGTAAGATAATGAATTGCAGTTCTTGGTATCTTTTTGTTGTTTTTGTTGATGTTTGTGTCATAGTCACCTTTCTGTGTTAAGAAAAAGGACACGAGAACTCATGCTGATAGTGAACTAATGAATGTTATCAAATATCAACTGCCTCGTTTTCTTGCTAGAGGGCTGCAGTTTAGCTGGCAGAATGGAGAGGAGTTGGCAAATTGGACCGGCACCTTTAATTTCACGGATGACGGAGCAGTGAAGAGTGGCAGTGACACAGGCACCAGGTACCAACACCAGAGGGAATGACTGCAGAGATCTCGTGCTCTTTGTATGAAACACGAGTGTGGGCACAGGCTGTATGAACAAACAGATTTACAGTTTGCTTTGGCTGCTCGGTACTGCTCCCCATGTCACATAAGATGCTGGGGATGCCCAAGCACTGTGCTGTTTTCCCCCTTTGAGGTCCCAGGGCTGTTTTGGAACATGCCGTAAGCAACCACGGGTGACTTGTGTCCTGGCCTCTCCTATTTTCATTCCGCCTCCAAGGCCATGTGTCAGTATATGGCAGTGTGGGAGAGTGGGACTTGTGTGGGCAGTGGGGAGTGTCCCAGCATGCTAGTGTTGATGCAAGCAGAGCACACTGGAAAATCTGTCCCAAGGCTTTCTTTATAATAGAATATATATTTCAAGAAAATGTAATTTAATTTGAACTCCTTCCAGTGCCTAGTAGGGGAGAAATGTTCTATCAAGACAAGAGCAGAGTATTCCCTTTATTTACTATTCTGAGATGATTTAAGAAGTGCTAATGTCCTGTTACACTTTTGGTAGTTATTAGTTTGTAGTATGGTCCTTTAGACTGACGTACATACATGAAGGGTCATGGAAGGCCTTGTGGATAGACAAGAAACTGTCTGCAGTTGTCCCCAAAGAGCTCCGTGACTATGACATGCTATCTGTATAAATCAGTGTCAGGTGTGGGGGACATTTGGGGTGTCTTCTGGAACCTCAGTTATAAAAAGAGCCCTGCTGGGAAGATTGTCTAATCCTCAGCTTTTGTACAGGGCAAACTCCAGGACCTTTACCTTGAGAATCAAAGCTTTGTGAATTCAGTGCACCGAGATACAAGGTGGAATCTTCTTGTGGATGGTTAAAAAAGGATCTTTCAGTGCATAGTACTTACTTCCCGTCTCTATTGACATGAAGGAAATCAAAAATCCTGAATCATGTATAGCATCAAGTTCAATAAAAAGCAGAAAAACCTTAAGAACACTTTAAGAAAAAAAAATAATTAAAAGAAACTTGCTTTTAATAACTATGTATAAATAAAACTCTCTCCGGATAAATTACATATTTTGTGGGAAATACCATCACATTATATTTTGGTAACCATATGCCACCACAGCTGTGGAGCTGAGAGCATTTCGAAGGCAAGTAGAAGTACAGAGTCTGACCTGTCAAAAACCACCCAGTCTCACTGAACCACAGCAATGCTGCAATTCCTGTTGGGTTCTTAGCTGGAATGTGATCCCTATCAGTGCTGGTCAACACTCAGCTCTTTTAACTAGTTAAGGTAGCATTATGAAAACAACCAGATTAGCTGCAGTTTTTAGCTCAGAACAAGAGAAGGATGGTTCATTCTTTCTAAGTCTGTATTTATGTGTGTATGTATCTATCTGTCTGTCTATTCTGTTGCATTTTTAGTGTGTGCATCTACAGTCTGTATAACTCAAAATCTTCAGTCTAGGCACTTGGCATATAAAAAGAGCAAATCTGGCACAAAAACATGCATCTTCTTGAAGATAGAGGAGGTTTAGTAAGTACAGATTTCCCCCTCTAGGTACCCTTGGCCACACAATTGAACCATCATCAAGTGCAGGATGGAGAACCAAGATGTTTGATTGAAAAATATGTACTAATACTGAACAACATGGAATAGCAGTTCTCCTCTCAGTCTGTTTAGTCTCTAACGAGGAAGAGGTTCAGGATGCAAGTGCTTTTTATACTAGCAGGATCTAATTGCATGAGTTAGGTATACATTCCAAAGGTTATAATAACAATATAAATACGTAAATGTCAAAGTCAGCTTAATGACTGTGGAGCTGAAAGATGGGGATTTTGAGTTAGGGATAAATCTAGCTGTGACATGCATTGCAAATAAACGTGTTACAGACGTTATTTACTCATTTGTCTACTGGTTGAAAGCTAAGTATACAGCAAAACAAAAAAGAATTGTATACACATAGAGGTGAGACTGTGGTGACTAACTGCAGAGCTATGTCATAATCTGTTTGCTGTTTACCTTTGATCACCTTTTTTACTTTGTTACCACTAGACTTCTCCTGAGAATCTTTAATATAACATCCAACAGCAAACTGTTGATCTCATTTGAAAGTAAGCCTTCCTCTAGTGAATAGTTCTTTCCACCAAAAAGAAAACTTGCAGACTAAATTTTGCTGGCCTCATTTTACTTGTATACATTTAGACATCTCTAGAGAGATGTCTAAAGGGCACAAAACTAATTATATGTCAGCATATGCACACTAAATACCTTTCACTGCATGGCTCTGCAGTTTATTGTGTGTCATCACCTCCCTGTAGAAGGTTTTGTGTTTAGAGGTAGTAATTGAAATATATACTAATATTCTTTTAATTAGGTTCTAGAATTCATATATTTACATGTATGTGTTTATTCATACATGCCTGGTATTGTTCCAAGTATATTCTATAACTACTCTTTATCTTTTAACTATGGTGCTGAGACATTAACAACTCATTACTTGTTCTGTAAGAGTGATTTATTAGATGCAAATGAAGGACTTCCAAAGTGAAAGGCATACTGAGAAAATAATTTAATTACAATTGCGAGGCAGCCAGACTTCACAAGAGTAGTGGCCATATCAAAACCAATGAACTGTGAAGATCAAACATTGGAAAAAAAGGATCAAATAGCTCAGAAGTAAAGAACATCATGTTGTCTGATTTCCATAGGAACTGATTCAGGCATTGACTAACGTACAAAGTAAAGTGTGGCTTGCAGCTGCCATGTTTTTATTGTCTAAGGGAGTTCACCACAGTTTCAGAAGATGAGCCCTACTCGAGTTGCAGGCAGCTCCACTGTAGCTCCAGAGTAACCAAGCTAACCAAGGCTTTTCATCCCAGGGCATGAGACGCTATTTTAGATTGCACAGAACTGTTCCATGGAGATAAAAAGAAGTATCATGAACTCGGCTCAGTATGTGGTGCAACGGAGACTGTGGATCAGGTTTGTGGCAGCTATTATTGTTATGAGTAGTTTTCCCACAAAGGTCTCTATTTGCTGAGGCTTTCTGAGTGCCAAAAGCTTCATTTCCATGCATAGTGCATTGCTGCACATCTTCCAGGAAACAATAAAGTTGTGAATACTTTATTCATAAGAAAAGTTTACTTAGTAAAACATGTAAGCCTCCAAAGCCATGGGGTGGTGAGGCCAACTGTAGGTGTGTACATTCAACCTAAGGAGGACTTTCCTAGATACTCTCCTGTACATTTGGGCTCTTTTCTAGAGCTCAAAGTGCTCTGTCCTCCTTTTTAATATGATTTGCAACTTACAGGGATTGTGAACCGTCATGCTTAAAGCATTTGCTGTTGCCAAGATTAAACTGCCTTAATGGTGTGATGATAGGTCTGGCCTATTGGTTGGGTTATAGTGTTCTCTGCCACCTTCAGTCCATCTGAGCTGCAGATGGGATTCACTATAGGACATAGATAGTAAGACCACAGAAGCCTTTGATGGGTGAAAGAAGAAGTGATCTTTATAGTTTCGGGCCTGCTGGTTCCTACACTGAATTCTCCAGTAAGGCAAATAGGGAACTTTGTCCCATTGGAATTAGAGAATCAGAAAATAGGAAGTATAATTAATTGATTTCATCAAATACACATTTTACAAGAATGAACGTAAGGGCTTGAACCATCAGACCTCATTGACCAGGATGGCAGTTGAGGATGTTCTTCAAGACACAGTGCTGAACTCCTCACACAAAGATACTAAAATCTTGAGAAACACAAGGGAAAAAACAAAAACAATTGCTTGCAACGATAAACCAAGATGTGTTTTTGAAATGTTATTGATGTATAAGTGTTGTCATATGTTCTGTTATGCCTCCCAGGTGGTCATACGGATAACAACATCAGCAGCTTATTTAAATCAGAGTGATAGGAATGGGCTTGATTAAAACAGCTGAACAGCAGTTTATTAAAATTGGAGAGCTCTGAAATGAATCTGGTAAAACAGCAGTCCCTGCAGCATACCCTGCTGCTGCTTGTCAGCAGCCGCTGCTGTTTTGATATGGTGGTCAGGAAAGAAAAGAAACAACAGTCTCTGCCAAAATGCCCATTCAGTAAGCTCTCCAATAAATCGTTCTGAGGGTGACACTGTGCAGTGGAAAAGCCTCTAAATGGAGATGCATGGTAGTCTCTGGGGGAGGAGACCCAGGGGTGTTGGTTTGGGAGAATGGTCTATGAGATGGGCTTATCCCCAGTGAGTGAACAAACTGCAGGAGGCAGCCAGGACTTTGCTATGTCAATCAGGGCTGTTTCTGCTTTAGGTCCTGCTATTTCACCGCCAGCTCTGCTGTACTGAACAGTATGTTAGATGGAAATTTTGGGGAAACCTTGGTCTTGAATAAATGGATGGATGAGAAGGGAACAACGTGGCACTGGCAGGAGTGGATGTGTGGTCAGTTCATGCTCCTAATGTGGTACAGGGCAGCAGAGCTAGGCAATCCCAAATGATCCCAAATGACTTTTGTATTGAGACATGGAGACAGGTTATCAAAAGCAGAATGGCAGGGAGCAGCAAGTGCTGGTTTGCCAGAAACTTTCATAGTTGTGGTGAAAAACACATCCCCAGGGTATCACAACTATCATCTCATCTGTACAGATGTGTAAAGTGCCTGTGAAGTCACTAGACCAGATCAGATAAGGACTCCAGAAACAGGACACTTCTGAGATACAACAGACTGATGCATGCACTTCTCTGAGGTTAATTGGGAGGTAGAGCTACCAACGAACTGCTTTTAAAGGACAGCAATATAAAAGCCACTCCTCCTCTGTGAAAGATCAAACACTTGAATTTATGTCTGGTTTGTGGAAGCACTTTTGTTTTGCTTTGTTTTGTTTTAACATAAAAATCTAGAAGATAGGTCGGGGATTCTGAGACATTTCTGGACACTTCTGGTGCTACCTATTAACAAAACCATAGACAAACTTGTGACATTGTAAGGAGATACCTAGCCAAACATTTCAAAATATCCTAGGTGGTTACTCAGGAGGTTCATAAGTTAATAACTGTTAAACTCAGGTACACAATGTCTGGAAAGTGTGAATCCCTATTCAGGAATTTAATCTCTTTATTTTTGTTTGATTATTCCAGTTCTTTTAGAAATAAAAGCATATGTGAGCTAAAGATACTATTTCTATTCTCAACCTCCAAAGCACTGTGTATTATTTTCCTTGGTATTCTGTATTGAAAAGCTTTCCGCTACTAGGAATTGCTCGTTGGTGCAGCACTAGTCCCCCCTCCTTAGTCACCATGTGTTTAGATTAAGCATCATATGATTCTCATACTTTTTGGAACCCAAGTCATTCTTACAGGTCCTTTCATAAATACTCAGTGTCTTGGACCCTCAGAGCTGAAGCAGCAGAACAGGATGCAGTAATTCCTGGGTAACCCGCTCTAGGTGTCCCTGCTTGAGCAGAGTTGGGTTGGATGACCTCCAGAGGTCACTTCCAACCTTAACCATGCTGTGAATGCTTGTATTTTCATTTTTTACGTGACGCTTTATAATGACACACTTTGTTTCTAGCTACAGCCACTTACTGAAAGTTAGTGAGCAGTTAGACACACATATATATAAACATTAGAGATGAAGATGGTAAAAGATTTAAACCAGTTAATGCTAGTGCCATTGGCATCAGCAGGAGGATATAGACATGAACAGGAGGAATGTGAACCATCTATTTTCATATTTGTTGTCCCCAAGGTGGAGGTAGTTTCACCAACCCCTATAGAAGAAGACTCTTGCTTCTTCAGCCTCCCCTTTGTGCCCACAGCAGCTTCTCTCTCACTTCAGTCTTTAAAGCAACAGCCTGGCATGGACAAGTCAACACAGCCTCTCAAAGGGCAGAAACAACACATACAGCAATGGGATTTCTTTGTGCCACAGCTCTAGAGAAGTATAAATTAATCTGAGGGCACCAAACATTTCTGCTTCACCTGCTCACTCTTGGATCTTGTTTAACATCAGTACATCCACAGGTATTTTCTTTCACAAACTGTAGTACAAAAGGTCATTATGGTTTTCCTCAGCTTGAGGGGCTGCTCTTGTTCTCTGTGCTAATAATCCTGTGGTCCAGGGAGTGTTTGTGAGGGTGGCACCCGAGGTCCCCGTTCCTGCCAGCCATTCACTTTCCTCTACATCACCTTCTTCTGCCCAACAGGGATTGTGCCTAAGTGCCTTCCAACCAAGGTCAGTGTGTACGTGCGCAGTTGTAGGAGGATATGACTTGTGAAGTGGTAGGTTGCATTTTTGGGGGGAGAAAATATCACTGTAATAACGTCAGGCCCTTAAACCTTTTGACTAAACCTTGCAGATCATCATGTCACACAGAATTATTAATAGAGGGAAAATCTGTCAGGATTTGGTCCCTCACTCACAATGGGCTGGTGAAGTCAGTACCTACTTGGCTTTGTTTTGCCTGAATTTTCCAGAGGCTCTGTAGCCATGATACACTCCACTTGAACAATGCTTTTACTAAAAAGTTCTGAGGATCCTCTGCTAGCCCTCCTGGATGAATGTGAGTCCCCATGTGGTTTGGGTATTGTGCCCTAGGGCACTTGCAAGGTTCCAGAGTAAGGAAGGTGACTCTAGACTTGAACTTGGCCATGGATCTGCCCATACTGATGCTTGCAAGCACTGCAAATTGGACATCTCTCTTAGTAAGTATTCAATGGAAGCCTGCAGGGCTTAGTTCACTTGTTCTCATTTCTTAGTCACTAGATAATGTGTATTTTTGGAAAGATCTTTGTGTTTCCTGCAGGGTAGGTGGAATCCTTCCTGCGGTACTCTGCTCCCTTGCAGCGTAAGTGCTGCAGCCTCACCACGAGCAGCGCAGAACCAGCGCTGCAGGAGTGAGCAAAACGGGAGGGCGTTTGTGCAGCAGAAAATGATTTCATTTAAAACACGCCTGACAATTACATTCAATTATATTTTCAAACCTTTGTGCAATGCATCAGACAAATCAGTGCCTCAGTCCAAATGTCACTTGAAGACAGGATTGAAGTCTCAGGCTTTTTAATTCACGTTGCATGGCCAAGAAAAGCTTACTTTTGATCAAAGCAGGAGCAGCCCGACTGCAGATGATCAAAGACCTAAGCGTTAGCTGGTGTATTGGGAAGTCAGATCTCTCTCTCAAGCTCAGTAAGCTGCTCAGCTGGAAGTGTGATTGCAATGGGAGACATGAAGGTTAGAAAAGAAGAAAGTCATGGTTATTTAAGATGGGAAAATTACAGAGCAAATAGCATCTAATTTCTGGACGTTCAGCACTGAGGGGCATGAAGACAGTCCTCTCCCAGCACTTGTGGTGTTAAGATACAGGCTTTGATCCTGGGAAAATGTAGATTTGAAAGCTGTAACTGACCTGAATGGACATTGAGCAGTGAGTTGTGTGCACTGCCCAGTGCCATGGGGAAATGCATGGTTTGATGTGATTCAGTTGTCATGTTCCCTCTTGTAAAGAACCATGGATTCCTGGGCTGGTTTTCCCTTTGACTTCTGACCTCTGGGATGAGGGATGAAAATTATTTAGATTTCAGCAAAGGAAGGGAAAGAAGCACAGGGAGAAGGTCTCCTTTCCTACACGTCTGAGGTGACGTGTAGGAAAGGAGATTCTGGGGTGACATATACACACTGTTTTATGGATGTGAAACCTGCCTGTTATCCCTGGAAAGCTAAAATGCAACCTTTTCTCATAGCAAAAGGAGTGGTGTAGTCAGGAGTATCGCTTGTCACTAATCAAGAGCATAAATCAAAATAAACTGCACTACACCCTTACATTTTAGCTGGATATCATACTGAGGAAGATGACGGGGAGGACAGTTTCCACTGGTGTTAATGAAGCTGGCAGGCGAATGTGTCTTTGTTCACAGGGAGCTCCGTGGTTTGGAGTGGGAGTTAATAGGCAGGAGCAGCACTTGGAGCCTGGGGAGTGGGTGAGACTGATGCCTCCTGTGGGAGCGCAGGCAGGCTGCTCTCCAAATCCTCCTGGCACAACCAGGCTCCGGGCCCCGCTGAGCGGAGGAAATGGGTTTAGAGAACATCCACAGGGGCTGAGGGAGCTCGTGTTCCTTGTCCTGGTGTTGGGGGAAAGGACAGTGCGAGCCCTTGTGTGGGAGGAGGTCAGCCGGAGCTGCGGGGAGCTGCCTGTGCTAATCTGCCTTGGTGTCTGAAGCAGGAGGAGGAGGGGCTGCGGGGCAAATGAAGAGCATGAACATTCCTGGGAGAGGGGAAAAAAAATTAGTATGCAGACTGGGTGCCATCTCAAAAACTCTGGAAGCATGTGGATTTGAAGTACTTGTGAGAGTTTGTGACTTACAGGGCAACCCTGTGCTTTTCTAAGTTGTAGGGTAATGGAACGACTGTTGCAAACGCATTGCTGCCTCGTGGATTTCTTTTCAGGTGCAGAAATGGTTTATTTTTTATGCAGTCCTTTCCTCTTTACCTTTCTCCCTCATCCTTTTTCTTCTCCCTTTTTAGTTTGTTGTTTGGTTAAATGGGCAATGATCAAAGGGAGTCTCTGGGACTCAGAAAATTTAATTTCTTCTGTAAAGTGACAACTTTGTCTACTGTGCCACAGGCTGAGGCCAGCTTTGCCATGCTGTTTGACATCTGAGCTGCAGCTCTCTAGCTTAGCAGCACAGCCAGAAGTGCACAGGAAAGATAAAAGTGCACGTTAATCTAGATTTTTACCATTCTTAGCTGTCCTGAAGCACACACAGGGTACTATAACCCAGTGTTGGGCTGAAAGACAGCACGAAGCTGATAGACCACTGCTCTCCCCTTGAAGCAGGGTGGGAGAGGTGGGAGTGGTGTGTAAAGTGCTGAGCGTTGCATGGGGATGTATTCCTGCCTCTAGCAATTCCATCGTGTAAAATGTGAACAGTCAGGGTCCCATTCTTGTCTCTCTCAATGAACCAAAGTAAAGAATGGATACCATCAAACACAGTAAGAAAAATGAGTACTGAAGGGGGATGAAAAATTGTAAAGTTGCTTTTGTATCTGGACCGATAGCCAGAGGAGATCCCTTCACCTTGTAAAATGCTGCGACCAGACTGAATTCGTATGAAGTCAGTTTGGTTTTGGAAATTTATCTGGAGTACATCCACACAGGGCTTTGGTGAAGCTCTACCGTATGAACTCTTAAACCAATTTCAGCAGGAGCAGCTTTCAAAATGCACAAGTTGTTCAGCCCCCAGCTCCACTAAGCCAAGCACGTAGGAGATGTAAAAGTACAATGGATTTCATCTGCTCTTTAGTAAGGACTGAATGTCCAGGTGAACAACTGAATCAAAAGGAGAGCCCAAGGCTTTTGATGAGAAACCAGAGGAAGGTCCTTGTTGTGTGACCTTCATCTCTGTTCTTGGGGCCAAGGAAATCTTTTTCCAGATTTGTCACTATTTATGAAACACAGTGCAAAATTCCTTCTACAGAACTCATTAAAATGTATTTGTTTCCTTCAAAAATATGCAAACACACTTCCAAATAGTCACATTCTTTAAAGATTGTTGGGTTACTGTATTTCTTGACAGTACTAAGTTTACTTCCTTGTTAAGAGTTTTTGATGTACTGCTCTTGCCATCTTCTCAGCATTGGCTTCTTCGTCTTAGTCTCAAGTTTTCTGTCCCTCGCTGGATCACAGTGGTTGGTTTGGGTTTTGGCAAAGTTGAGGTGGTGAAAACCTCAGTGAGGGGTGAAGGAAACACTTCAAAGCAGTTTTTGACAGGTTAGAAATGTTCCCAGTTGGTAGCAGATTGCTTTGGGAGGCTCTTGGGCTTTTTCCAGTCACATACTATAGTCCCTCTCTCCCTCATGTGGGTTTCTCTCTTCCCAGCTTTATCAAGTTGACTTCTGGATAAACTTAAAATGGCAAAATTCAGAAACTTTAGATGCTTCTGGCGCTAGGAGGCCCTCATGGAGATACCTGGAGATGTTGTTTTCTGGGCACATTCTCTTCATACAGTTTCCCTGGGTGGCACGAGAACTTCTCCAGAACAGCTCAAAGCTTGGATCCCCCCAGATTTTGCTGTTAACTGTAAACATGAGCAACTGATAAAAGTAACAAGGTTTTCCTATGTAAGGGTTTTATATTGGGAACTGAACAGAAATTCAGGTCAAATAGGATTTTTGATGTTATTTTCAAATGACACTACATCAAAATTTTACATTTCAGATGATGGTTTGAATAAAACTCTTATGGGAATCTTGTACTTTTCTTTCTTATTGAAAATTCAGAGGATAGGTTGTATTACAGGGTTGTGAATCTGAGAATTTAAAGGATCCATAAAAATAACATGATCTAGCTTCTGTTGCAATACCCATTCCCCCAGGTCATCAACTGGTATTTCTCCATTATGCCCATAACGGCTGTATGGGTATGTGCCACTCTTAGGTATTGGGTTTTAATACAGACTTAAAGTTATGGGATGAAAGTGATACAGAGCTTGGTTTATACCCTAAATCATTCTTGTCATTTCAGTACAGTCTCATAGAATTCATTGGGCAGCCTGGGCTTTCTCTGACCCCTAACTCAGGTTGCTACCCTTTGTGTTTTATTTCTCCTTAACTCCAGTCTCATGGTGGAGGTAGAGGAGTTCAACTAAAAAAGCACATATTTATGTCAGATTTTAATAAAGAATAGCAATGTCATATCTGATGTGTCTGAGTATCCAAATCCTTTTGTTCTCAAAGCCATTTCAATTTTTTTGAGAAAAAAATCCCAGCTCCCTCTCCCCTACAAATACACCAAGAAAATAAATCACAAAGAAAAGCTCAGTTTCGCTGAGGTATGCAACAATCTCCATAGGCAAGATGAAACCACCAGCACTTGGCTAAGAATTTGAAGAACTGTTTTTAAAATTCTGAGCACATTCAGACACCCAAAGGATGGGAACAATATACCTTAAGTAATCAGTGATTTTCCCCTGACTTTCAGTGGCAGCTACCATGCCTATGAGAAAGATTAACTCTTCTGAAATCATAGCCAATTAATGCCTAAGCAAGTGAGAATTGTGTTGGATGCTGTTTGAAAACCTGTCCACTTAGTTTAAATCAGTTAAAGGGAAGCTGAGTGCTCCCTCTTAAACAACTCAAAATTAGCATTTGAGTCTATGTAGGGATGTACAAACTGGATGTAGGTGGCTGTTCAAAAATAGCAATGACATGTCTATTTTCATAGAATCACAGAATCACAGAATGGGTTGGGTTGGAAGGGACCTTAAAGATCATCGAATTTCACCTCCCTGCCATGGGCAGGGACAGCTCTTGCCAGAGCAGGTTGGCCAAGGCCCCATCCAGCCCGACCTTGGGCACTGCCAGGGATGGGGCATCCACAGCTTCTCTGGGCAGCCTCTTCTAGTGCCTCACCACCCTCTGAGTAAAGGATTTCTTCCTCAGATCTAATCTAAATCTACCCTTTTTTAGTTTAAAACCATTACTCCTTCTCCTATCTCTACACCCTGACAAAGAGTCCCTCCCCAGCTTTCCTATGGCCCCATTTAGGTACTGGGAGGCTGCTGCAAGGTCTCCCTAGAGGCTTCTTTTTTCCAGGCTGAACAAGCCCAATTCCCTCAGCCTGTCTTCATTGGAGAGGTTCCAGCCCCTTGATCATCCTCGTGGCCTCCTCTGGACTCGTTCTAATACTTCTGTGTCCTTCTTGTGCTGGGCCCCATTTTCCCTGTGAAGTAATAACATGCTCTTGGGACAACTGCTGTAGTCTCACATTAGGTAGAGATCACAAATGACAACTTAAAGCACATTTCTGTTGAAGTATAAGACAAGTGTTCTAGTATAACGGTTATTGATAATTTTTGTCTTTGTTCTTCTTCAGGTATTTTGAGTTTTATGAAGGCCCTTTGGAATACAACTCCACCAAATGCCTGGAATTACGACAGGACATCATTGAGGTGAAGGTTTTGTCTATGTAAGTATGAATAAATGTTTGCTAAAAAGGTTACTTTTCAGACAGGATGGAAATGATAACTTAAGATGAAATTATGAAAGTAGTAAGGTGCAAGAAATTCTTTCAATAGGGATCTCATCAGGGACTCCTGGGGTAAGTAGTGACATTTGAATTTGATCTGAGATCTATGTGAAAAAATTGAGGCTTTTACATACATTGAGACATTTTGTTCAGGCCCAGTATTCCCAGTTTGGAATTAAATGCAGTGTTTGCAATGTCATGTGTATTGTTGTATTCCAGGCACTCTACTGAAGGTAAGAACAGACAGACTGACTCATGAGAAGTGTCTGTCTAGCCTCGTGCTCTGTTGTTGATGATAGACAGCAGTGAAGGGTAAGAAATGAGGCAAAATGGTTAGCCCTACCTGATAACAAATTCTGGCATGGGGCCTCTGAGCAGTAGGTGGTGTCTAGACTCCAGTAGTCAGAGTGGACAATAAATTTCTCTGTTAATTTGTTTAGATCTTTTTTGAGCCTATTTGTACTTCTGAGCCTACTGCTTTAATTTTCTGCATCATTGAGTTTCAGTAATAACACTCAGTAAAAAAATGCATTTCTGAGAAATCATAAAATACCTGTATTTTGTCTTCTCCGGTTCTTTATGTACATCAGGAAACTAATGAGTTGACTGAGATGTAGCCATGAAGCTAGAGAGACAGAGTCAGGCAAAAAAAGATTGCCTGACTGGAAAGCAAAGAAGGCTGTTTTTGTGTTGTCCTTCTGCATTTTTGGCATCACATTGTATTTAGGTGCTCACGTTACATGTAGTCCCTTACTATACCTACAACCAGTGGTGTAGTTATCTTAGAACCCATAAGGTTTGTTAATGTGTGTGAAGTGCATTGCCAGTCTCAGCTGAAAATGCAGCTGTATAGGAGCACAGCTTTAAGCGATCAAGGCCACAGCAAATAGAAGTTATTGCTCCAGGTCGGCCTGAATTTCGAGCATGTCTCCATTGCTGACTTTGTGCACCAAAAAATGTAGGTTATGTCCTTGTCTTCAGTATTTGGTACTGGATGAAGGATACACAAGTAGCAACTTTGCACTGCCTGCTGACTTGCAGTGCTTAAAAATAAATAGAAGGGGTGAGAATGTGACACTTCTGCCAATGTTCTGCTGAAGATGGTGAGTTTTGAATTGCTCTTCTGCATACTTATCATATGGTACAAGGAATTACTAAATTTTCTTCGTCTTTTCCAATGGTACATAGAATGCAGTGGACTCCTGCTCAGTTGGATAGTTAGCCTTACTTCTGTGATAGATGCCATTTGACATTAAGCTCTTTTACTATGCTGGATTCTTCTGATGTACTTCCTTCTGATCTGCTACATTTCCTAAGTCAGCCCTTACGGTAATGGAAGGTTTCCAAGTTAATATGCTCTGGTGGGCTACAGAAAGTACCATATGACCTAATTCCTTCCTCTAACTTCCACAGCCTGGGAAATCCTGAGTTCTACTCACTTTATATGTATATTTCTCTTAAAAGTCTTTGTTATTTTAGAACATTCAAAGCCCTCAAAGTTGAAGAGAACTCATTAATACCTACCAGTCATGAATAATTCTCAGACTTCAAAATTTCCCAGATATATTATAACATTGCTGCCTAGCTGTAGGTGTTTGTGAGGCCTTTGTCATATCCATTGTCCAAATGCAGTTAAGTGTGTATGAACTGTGAGGCAGAAGTGTTGGGAACTAGTACCACCTAAAATGTGTCACTGTTTGTTAGCCTAGTGGAATTAGGAGCATCACCATTTGATGTAGCTGAAAGCATATTTTATTAACAGAGGGGGAGGGAGAGCTCCTTATGTAAAGAGCTTTTCATGTTCTCTTTTCCTCAGCACATACTTATCCCTGCACATGTGCAACTGCAGTTTATAAAGGGAATTTACCAACAGTGCTGTTCTGTAGGATCTCACGCATTAACATAACCTCACCAAAATATATGGAAAGCCTCTAATAATGGTAGTTGGTGAAATTATATAAGTATCTTCTCTCTCAGTACCTCTTCTGCAAGGGCCTTTTTGCCAAGTGGAACTTTAAAACCCAAAACCACTGGTGGTGGCAGACACCCATTAGCTTCCCAGCAGCCTTCTGACAGACTTCAGTATAGTGTGTGCTTTTTGCTCAATATTTCGTCTGTTCTCCTGAGGAAGTGGAATGTGCCTCTCAGGGAACAAAAATGGGTCCCAAGCATCTGAGGAGCTGTGTATACATGGCTTAGAGTTGCTATCTCTGAGTAGGAAAAAAGCAAACGAACAAACAACTAAGTTTTGCACTAGATAAACTGACTAGTTTGTCCTATCAAACACTTGTTTCATGGTACCCTGGCTACAGCAGTTGAAGGAGGTGAATGCCATGTAATAAAGAATTTTGCTTTTCTTTCTTTTTATCTTTTAGGGTGAAACAAACTGAATTGTTTGACAGGTGGAAGAGCCTACAGATGTGCAAATGGGAGATGAATGTAACAGAAGCTAACCTATTCAAGTAAGAATGGTCCACATTAATGGGACTGAGTAAGATTTGCTTTAGTTTGAGTTTAGCTTCCTGTTAGCTGTTCCAAACCTTCAATATGGATAGCAAGAGTAAGCACTGTAACTGTTGGAGTACCATCCTTTGGAATAAATACTAACTTTTTTCTACTTAAAAAAGGTTAGCAGGGAGGGTGAAAGAGAGCTGTTGTGGCATACGGGATGGTCTTCCCAACAAAGGCAGGGAATTCAGTACGGAAAAGAGATTTCCAGGTTTGATTTGGGCAGAAATGAGGCTGGAGCAAAGAGGTAAAAGCTGTATCTAATGCATCAACAGAACTCTCTGGTGGTGTAAAATATTGCCATCAATGGTGACGCTGCACATTGGGCCTACAGAATACTCAAACTGGATTTTTTCTGTGGTGTATTAGGTACTGCCAGACCTTGTTTGTCAGTTCCTTTTTCTAATGGCTTCTCAGCCATTACTGCCTGACTATCTTTAGATGTTTGTTCTGGTATTCAGAGACCTCTGCGGTTTGTTTCTGCAGTACCTTCATATGAACTCATCTTTGCTGAAGGTCCTTTGTGGTCCTTTCAAGATACAGCTTGTGAAACTGGTCTTGTGAAGGCAATACTAGAACGAAGCCAAAACAATACTTGAATGTGGTATGTTAACATATTCAGGGGCCATATTTGAGTAGATCTACGGAAAACACATTATTTCAAAGTGGAATATAGACTGGTTAATTTTGAAAGTCACTGCAATGATTCAGATCTTGTTTAGAATAAGGCCCCACAGATTTCTCCCAGATTCTCTTAATAATTACAGGAAAAGCTAGCACGAGTTAATGAGAGAATGTGAGAATGGATGTGCGGAGTTAGTCACTAACATCTTTAAAAATAACTAATTGTTAGCCCCAGATTCATAGCATTTTGTTCCAATATGAACTTCCACACATATGTTTTTAATGTATTTTTCTGAAAAATACTTGATGGCCAATTATTGAAGCCCATTTTGGAAAAATTAAAAAAAAGAGCTAGATGGGATTAGAGCCTTCTCTTGCAAAGACTCCTTGGAGTGAGAGAACTGGGTCCTAATGATTGTGCCCAGAGTGCAAGGAGCACACAGAAGTACACAGGCCAGCTGAGAGTTGTGAGTGATGAGAAATAACCATCTAGAGACCATTTGGAGGAACGTCACTCTCACACCAGTAACACCTGCACTATAAGCAAAGATCACACTTATTTTTGTGTCTGTAGAGTAAAGAAAACAATTTCCTGGATGGTTGTCCTCCATCAGATGTCAGACATTTAAGTTAAGGAATCTGAGTCAGGAAATCTATTTGGACAATAGATTTAAAGAACATCTCTTCCAATTCCTTAATGGAGAACTAATGAAGAAGGTATTCTTATCTCAAATATCACAATTCAGTCCCACTGCTTTTCATTATTTAATGATTTAGATAGTTGAAATTACTCATTGGCTCACTCAGTCTCAGTTGCTGCCTTGATCTGATCATCATACTATGTCATCCTTTTCAGGCAAGTATGTAATAGTAACTGGACATCACTGAAATGTTTGCACAGTTCCGTATTTGCTTTCTGATTCTAGTAATAAAACCCCTAGAGAAGGGTGGCTTATTTTTCCAACGCCTAGTGAGGCCACATACTCCAGAGACAAGGTACTTAATCTAGCCATTTGGCTTTGACAGAATCACAGAATCATAAGGGTTGGAAGGGACCTCAAGAGATCACAGAATCACTGAATTGTAGGGGTTGGAAGGGACCTTGAAAGATCATCAGGTCCAACCCCCCTGCCAAAGCAGGTTCCTCAGAGCAGGCTGCCCAGGTAGGCGTCCAGACGGGCCTTGAATATCTCCAGAGAAGGAGACTCCACAATCTCCCTGGGCAGCCTGTTCCAGTGCTCCGTCACCCTCACTGTGAAGAAGTTCTTTTGCATGTTGGTGTGGAACTTCCTGTGCTCCATTTTATGGCCATTGCCCCTTGTCCTGTCCTCACAAACCACTGTAAAGAGGTTGGCCAAATCCCACTGTCTCCCACACTTTTATCGCAGGGACAAAGAAATTTGTCCCACTTGGCCATTTGTCTGAGATTCTGGAGTTGTAGCCATGAACAGACTGCCCAGCACCCATTTGTCAGAGCTGCATCATCTCCTCATGTGCATATGTGAGGTCAAAAGCAAAACTAAGACTTTTGAAAGTTTTCATGTAATCAAAATGTGCCATGCTCCACAGTAGTCTTATATGTGGTAGTGACTTTAGTTAGGTATTGCAGTGTCCCTGCCCCACCAAGCTTCCACATCCCCAGATGAAGTCTTCAACCCCTGTGTTTCTGCTCAGTGATGAGTGAATAATTTACAAAAAATGGAAGACCTCTAGTGCAGAGAGGGACTAATTCATGAGGATGGTTTCCACAGGATGTGGGGGCAGAAGCTCAGATTTGGGGTACAGAGCAGAGCACAGCTTTCACATGGTTTTCCTGCAGTCTAGAACAGGGACAGGTACAGGGGTCTATTTCTTCTGTTTATTTATTTACTTTTTTTTTTTTACCATAAATTCGTCAGTCAAGGAAAATTTCACTGAAGCTGACATTTTGTAAAGGAAAACCCAGCAAACCACCACTTTGCCCCACCTATTGCTAAAAATAAAGGTTTTTTTCTTCTTATTTTTTTTTCTGAAAAATGCCTTTCTAGGAGTAATAGTAATTGCAAATCCTAAAGCATGCTGTCAGCTCATAGATTTTTTGATCTCTTTTTCATTTACAGGTCTACTTTGTCGAGGTGTTGCAATGCCCCTGCCTTTCTGTTCACCACCCAGAAGAATACTCCCTTGGGAACTAAACTGAAATATGAAGTGGATACTAGTGGAATCTTCCATATCAACCAAGAAATCTTCAAAATGTTTCCAAAGGTGCCTCATGCCTCTATCCATTGGCAGATTTAACTACACTTTACTTGCAGCATTAGATTATATCTTATGGCCAAGCATTTAGCAATTAGCAGTTTGACATTTCTGCAGACATCATTGCTTATACTTTTAATATATTTAGTTTTGATACAATATTTCAACTGATTATTCTATTTTCTAATGGTCATCTGGTCTAGTATGCACTGTACATACATTTTTCTGCAGAATATTGGTGACCTATGTGTAAAGTGGCTAATGAAGTCACTTGTTAAAGCTGAATAAAAAAGGCAGTTAGTGAACAGAACTTTTTAAAGTAGAATATTCACATAAAATAATTCCAACATTTGGGGTAGATCTGCTTTTTCAGGGCATGATTATTTTATAATTCATATTCACAGTGACTGACTATTTTTATCCTTATTCCTACTTGCAGCTTATCTGTGAACAGGCTGCAGAATTTTCAAATATATCCATCATAAAGATTATTCAAAACCTTTTCAGCAGATAATCCTTGACCTGAGGGCCAAAGTGCAAATGTAGTAACTGGTGGTAAATCCCACTGCACTTCATGAGTGATGTGCAGAAATGGTCTTATGTGACTACTGACTTACCATGAGGCACGTCATGAATTTAAAATGCTGTATTTGGAGGGGATAACTGCAATTTGTCCCTTTCAGTAAGGGAGGAAAATACTCAGTTTGAGTACATGGGATTCTGTCATTAATGTTGACCTGGAGGGTCTAACAACTTTTAATCCATTTGCTCTCTGATCACGACTAAAAGGTAGGGTAGTGCTGTTGTCTAAATGTGAACATGGGAAACTAGGGCAGAGCAGGGGAAGGACTCAGATCCAGCAAAGTGCTTTGGCATCTGGAGATGTGCAAAGAATGGGTACATCTACATCCAGGAGTACAGTACTCAAATCCCTGCCTAATTATGCAGATGGATGCATGAAAGACTAAAGATTCCTGATTTCTTTGGCAGGGGGTGTTCTGTAGCTGCTGTTCTATCTATCCAAGACTGCCTCAAGGATGTTCTGCAGGGTCTATCATGTGCCAAAGTGCCTTTGGGGTTCACTGGGCAGCAGCTATGGAGCCAAAGACATACTCTGCCTAGGAGCAGGGCTGCTGCATGGCAAGCGTAGGAGATGCAAGGCTGAAAGCAAAGGAGCAAGAGCATAAGGACCAAAGTCTTGTGCTGAGAATGAGGACCTGTCTTTTGATCCCCTTTCAGAACTGCTGAGGCACTTCGTGTTAAGAAATCACCAGATAAAGCACAGACAATTCTGTCATGCTTCTCTGTTATACGGGTGCTGCTTTTGTCAAACAGGCAGAATTGCATGCGTGCCCTTTTGCCTCATGATTTATGAACGCTGTGGGGAGATCCTGGAAATAATCACCTAGAAATGTCACGCCATTACCGCATCTCTCTGTAGTTTGCAGTATGAAGTTATTGATAAAATATGTATGTACAAAAAAGAGCGCTCTCAGGCTTACATAAGCACATCTCTACATATTCATGAGGTGTAGTGCAGCATCACGGCCCTCTCACCCCAACGGCCCAGTTCTGCTCTCTGAGATGTGATTTTCACTCTTTCTGGCTTCTGCAGCAGCTGCATATGTGCATATGATGACAGAATTTTGCCTAAAGATTACAGAAAGATGAGTCACATCCAAGTCCTTAAAGATGCCTCACCAAAGGCGCTAGGCACTGCTGGTGGTACAAGTGCTGTTCAATAATCATTAATGCTATCAGCACAGGCAGCAGTGGCAAGCACTAAAATTTGGCCTAGGTTCTGATAAATGCCATCCGATTTAGAGGGACCTCCTGGGCTTTACTGGCTGTTCTGGGACTACGTTCAGACTTCTCCAAAGCAGGACACCAGCGCCTGGGCAGCCAGCAGTATGCAGGCAGCTAGGAAGGCGATGCCTTGGGTGCGCTGATTTTATAGCTCATGCCCCCGTGTGGAAGTAGAAGGGAAAGCAGGTTTCTAGATGACTTCTTCCATTACTAAGTCTGGACCAAAAAGACGAAAAGAGGTTATTACATTTTTCTTTTCGAGTTAGGTGTTTACAACACCTCTAATTCCACAGAAAACAATCCTGTCTGCTTATGTACACCATGGGAATACCATGGGCCAGAAACTGTGTCAACTTCATATCATTAGTGCATCTGCAGCAAGATGCAGCTACACCCCCCAAAAATATAAAAAATAAAAGACTTCTTCCCTCCATGGTTCAAGAGAATAACTTTCCTTGCCATGATTTTGCAGGATATGCCATACCACCGCTCCCAGTTTAAGAAATGTGCAGTGGTTGGGAATGGAGGAATTCTGAAGAACAGCAGATGTGGCCGAGAGATTGACAGTGCAGACTTCGTGTTTCGGTAAGCACCACAGCACCATTTTGTTTGTTTGTTTTGCCTGTTTGCTATTTTAATAACAAATAAAAGATTGCTAAGCTATTCTCTCCCACATGCAAACCTGGGATTTACAAACTGGTCAAGTCTGCTTCTTGAACAAAGTGGTGATATTTCAAAGAAAACACTTCACTATATAATATTTATTGAAAATGTAGGCTTTGGGGGATTATTTCTCCCTAACCTCATGTAGTTAATCATTGGTTAATAATTGATTTATTGACAAAGCTTAATGTCCTCATTCAGCCTGCCCTGTTACTCAAGTTGTGGATTTATCCTTCTGTGCACATTAGTCCCGGTGTAGTGTCCTGTGAATGTGGCCACAATTTTCTGGAACAGTTCTGGACCTCTTCTGCATAAGAAGTGGCTTGGCAAGACCTTAACTGCTCCACACTGCACAGCTCACATGCCTCAGAGGTGTGTTTGTGAAGTGGTGCAGTCTCTTTGGATGCAGAACTCAAGTGCTGCATAATGTGAGTTTTGCTGATCAGTAGCGCAGATTCCAGGTTGCGCAGAGACACCCAAGTGACTTTGAAGTTTTGGTCTCTACACTGCACTCCCCACTATATCTGGAGTTTCCCTGGTGTTGTATGGTCAGGGTTGTCTTGTTACTTGCATCCCTGGATAACAGAATTTAGCAGTATTTTCATCATCCTTAATATGAAGGAAGTATTTTTTATTATTCATGTGCATGTCTAATCCCTCTCTGAATCCTATTAAGTTCTTTGCTTGGGTCATGGCATATGACAGCTAGCTCACGGATTCATGACCTGTTTTGTAGGAAAGAAAATCTTTTTATTTCTCTTGGCCTATTTTCTGACCTTAGGTATATTTTTGTAAGCTTAAAATAACTGCTCATAAATCAACTTCTGTGGTTTCATACCATAAAATCAGTCCAAATTTTGTGTTGTTGTATCCTTAATTCGGCATCAAATGAAAAATATTTTTTACAGGTCCTTCCTTCAGTATTCATTTATTTCATACCCTTTTTCTCTGCCTTCTGTTCCTCCTTTATATTAAACTATTGTCCTAATTCTATTCCATGCAACAGTCTAGGCTTTGCATAATCTGCCTCAGTTTAAAAGCCTGCTTTCCATTGTGTACATTAAATAAGTGCGGTAGATTCCTTTTTACTATGTTTGATCACTGCTATTAGTATGATTGAAATGAAAGACACATGTTACACTTGGAGATGACAAACTATTGAGTGGAAGTGGACATCTGGGCAGCCAATGCCATCATTTATGTTTAAGAACTTTCAGTGGAGGTTCCTTCTTACCACTGGTACTCTTTCTGGGACAGTACCACACCTGCTAAAAAAAAAGCAGATCAGATCAATACAGGACATAGAAACCGGATTTTTTGGTATCAGGAATTTATTAGAGACTTAAGTAGAACTGAAATATGAATGAGTACATCAGTACTCATGCAACAAAAAAACTGCTTCACCATTTCCAAAACATATGGAACCAGCGTTATGCTCAAAGCCATGTTAGTGTTCAAGAGCTTAAAGTCTGCTGTCATCAATTTTAAAGTAGAGCTTGTGTTTAAAGACAGATGTCCTTAATCCACTTAACAGATCCACTTTCCAGTGTGACACCAGTTCACCAAACTGTTGGGAATCGCTGTCTTGGTCAGCAACAAAATGATTGTTTAAAATAGCAAACACTGCCTATGGAGCACTGCTAACATTCAACAATACCTCCAGGACGCCTTTGTATTGTCAGGAAGCTTGTGGTCATCAGCATGCAATTATTATTATTATTTTTTTTAATGAAATGAATTCTGATAGCAATTAATTATACTACAATAGAACATACAAAATACAGAGACACCAATTGCATTTACTAGTTGTTATTGTCTGTCTCCATCTACTGGCCAGAGTGGAGATCTGTGATGAAATGTTGGATGCATGCTGGAATGTGACTATTTGCTTTGCGGGGAAGCATTTTTGGAGTTACAGAGTACAGTTCATGCAGATTATATAGTTTTCATAAGGAGTTATCACCTTCAACAAATTTAGCCTTTCTCAATCGTGATGTGAGTTGACTGTTTAAAACTATTAAAGCAAAATATTTGAAAAGCTTACTCAAATGTAATCTTAATGAAACGGTGCCCAGTGCTAGGTGGAACTGAGAATGCTAGAGGACTTCCGAAGGATGTTGCATGACCTAACAGAGAAAACTGCTGGAAATAACAATGCCCATGAGGGGGACAAGGTGGTTTAAAAAAAATGTCTGACCTAATAGAGGAGGACTCTCTGGGAGGTAGATGTGAACCTCCTGAGTCTGAGAAGGACTTTGAAGGATTTTTGTGCATTCCTCTGCTCTACTATACTTGCTCTCTCCCTGTGACAGAGAAATTATATATTGAGAGCTTATAACTGCTCTGTAGCACTGTGAGAACACTGAGCATTGCTTATCCTAGATGCCTTCTTGGTTTTCTGCTACTCAGCGCTGACCTTCAAAAGTAGTATGGAGGTGTTTGTGAATTAGGCACACCAGTAGTTTTGAGATGTGAGGATCTAAACAACAATGACTTTTACTGTGGCTCGTACATCAGTTAAAATTTTTTGAAAATAGCAGATAGCTAACGTTAGCTTGAACTGAGTGTAAGACCAGCTGTAAGAACACTTATATTGCCTCTGACAATATGTTAATATCATAATATTAATATAATATATCATATGTTAATTATTAATATTATTAATAATAATTATTATATTATTAATATAATATATTGTATATTAATTATTAATAATATCATTAATAATTATATTATTAATATAACATATTATGTATTATTAATTTAATAATATTATAATATTAATATATTAATATGTTTCCTGTGGAAGTGAAGCTCGTGTGCAAGTGTGTTTTTCAGTAATTTCAGCATCTCTTGAGTTATGCCCTAAATTTTGTAAGGTGACGAATTTAGGTCAAGGCCAGGGTGAGGTCAAGTTTTGCAAATGTTTGCTCCTTATAGCTTTGACATCCAGTGTCAAATCTGTGCAGTCAGAACCGCTGCTCTTACACTGCTCTGGGAGATACTTACAAAGGGAAGAGGAGGGGAAGCAGGTTGTTTTGGATCAGCTAAGGACTGGACTGATTTATTGTGGAGCATATCCGCTAAATTCCCTTGGGTATAAAACAAAACATGTTAAATGATGTTAGAAGTATAGCTTGTATATTAATTATGGAATACTATTGAGCTGTTGCTGAGGAAGTCCTTGATTTTAGAGGGTGATTGTCCTTGGAGCTTCATCCCAATTCTGACTCTAAAATACCAAAGTAAATAGCTGAATTGCTACTAAGGGAGCAAAACTGAGTGAACATTGGCTACATCTGCCAAAAGAGGACAGCTCGGACAGACTTTGGGGAGAACAGAGGTCTTTACGCAGCCCCTAAGAACTTGTCACTTTAATGCACAGTCTGGGCATCAGTGTGTTTTGATACAATTTTAAATTCTCAAAGTGTTTCTAGATTTGTTGACTGGAAGAAATGCTTAAATCAGTTCTACTTTCTAGTGCTGAAAAGGTGTAAGGAATTGTTTAACCTTATTACTATTTTTTTTCCTTTATAGATGCAATTTGCCTCCTATATCTGAGAAATATTTCACAGATGTTGGGGTAAAGACGGACGTCGTGACGGTCAATCCCAGTATAATTACAGAGAGGTCATTTTGCTTCTTTGTGTTTTCGTCTCCTATTGCTTTTCCAAATCTACCTTTCATTAAACTCTAACTGTTAAAGAGAATTTTTATCCCAATATTACTTAGAATGACACTAGGAATCACACATTCCATAGTGAAGTGAAATCATTTGGAATCAGTAACAACTTAAAGATATGTGTTAAACATTTAAACCTTCACATTGATAATAGAAAGTGGGAAGCCAATGAACTAAACTCATAACAGCAGAGCCATCCTTCCCCTGCAATTCCTGTGTGGTGCTGGTAAGCCCCAGGAAAATGTCTCAGACTCATTAGGCTGGAATTGACTTGATCCCACCCTAAATGCTTAAATAAACATATGTCATCATATGTTTTTACAAAAATGCCTGTCAAACTTTGGAGCCAGAATTGACCTGGTGATTTCAATTTTAAATCTGTTAGTAACCTTCACACCACCTTGCTGACAGGTTTGGGACTATGGGGCTAATTCCTGTTGACCTTTCTGGGTGGGGGAATGTGTTTCTTTTCATCATTTGCTTGCACTGCAGTTTTCTTTTAAATGGTACATTTAAAAAAAAAATCTAATTTAGAAATGTTTTTCCACTGCTTTGTTATTTGCCAGTTTTTTGTACTGTCCTGCATTATACAGTTGACCAAGCCTTGGAAACATTACATACTTCTCATAATAAGAGGAGAAATGAGACATAATCAGGAATGTCTACAAACTTCATCCACTGTATTAAGTGTATGGTCAAAAAGGGGGAGTATGGTGGTTTATTTTGTTTTACTTTGTTTTTATTCCCTGCATTTTTGCCTTACATTTCATACTGATGTTTTAGCTACAGGTCTAAATATATTGCCCTTGTTAATTGAAACATTATTTCAGTCGTCTCTGTCTCAGAAATTTTTCAGTAAAAGCCCACTGTGGGTTTCTTATCTGCTGGTCCAAACTGAGACTGTACTGGTTTGACTGTTGCTTGCATCCTTTTCCTTGTAGATTTCATAAGCTGGAGAAATGGAGGAAGCCTTTCTACGATGTGCTTCAGGTCTACGAAAACGCCTCTGTGCTGCTGCCAGCTTTCTACAACACCCGCAACACGGATGTCTCGATCCGGGTCAAATACGTCCTAGATGATTTTGAATCTCAGCAAGCTGTTTACTACTTTCATCCCCAGTATCTCATCAATGTCTCACGCTACTGGCTTGGCCAAGGGGTGCGGGCCAAGCGGATTAGCACGGGACTGATCCTGGTGACTGCTGCCCTGGAGCTCTGTGAAGAGGTCCACCTCTTTGGCTTTTGGGCCTTCCCCATGAACCCCTCAGGGATTTTTATAACTCACCACTACTATGATAATGTGAAACCTCGCCCTGGTTTTCATGCTATGCCTTCAGAAATCTTCAACTTCCTTCACATGCATAGCAAGGGGATCCTGCGGGTTCATACAGGGACCTGTAGCTGCTGTTGACAAAGACGCTGCTTCGTCTGATGCAACAGTGCAACCTGTGTATTGTGTAGGAGGTTTTATTACACCCTGAGATTATGCAATAATTGTTTGATATAAATTTCCTCAAGGCATTGCATCCCATAGGATCTAGGATACCAGCATCCTTCCTGCTAGCAGAGTTGGGTCCGTAACAGTGTGGGTGAAGCAGAACTCCTCTGCCCCAGGGTATGCGCTACCCTGGAAAGCAAATCGGATAAGAAGCACATTTCCAATAGGTTTAGAGATATACAGAGCACATAAATGTAGTTATCATTTCACTATGAAGAAAAGCACCAAACTTTTGAGGAGAATTGGTGGTGGAGAATTTTAGCATACTGTATGACTTTATGTAGGTTTCTGAGTTGTGTACCGTGGGGCATTGCCAGATTTTATTGAAAGCACTGTTCTCTGGCATTTGGGTTTTTGAAATTATTTAGCATTGTAGTTTTTAGGGCAGTTGTATAACTTGAGGTCTTTGTTCTGTAATGTCACAAAGTATTCGTGAAAAATAGCAGATAGATTTGATAGGAACAAACAAGGTCACTTTATGAAATTATTCAGCTGGGATAGAAGAGAATGTTAAGCTCCCATTCTCTGCAATAGGTAACTGTGTTGATCATGATGTCTAATTGTTTTAGAGCTTCTTCTTCTTTCCTGTGTCTTACATTTCTGGTCTTCTCTGCTGATAACGTTTTCTTTCTCATTGTTCCTAATGCTTTGTTCCTGTGTGCAATGTGTGCACTTTCTCCTGCAGTGGCCATCTCAGCTTCAATTTGAACTCTTTACTGAAGAAATGTGATTCTTCACACTTCTGCATCCTTTCCTTGGGCTAAATAACAAGGAGATTATGCTGGTTAGATGTTCTGGGTTGATTTTTGGTTGAAATATCACAGCATTGGATAGAAAAAGCATTTCCTCTTCAATTTTATTAAAGACTTGGTGAGAGTATCTGATACTGATCTGCTGCTGTGCAGGTTAAGTTAAATATTTTTGGGTATTTGTGATAAGTACTTGCAGGAAATGAAGTTAAAAGGCAGGGAAGATACTTTGTGTCTTGGAGTATGATGCTTATTTTAAAATTGAGCATTTCAAGACCTTAGGTGTCTTAATGTGGCATTTATTTGTGTTGAGAATGTTACTAGGATGATTAAAGGGCTGGTGTATTCTTTAAAAGGTCACCAATGTAACTCAGTTATGTCAAGCTTGATTTTCCACGTGATACAGTTAAACTGACAAAATCCTGAGTCAGAAGAGATGCCACATGCTGCCAGAGTTTATTTTGGCTGCTGAAGCATGGTGTAGTAGGCTGCTGGCATATGCCCTTTGATATCAGTATAACTACATACACAGGATGGTGAGGTTTGCTGTTTCAGCTGTGCTGGCATAGTTAAAATGAGCAGAGTTTCCTTGTGTAAGTTGTTAGTCTGAAGCACTTGGGCTGTTGTCCAGTGCCTTGTCTTGTCGTATTTAGGTTACAAGGATTTGGGGTTTAAAGTGCTCATCCTCTGTGAGGGATACTTTGCTGTTTTGGGAGGGTGTTTGAATCCAAATAGGACTTGGATTTTGATTTTTGTAATGCATGAATGCACAAAGCTTCTTTTAAAAGCCTCTGCGCTATGCTGAGAGCTCTGAAAGTTGCTCACACAATAGATAGAGTGATCTAAAAGGAAGTGAAGCACGATGGTCACCGTTTCAAAACCAGCAGTGGCTGGGATGGTATGCAAGAGTCTGTATTTCTTTTACACTAGACTGCAGAGGTCTGATTACTTTAAAAGCAAGCCATGTTTTTGTAAAAGAGTCAGAGCTCACTTGGGAAATACCAGCCAGGAGAAGGTGAAGGGCCTGTGCTTAAGCTTTATGTATTTGTGTTGTGCTTTTGGTCTTGTTGTGTTGCGTGTTGGTGAGCACCACCTCGTATCAGCTAGCTGTGAGGTGTGCAGCGCACTGAGGATGCACTTGTAGATGAAATGGGTTTCTTGATTTAATATGCAAAAGAGATCTTTGTCTTTGCTGTGTTTTGTAAATTAATGTGAAAAGGGCTTTGATAATGAAGTGCTGTAACAGAAGTGCTATGTAGAGAGCAATGTGACCTGTAGGTTGGCCATTTTGCTGTGTATTAAGCTTTATGATAACAGGAATGATGCTGAAGCTGGTACGTAGAGCCCTTGCTTCTTACTCTTCCTGAGTAAGGGTCTGGTAGTGTCTTCAGTATTGCTTTGCTGCTGCTGCTTTGCTAAGGGTACGTTCTTTGGTAAGGGTTTTTCTTCACTACGTTGATTGAAGCGAACAAAAGCAACTGGAAGGAGTCCGATCTGTTGAAAGAGATACTTCAAAAAGAAGGGAAAGCACTTGAGGCATCGGTACATTGGAAAATAGCAGTGCAAATCCCTGAGTAGTTGCAAAAATCCTTTCGGACTTTTTGGATAGGCAAAAGGATAAGCAAAACTGTAATTATGGCTATCCTGTAATTACAGGGACACAGACATTTCCTTTCCTTTGTTTGCTTCATGTAAATGAGCAATGTAAACTCACCTAGGCGATACTGTAAAAAGTGCAGTTTTACTCTGTTTAGATTTTGATGGGTTACAAGTCTATAACTACTATATTTTTTTACTGATGTTAAAAATGTCTGTGCAGGATACTTGCACATGTGCACCAAAGGCCCAGTCGTGCAACATTTATCTGAAAAGAGCTCCCGTTCAAGTGGATGGGTATTTTATTTGTGTAGGGACTGCGGAAACAGGCCCAGACATGCCTGTGATGGTGTACATAGGTGTATAGTTAGATGTAGGGAGCGATTAGCAAGCCAGAAAGATACTTAAAGAAATATATGTAAAATATGAAGTGCATGTTGCGGCATGTTTACTTTCTGATTCGCTTTTCGCGTGTTGCTCGAAAACTGGTTGAAAAACGATGGCATTTTTGTCAGAAACGCCATATGCGGAAGCTTTCAGGTTTTTCTTGGCCTCCTTGCCTCGCAGTGGGCACTGCAAGCTCAGATCCCAGCTGTCCTGTGTGCAGGAGCGGGGGCTGAGGGTGGAAATAGTGCCCGGGAGGTTTCAGCTGTGCGGAGGTCTCTCCCTGTGCAATGTCACCATGGGGTTGCTGAGCCAGCACTGAACAGCCTGAGCTTCTGCTCGTCCTGCTGAAATGGATGACAAGTAGGGCTGTTGCAGAAAGAAGGACCCTCCTTATTTTCTGCCATTGGTAGTTTTTTGTTGGTTTTTTGTTGTTGCTGGTTTTTGGGATGTCAGTAATTTATCTGAGTTTGAGGCTATTTTGTTTCCTTCCTCCCATATGGTCAAAGCTCCAAATGTTCAATCTCAACCCTTTCTTTCCAAAGAACCTGTTCTTTGAGAGCCTGTTATAAGAGCCTGTGCTTTTAGTCATATGGTCTGAGTTTTTGGGTAGATCTTTGTGGAGCCAGGAGCTGGACGTGATGATCCTTATGGGAATCAATCCCCCAGTGCAAAAATCTGATCTGTCCAAGAAGAAGCGCTGTCAGCTCTCTAGTATCTCATCCTGAGCTCAGGCTGTAATCCTGGCTCTGTCGAGAATATGAGATCTGAGACAGGGAGAGAGAAAATTACAATATTATGGTTTAATCAACGACTCTGGGTAGTATTTATGAGAATCTCTTAAGAAGTCCTGAGATCTTCATACAATGGCAATGCAAATTCAGTCAGGAAAACATAGCTGGGCCCGCTTCTCCTTGATAGTCAGGTTGGCAGAGGAGGCTTATGAACCCGCCAGTGCTTTCATCAGAGGGAAGGAAGTATTTAGTCAAAGTAGTTCAGCTGCTTGCTTTTGATTTATGGACTCCAACTTTGCTGTTGGACAGAACAGATTAAATAGTGAGAGGCCCATTATAATATTTTAGCATATTTCCTGTGATTGCGATGGAGTCTTCAAAGCTAGTTTAAGAATTGCAAAGGGGGAGCAATGCCATGGTGGCTTCTTCTGCTGGGACCTCTGGGAAGAGGGCCACCACGGCGAGTAGGTCCGTGATCACCTGGAAAAGCCACATAAAGGCAATGTGGGAGATGGCACCCGCAGCTCTGGTCCGAGCCTTTAGTGCTGTGGAGTAACACCACAGAGGTGACACGTGGAGCTTCACAGCTCGCGATGGCGAGGAGCAGCAACCCCAGTCCCCAACAAAAGCTATCCCTGTGCAGGTATGACTGGGGAGAAATTAAAGGTGGTGTTCACTCCAGATGGCTGGATGTGGATGGAGGGGAGCAGCTCTAGGAACAGTTGGCTCCGTGGGGTTTGGTGAATCAGTGGAAGGCCTGAGGCCTGAGGCCTGAGGCACTCGTGGTGACACAGCGTCGTGGGCAGGCAGCCCCTGCTCGGCTTGACGTGGCAGGAGGGACCAAGCTCTGGTTGGCGTGTGAGGGAAGCCAGGGTGGATAAAACACCGAGAAGTGAAATGAGAGGGAATCTGTCCTTTTAAATTGAGGCCTAGTGGCTTGTCAGCAAGGCTGTAATTTTACAGGCTTGGGTAGTGAAAATGGAGAGCTTGGAAACGATGCTTTCCCCCTGTCTGGTTTGTATCTGAGTGTGCAGAGAACTTTGGAGCTTTTACACATACGTTGAGAAGGAAATACTGTCAATATTCAGCAGTCCCTAGGGGCCAAATTCCCTGGGAAATTCTGGAATGAGATGAGGTTTCAGGAATAACGGAGGCAGTATTTATTCTTAGGGCCTTTTCCAAAATCCAGTGGAATCTATGGAAATCTAGTTCAGCATACTTCAGAGCAAGCCTCCAGAACGGACCCTGGTCATGGGCAGGAATAGCAGCCTCTTGTTTCTTACTTGTTTAAGAATACATTTTTTAATATATTGTAGATACGGTGCAGTAGCAATACTGTGTTTTTAATGGTGTGTGTAAAGAAAAAACTTATCTGGAAGCAAAAATGTTGTGACTCTCACTCCCCCTTCCAGATTTCTGCACTTTCCATCTTTTCAAACTCATCTATGCAAAGCATTTCATCTTGGTAGTGTAAGTCACAGTGTGAGGCCACAGCAAACCCCCCGTCCCCAGCTGTATGTGTGTGAATCACATGCCTCAAGAGAAGAGGGTTTTTTTTTCTGCTTGCTTGGAAATACCAGCATGGACTTCATCAGTGATGTGAACACCGTGAAGGCAGGATTCAGCCTGGTCCCTCTGAGGCCAGCACTGATTGCATTTGGCTTCACTAGGAAAGCATTGGGTCCAAAGCTTGTAAGGCAAGCCAATGACCTGCATCTCTGAAACACCCACCCTCCCAGACTACAATCATTTTATGTCTTAATGTCATCCCATCTAGTGTGGGTGAGGCTTCTGGACGTCGCTGTGTTGTCTGCATGGGATCCCAAACCAACAAGCAATTGTACGTAAGTGCTTTTTCAACAAACCTTAGGGAAACCCAAATGTACACTGAGTGGGGGAGCCCGAGTCCCAGGCCTGAGCACCTGCAGCACTCCCCAAAGCCCTCAGCATGAGAAATGTCAGAAATGTGGGACTGGGCCACGCTGGGAAGCTTCAAGAAAGACAGGGCTGCCTCACCGCTCCAAGGACTGAAAGTTGTAAATATGTTACTGACATGTCTGACTTTCTCTTTAGAAGCCATAAATGTTCTTGGTGTTTGATCTTTGGGTCAGTTGATGTATGTTTTTAACTGTACTAATCACTGTAAAATGTGTTAGCATGTAAAATGGCGGCAAATTAAGCCAGCAAAATCAGAAACTGTGCTGGCTAGCTCTTGAAATGTCTGTTTTACCTGGAGCTGTCTGCAGTGAGGTGGGCCAAGATGTTGAAATGTATCCGTTGCTGCCTACAGCTTGTGCTGTATGCTCCCTATTTTTACCTGGTGGAAAACAAATACTTCGGAAATGCTGGAGCAAAGCTCTGTCTTTGTGCAAAAAGAACTGGGGCTAGTACAAAAATAAAGCTTGTTCCATGATTGTTATTTTGGTAAGGCGCTGACGGCGGGGGTGGACAAATCCAAGAGGAGGCATGGTAATTTCATGCTGATGTTAATGCCATCGTGTCCATTGAGTCACCTTTCTTTTTTCCATCCTCCACCCTGTAATTCTTGCTTACTGTTTCTGTAGCTGTATTATGGTTGTAATAGAAAGCCTATCAATTTATGTAAGCCATAACTAAAGCAGTAATCAGGGTATCTTTTTTTTTGGTCTGTGTCACTGTGTTTGAAAGATTATTTAATTCTATTGAATAAACCACTTTAACAGTTTTATGGGAAAGACAATCTTTGAGTCACTTTTTGTGCCTTCAGACTCCTATTTTCTGCTGTTCTGTATCTCTGAACAGGGAGAGCTGGAAGCTCAGCTGGGAGAAATTGGTTCGTGTAACTGAGGAACACCACTGCTGAGTTATATGATGATATAATATCATGTATGTATACAGACACATGAAAGCAAAGGCAGGATTATACAATGATATAAACTGAGAATTTGGTATTTTGATAACTTGATATTTGATGTTAGCTACGGGATTGTAGCCTACAAAGATACAGACACAGTAAGGTGATTTATTACAAGAAGTAGCGATCCGTATGCAGACAAGCTGAGAAAAGCCTCTGCAACCCATTGGGTTTGCCTACTTAACACCTTCCTCACAGCTCTGTCCTTTACTGTCCTCACCTTCATGTGATGAGCAAACCCATCTCCCTTGGCTCTGAGCGACCTCACGCAGCCACAGCCTTACAAGCTTCTACTTCTATCGACGCTCTAAGCATCATGAGAAGTAAAACACAGTTGTAAAAATATTTGTGGGAATGCAGAATAGTAGACTGAACAACCTTTTTTTTTTTTTTTTTGCAATTGGATATTTTCCTGTGGATCTTTATTGTTTCAGGTTATAAACTGAAATAGAAGTGGGTGATGGAAATAAGCTGCTCTTGATAATAGCACTCTGCTAAGGAAAATGTAAATTCCTTGGAAGATGCAGAGCTGTGGTGAATACTGGAGAAATCAGTTCTCATTCCTGCTGACATTAAACTCGATGGATGCACTTCCTTCCCACAGCTGCTTGTGATTATTGTCAGTGATTATTCAATCAAGAAGAGGAAACATGTGGAGAGGGAAAAATGAATAGACAAATTGACACTGTATGATATAATTGGTGTCTATCACATTGCAAATTGCTCAGCTAAGCAAGCAATCAAGGAATGGTTCATTTCCTCAAGATCGCAGCATCCGTCATTTTCCACAGTGGCGTTTGCAGCCTTTCCTCTGAGAGAGGATAAATAAAAGGCCACGGTGAATTAGAGAGATGTTTCACCACAGCCAGTCTCTGACAGTGCCCAGCAGTGGATTCTTGAGGAAAGAGCAGAGGAAAAAAGGAAAAGCAATAAACGTCCCTTCTGCGGGTATTCCCTCAAACTGCAATTGCCAGTTTGTATTTTTGGCCTCAGCAGCGCTGTGTGGTACCGAGTGTCAGATTTTAGCTCTGTGCTCGTTTTAAAAAATGAGTCCTTTTCCTTTTGGGAGCTGCTGCTTCCTCGCTCCTGAGGGTGCCCAGCAAGATACCTTTGGGTTGTGGGACCTGCTGGGAGGAGCCAGTGCGGATCCTGTCCTCCCTTCTTGCACCACAGACAGCACCTCTTGAAATAAAATCTTTTCATGAATCTTTATTTATCTTTTTTTTTTTTTTTTTTTTTTTTTTGGATGGTTGATAGGGTCTGCCCACCATCTCTACAGCTGTGATGACCAGGATCTATTGCTAGCTGGTGAGGTGCTGGCAGCACAGTAGGTTTCAGTCATCTCACAGTGGTCTGGATAGAGAAGTAAACTATTAATATCCACAGAGGAGCTGTTGTCCATCACAGAGAAGGAAGATCCTATGTAAGTACCCATAACTACTGCAGAGGACACCAACAGTATGAAGTTTAAAAAGAACAAGTGCTGGATTCTGCACGTAGGAAGGGACAACCCCGGTTATGTGTACAGACTGGGGGATGAGAAGCTGTAGAGGGATCTGGTGGTTGTGGTGGATAGCACACTGAGTATGAGCCAGCAGCGTGCCCTGGCAGCCAGGAGGGCCAACTGTACCCTGGGGTGCATCAGGCACAGCATTGCTAGCCAGTCAAGGGAAGTGACTGTCCCACTCAAATCCACTATTACCCATTCACAGGGCATCTTTTTATTTATTTTTAATTTATTTTATTTTATTTTTCAAGAAAGAGAGAATACAGCATCAATTCTACGTCTTGTCAGGTGTACTGACAGCCAGCACTGCCACACTGCTGGCTTTAGCCATCTTTCCACCTTGCCAGGCTCCAGGTAAGTATTTGGGAAAAGAAGCCACCCTTTCCCCAGGTGGGGCAGGAGCACTTCACGGCAGCGTTTCCATCTCCCTGCCTGCTGGCTCAGCAGCACTTGATAAAACCAGGGGCTGCAGTCAGGTCAGGCAGGCAAAAGCCCTTCAGGCAGTGGAAGGTGATCTTGGGAACATTCCTGTTTCTGAGCACATCATTTCCCTTGAGGAATGCTGAGGTGCTGAGGGAGCCTGATAATTTTGCAAATAATTTGCTTTCTTTGCTGCTCACTGCGAAAGCAATCAGGTGATAAAACAAAGTACTTGATTCCCTGATGCCGTGCTCCTCGGATGTTTCTGTGGATGAGCAGATCATGAAGATAAATACGGAATATGCATCCCTTGCATTTGAAAAGACTAGGTCATATTTTTGAGTTCCCACATAGGTGTAGCCTGTACTGCAAATGTTTTCATATTTCAGAAGTGTCTCTTCAATCACATCCTTAATAAATCTCTTGGAAGCTTTGTTTCAGCTGGCAACGTTCTGGAAAGGTTGCGCTGCAGTGATGGATTTCAGCATCGCGCTGTTTGGAAAACTGATTGAGCAGGTCCTTTGAATGATGGTGAGAATAAATCGATCACCGTCAGGGATTTATTTTTCAGCCTCATGGAGCACCAGTTACGCAGGACTGCCTGCAACCAGACCCTGCAACTCTGTGACTGCTAAGCTGATAACAGCCTTTTGGTTTCTAAACTGATACAAATAGATAAACTTCATTGCACAGCAATCTCCTGGCTGCTCTGTATGGCCGGGGGGATCTCCCTGGTTCTTTCTGAAGGGAGGCAGGAGGAGGCTGCACGGACCAAACCTGGTCTGTCTTTCTGCCAAGCTGCCTGCAGCTGGCAAAGCTGAAAATCCCCTCTCACCTGGCACCCCTGCACCTTACCAGGAGGCTCCTGCTCTCACTCAAGCTGCCTTATTTTCTAATGAAGATGCGTTTTTCTAATGCATCTCTTTTTCTTCTGAGGGTTGTCCACTTGCAGGGACACGCAGGCTGTAGGGACACAGCCACCTGCACCCCACCAGCTCACCCCCAAACCCCAGCTCTCCCAGAGACATTTGTCATTCTTGGTTATTATAACTCCTAGGGATTACAGAGGGCAGCAGAAATGATATAAAAAATCATCTCATGTCTAACAACTGCTTGTATTTTTTAAGGTCTGGAGTTGTTTCCTCTTAAATCACAGGCACTTTGCACTGGTGCCTTTGGACTTTCAGTATTTATTGCCTGTTACTGTCACACTATCTGGATTTGTTTATAGCATTTTATCTGATCAGTGTATTGTATTGACTCACTCATTTGCATAAGAAATAATTAGTAAAAATCATTGGAGAGTAAATCTTGACTCTATGTCAGCACAGGCCTCTTATTATATTAAATAAACCTGCTGGTATTGCTGTATTCAGGCTGCTAGCAGAATTAAATGTTCACACATGGCTGCAGGAAGAACCGTGCATGTCGCCAAGCTAAAAACACCCACAACACATCCAAAATGGTTTTCTGAGCAGTGGAGCTGAGGAAAATTATCTGCATCTGGATTTGTGGATCACGGTGGACAGTTTTTTTAATAAATAAATAAATTTATACAAGTGCAGCAGTGGGCTGCACCCATGTTCTCGTCTCACACCCTGGAGGACTGACCTAGCAAAGAGATGTTGCAAATGTTCGGGTAAGCAGAAGAGTTTAAATGAGGTTTTCTGCCATGTTAGACACCAGACAACCCACTCTGTGTTTGGGATTTCTCCCCTTCCCAGGTCGTCCGGAATAATGAAGGCACAAGCATGAGTGTGCTATCCACAAGAGCTCTGTATTTCCCTAAAAAAAAATCCATATTTTTCCAGGGAGAGGCTGTTCCAGAGAGCAAAGACTTGCTGTCAGCTGTGGTTGAAATTCAGCGTGGACATTGGGAGCAGAAGGGACAGATGGACAGACGGAGACACGACCTTCCACAAGAAGCGATGCCAACCAGCACCGCTGCCCCCTGCGTGCTCTGTCCCCAGGACGTGCCCTGCTGTCTTGACATCTCTTTATCCCAGTGAGTTCACAGACTCAGAGCAGATTGATAAAACACCCACAAAAATACCTCGGGGGCTTTGTGACAGCCTCTGTGATTGCCACAAAACACTAATCCATGCTTTGTGATCTTGGTTGGAAAAGTAGCAATCATTTGCGTCTTTATAAGTTAAGTTTTTTCGGTGAGTTTTCAGCCTGCACATCAGAGGTGAACGTGCCCTGCGAGGCGTTCAACACAGACTGTCTTTGTGGCACAGCTCGTTTCCATCTCCTGTGCTCAACAGTTTTGACCTTCACTGCTGCAATTTTTAAATAAACATTGCTAAGTTTTAGGTTGAATAATGTACTTTTATGATTAGCAAACTTTGTAGCTGAATGAGCAAGATAATTTCTGGGGATTAATTATCCTACTCCCTAGCAGCTTTTTCATTTGTTAGCCTTTTGACTTTTAATTTTGTACTAAAAACCAACAGGAAAAACAAACAAAATGCATTCACTGAGCAGTCAAAACTGGTGACTACATAAATCACCTTCTTTCAGAGGAAAGATAAACAAGTGTCACCTGGTTGAGTGGCTTTGGGAATTACTAATTTTCGGCAGACTTAATTTTTATTTTCTTTAAATTAAACAAAGCATGAGTAGCCGAAAAAAAAAAAAATTGCAAATATAGCAATAAATTACCTATAGTGGAACTCTGTGCTAACGTGGCTGCATCTCTGCCATCTGTACCAGTTCAGATATTGCTATCATCCCTGTGTGTGCACAACACTGCCTGAGGTGTAGGAAAATGAGACTTGGGAGGAAAAAAGGGATTTTGTTGTCCTGTACTGAGGACTTTGTGCATCTTGTTGAAGTATTCATATATTTGCTATGAAATGTTTTTTTCCATATTCTTTCTGCAGCCTGAATGTTGGGTGCTGGGCTGTCTGCCTGGCATCATATAATACATAATCAATTAACAATAATTTAAATATAATGTATTACAGATACTTGATTCTGTCTTTTTTATTGTTGTTGTTGTTGTTATTATAAAGAAGTAGCAGTAATGCTTAAATATTTTTACAACCCATAAGGTATCAATGCTACACTGCTGCATTGCAAGGTTTAAAGTAAGGTTTCTGTTCCTTTCCTCCAGTAAGTATATTTAAATTGTTTTTTAAACAGGATTTTTTTCTCTTTTGCTTTTGGTTCATTCAGCTCATACTGGGTTTTGTTTGTTTGTTTGTGTTTTGTTGTTGGTGGTGGTGTTGTTTGAGCAGAAATATGTACCTAAAATAATTTTCTATCAATATTAACACCTGTAAACGTATATGTGTTTCACAGCGGATGCTCCAGACAACATTGAAGTAGTTTGGCACTGCTCCCTTATTTAAACCAGCATTATTATGATAACTGTCACTGAGGGGCTTCATAAATTGTGTTTATTGTTTTCTGCTCCATAATTTTTCACCATTATTATGGCAATTTAAAGGGGCAGGCAGATTACAGGCTTTGCTTGCTGCAAAAGACGGAAATCTGTTAAAAGCTCCCTCTAATCCACCCATAAATTATGTACAATAAGATGGGGCCAGCTGGGCTATTAGACTTGACCGCCTCTTTTTAAGCCCAGTCATAACCTTTGCACAGAAGACTGAACGTGGTTCATCTCAGAGTGCAATCTTTCATCCTTTCTGAGTGGCAGATGAGATCCCTGCCAAATAACAAATGGCTTTGACCAAAGCTGGGGTCAAGATTTTGCTTGTTGAGAGTATGAGAAGCAGCTCCAAGGTGGTAAGACCCCGACAAGTGGAGCGGTGAGACCTTGGGCTCCCTCTTTGGCCACAGATCGCCAACGGCCTGGGCAGCATTAATGAACTCAGCTGGATCTGGAATTTGTATCCTCAGTTTAGAGGTGCAAAAGCTGGGACAGAGAAAAGGTGAGTCTGTGCTTCCCACACACACAATGAAACAATATTCGGTGTGTGATCCACCTCCCCTAATTTTAGGCATCTCTAGTGTATGTCTACACAGCTGAGCTCCTTGCCAGGGCTCTGGTTGGAGAAACACATCCCAGTTTAGGGGCTTAGTCTGGGTATTGGCGTTTTTCCTCTAAAATGTCATCAGACTGACAGCAGTTTTTCTGAAGCAGCCTCCTTGTGCCTTCCCTCTCCGTCCTGTGCATTACCCAGAAGGGACTGGAGTTAAATGGAGACATCATCCCGCACCTGTCAAGGCCAAGGTTGGGTTCTGTGTTCTCTGGAGGATGAGCTCATGTCCTAAAGGAGATCTATCAAATATGTATACATACACATATATATCAGGCTGACCTTAACCTTGGAGCAGTCTCCGGTTATGCATAACTACAGAAACAAAGTGAATATCTGGTTGACCTTTAACACTGTAATTTAGCATGGGCATTCATCCCAACAGGGCCAGCTTGTGTTGCAGAGCAGTATGTGCTCTGATAAGGGCTGTGATATTGGGATGTAATTGCTTTTCTAATATCCATGTATTATTTACACCATGCTACTGTTGCAGCCGGCAGCAAACTTCTTTTGACTCCAGATCTGTTGTTGCTGTAATGCATTTATTAGCACAAGGTCAGACTAATCTCAGTTATTTGACTGTAAATGACCCAAATAATACCAGTAGTTTTAATGCTCCAAAACCAATGAAAGTGAGAGCAAAATCAGGACTTTGGAGTATTAATTTACTTTACTGTCATATCCTGACAGATGGTTATTAAGTGCATTAATGCTGTTGCTTTATTTATAACACAGAGATGTGTCTTACAGGTTTCTTAGGGGTATTTTTTTCAGGGAACAGCTTGGAGGGAAAACTGAGCAGAACTGATTTTTTTTTTAATTTATATATATATATTTTTGAAGACAAAGCATCTGGCAAGCTGTGACCTGAGGAAGAACTGCAGATGGTGTCTTCAAACCAGGGTTCCTTGCTTCTGGTTGCAAAGTAGGGCTGAAGTGATTGATTGACCCGGGCAGCCAAAGCTGGCCATCATGCACAGCTCTCACCAGGTGCCCTTTGCCTATCTAGAAAATGCTTGGGAAAGAGGGAGAAAATCTGTGTTCAAGTGGAGAAAAGTGAGTAAATCTACCAGTCTGAATAAAGAAAACCAAAATAATACATTAAGGTTTATTTAACTTCAGGACTCAGGATATCCTTCATTATATAGGACTGACTCCATCAAAAAAACATGGTCTGTGTCTTGAGAAGAGGATTTTGCTATTATTTGTACTGATGTTAAAAGTGGAGTTTTCTTCCTCCCTTACACAAAAGGTTAAAACAACTCTCGTCCTTACTATATAGAGAAAGGCAGTGTAAGGTAAATGGGAAAATCAAAATATGGATGAGCCTTATGATGGCAGAAAAACTGGTTAATGTTTAACTGGTTATTATTTTTTATTTTTCTTTCTTTCCTCTTTTCATCTCCCCTCTATCTCTCAGAGGTCAATAGGTCCTTTCTGGCTTCATATATATATATATAATTTTTTTTTGCTTAAAGCCCTCATTAACTGTGAAAGGGCCCTCAGCTGCCTGCCGTTGGCACATAAATACCCACGGTGCTGGTGCCTGTACCCCTGCCTCACCTCGTTCTGCCGAGGACACCTGAGCCATGGGAAGAAAGCTTTGTCTCCCAGATGGCTTCACTTAGCAATCTGCAACCAGCAGCTGAAGAAAGGAGCAGGCTGAGCACCGCAGGCACGGTTGTTATGCAGTGGGGAGAGAAGCTCCAGTCTGCTGGTGGGTGGTGATTTTCACTTTTTTTTTTTTTTTTTTTGTCATTCATACTACAAGCTGTAGATGCATACAGCCCCATTTCCCCTCCCTACAGAGAGAGAGCAAATAAGACAATCCGAGGTGTATCCAAAAGTTTCATAATCTTTCTTCCTGATGTAATCAAAAAGCTAAAAATAAAATCAATAAAAGTGGTTAGAATATACAGAGAAAAAATTCTGAGGCTGGTTGCGTGCAAAGAAATGCCGTAACAGCTCCTGTTCATCCTGAGCCTGATGCCAATGTTTAACAGCAAGGCAGAGAACCTGAACTAGCAGCACGTTGGCTGAGGGACTCCGCTAGCTCTTCAGAGCCTCATCACGTTGTCCTCTGTGGCGGACAACAGGCGAGAATGGTTGCTGCCTGTTAGCTCAGGTGGAGGAGATCCCTGAGAACAGGCAGAAATCGGGGCAGGGAGGAGCAGGGAGTCCCGTTTGCTCCCCTGCCACAGCTTCGCTCTCAGAGCAGCTGAATTGACCTTAGTTAATAAGGGAGAGCTAAAAACTTTGTGATGATTATTTAAAAACTTTTGCTTCTCATAAGCTCTCCCCAAATCCCTGTGGACAGGGTTGATGTAGGCTAAGCTGCTGCACTGTGAAATAAGAGGTTTATAATCTGATGTTTTAAATAAAAATGTGGACTGATAGAGCCTTGAAGATCTGGCCCTAGCAATGAGTGTTGAACTGTGCTGGAAGTCCTGGCAGTAAATCAGGTAAGGGATGAGGAGCCTTTTGTGCTTTCCTGCTCTATTTCTTTTTATTTATTTCCATATGAAGTGATGTGTTAGTGAATTTTAAAAATCTCTGTCAAGAGACCAGGAAGAGTTACGCTTTCACAAGTCCTTTATCATCTGTATATTTGAATTATTCTGCTTTGTTGTTTCTCAAGGAAAGATGTCTTTCAGATGATGGCGTGATTTGTCTTTGTGTCGGAGACAAAATACTGTTGAGCTTTGGAGCAATGCCCAGTTCCTTAACAGCTTTAATGCTACCCCTGAAATCCCTGACTTGGAACTGGGGTCTGGGGCTTAAAATTTAGCACATCCCAGGGGTGTTGCCAGCCTCCATCCCATGCAGAGGATGGGATCTGCTTGGTGTTGCGTGGTCCTGGTTGCTGACCTCCCCTTGTGCATGGGGTCCCGTGGTCTGGGCTAACTGAGGCTGTGGCACTCTGATAGTCCTTGGACAAGGGTGTTGCAAAAATATTAATGCTTAGGTATGCAGGCATGAGACTAATTTTTTCTTTGATAGCTTGACTTTATGAATTTAACAATATATGTCATTTGTGACCTCAAAGGCAGGTTTTTTTGTTTGTTTGTTTGTTTTTGGGTGGGTTTTAATGCTTAGAGACTGTCCCACGCTTTTGCAAGGGATAAATGGAGGGAGGCATGTCCTCAGCTCTGCCCAGAGCCCCTCAGGAATGTGCTGGCTGCTGTTCTTGTGACACCAGCAAGTCCTGGTGGCCTTTGTCTGGAAAACCACCAGTTGTTGTCCTGGGGAATTTTTCAGAAAAAATAGAAAAATCTCCTTCTTAGAGAATTTAAACAAAGAGCAAAAAAAAAAAAAATAGTTATTGTTTTGTTAAACTGCTGAATGCACGAAGTGACTGCCTATCCAACAGTATTTGTGCTGCAAACAGCATCACACCCCCTGCAAAGGAGGCAAACTTCATCCACTGTAAGAATTAATGAGCTGTTTAATTGGGCAAGTGCTGGCTCCAGTGAGACTGCTGACAGGTTTGCAGTGAAGGAGGTGCTTGAGTATTTTGAAGGCTTGGGGAAATTAAGCCTCAAGCCAAGTCTCAAATTCACCCTTGAGATGCTGAGCCTGGGAGCCAGGCCTTATGGCAGGGAGGGTCAGAAGGGACATTTGTCTGTGTTTGTCCAGCTCTAGCAAAAACAAACAAACAAAAAAACCCCCTGCAAAACATATCTCAGTGTAGGACACCAACATTTGGAGATTTTGGCCTTGTGGCCTTCTTTGTGAAGGGAATAGAAATAAATTGCACAAATGCTTTCTCTGTGAGGAGCTGAAATTCCTGCCTGGATTCAGGGAAGTCTCTAAGCACTCATGAAATCCGACAGGCAAAGTCCTGCCTGGATCCCACTCAGCAGGAGCTTGCTGTGAAGGCCAGGACTTTACCCTGTGGCTCTAATTATACACTTAGAGCTGATCAGCTGTGGACCTGCTTTCTGAATGGAGCCTTTGCCCCCTGGAAAATGCTAGGATTTAGATTGCCTTCAGCTTGGTTTTCAGTTCAATTAGTTGGTAGAGCTGCTCTCAGCATGGATTAGGACTGACTTATGACTCCCAGACTGGGAGTGTGTGATAATAACGCTTCCTTCCTCCTTTCCTTCTCATAAACGTGCCCTCTATTTTTTATTTTTATTTTTCTGTAGTGAATTATGTCACCTGTTTGATATTGTGCACCTGCCTCTCTTTTGGTGTTTGTCCTCTGTGTGCTGCAGCCCATTGCAAAGACAGTCATAGCAGGGCTTTAAGCAACATCTCCGGGAATATGACTTTTCAAAGCTCAGAGCATGAAAAATCACTTATTGTTTTCCACAAATCACTCCCTGTTTTCCTCTTGAGAGCAGAGTGCCTGATGCTACGGTGCAGAGCAGCAGGGGGTTCTGCCCAGGTACTTTTTGCAGGCAAAGCACATCAAGGCTGGAGCAAAACCTGGGCTGAAAAACCTCTCTGCTCATCTTTAATACATGCAATGACTTGAAAGAAGTCCAGAGGTGTGAAAGCAGGCTTACCGTGAACTACTGCAGTGCCTTCCTGGGCACCCAGGCTCGGTCCTGCTTCAGTCTAGCAGGCACCAAAAATCAAGCAAAAGGTGCTGTGGGGCACTGAAACCTTGCAAAAGCAAACAAGGCATCAAACTTGGGGTGCTGCAAGGTAAGTTACAAGTGGCTCTGCCAGCAGGAGGTAGACAGGCCTGTTCTGTCTCGATGCAGGGCTTTACCTCTGAATGGCCCTTTGGGTTTGTGATGGTGGAGGGTGACTGATTCCCCATCCCTCTGAAATCCAGCCAGGCTCAGGAATGAAACCTTGGTTCGCTAGCAATGTGTGCAGACCTGTTTGCATCTTGTTTGCTGTCTTGGGATGGAGAGCACTTGTGCAGCTGAGGACGGAGTCACCAGTAGACAAATAATGCAGAGGAGGCTTGCAGAGGAAATTCAAGTGCTGTAGTGCATGCGGGAGAGGTTTATTTGCATGCTGACAGCTGCTTACAGCCACGTTCAGATAAAGTACAGCAAGTGGCAACTCCTGCAGGAAATAACTAGATCAACTCTGACAGCCTGAGAGTAAATCCATGGCGCAGACAGATAAGGGGTATTAATATTTCTTGGGCTAGGTCTGGATCCCTGTAGCTCCTGGAGCTTTTCTATTTTTATGTCAGCTTAATAGAAAGTTTTGTATTTATTTTGTGTTATCTGGGCAAATTCAGCTGCAATTATTTTACTTTTATCCTTTCCCTGACTAGCATACGTACACATGCCCTCTTGTTTCTTGGCAGCTGGTAACAACGTCTCTAATCCTCCTTGGCAGAAATCTTCTGAAATAATTCTTTTAGCATAAAAAACCTTGGCGATATTTCCTCCCCCTCCATTCTTGCACCAGAGGCAAAATAATCTGAGGGAAGAAACTTTGGCCAGAAGTTGATTTTTCTTTTGGTGCCTGTCTGGTTTGCGTGCTGTGGAGCCCTGATGCTTTAAGGTAAGGTCCTTGGGAGGAGGATATGGAGAAGGTAGGCAATGCCACCTGGGTGACTCAGATTGAATAAGAGAAATGAACCCATTCATCCCGTGTGTGTGTAGGCAGACTCACAGGTACCCCTTGAAATCCCGTACCATAGTTCAGATGTTTTATGTAGGACTGATGGTGTTCCCAGTCTGTGAAAGCTCTGCAAAATCCTCTTTCTGGTTATTTACTAACACAGGGTCTTGGAAAATCAGTCCTCACCTGTGTCACAAGCTTTCTGGGGATGATTAGCGTTTGAAAGGGTGACAAGATGAAGAGAATGCACATGTTTATACAAGAGTGTAAAGCTGCAGCTTTGCTTCTTGTTGTGTTTTTATTTTTTTTTTCCTTTTTTTTTTTTTTTTCAGAACCCGGTACACCTGCGGCTGCTCCCAGCTCTCCGTCCTCCCCTCCAGCAGAGGGGACGCGCAGGACTTTGAGCCGTGGCCGGTCAGTGCCTGAGGCATTGTGCTGAACACCCACGTCTGAAAGAAAGACACCAAACATTAGGTGTGCTCACTTCCAAGGCGCTGTGCGGAGGGAGAGAGCATTGCTTTTTAACAGCAGAGCAGGGTTATGTACCAAAAGAAGGGATCCCAGCTCTGGCCTGGATTTTTGGCAAGATTTTCAACCTGTCCCTCTCAGAGTCCTGTCTGCACAGGGCTGTTAATTGTGGGTTTAGGATGAAAGCCGGGGTTTCTAGATGAAAGTAGCTGTGTAATTCTAGGTCTTCCAGCGGGTGCTAGCAGCTGGGTGTGAAGTACCTGCAGGGCTTTTGACTTCGTGGGCTGCCTGCCAGCAGCCTGGCTGTGGTCGGAGCTGCTGGGGTAAGCTGCCCCCTGTTATCAGTGGTGGGATTTTCCACTCCCCACAGGAAAAAGGAAGAAACACAGTCCACCTGTACAGCGGTAAGGGAATACCTAGGGTGGGGACAAGCACTGCTGTATTAAAGCCAGTGTATGTGACCACAGGAGCAGACCAGTGCTTCTGGGGGCTGTTGGGCTGCTTCTGGGGAACCTCCTGCCTCTGGTGCTTTAAAACCTTCTTGTGAGAATCTTTAACTTGCTCGTGACTGACTTATTCATGAACTGCCCCTGCTTAAATAGTTCCTCAGCTGGCATTTACCTCCTCGGGGTTTGTCAGGAGCACCTCTGTCTCTTCTGAGCCTGCTTTCCAGCATACAGGTGGCAGTGTGCAGTGGGGGAGAGGCATCAAGACAGCAAATGTTGGGTTGTTGGTGCCCCTGTGGCTCCCAGAACAGGGTGGGGAATTAGAGGCAGGAGGTGTCCCCAGCTCAGCTGCAATCACCTGCTTGGTGGCTTTGGTTAGCCCTATCAATCCCTGGGGCAAGGACTTTGCTTCTTGATGTCGTTATTGCAGTGTTCAACATGGCACGGACCTGTTTCTGCTGGGAATGCTAATGTCACTGCAAAGCTAATAAGAAATGACAAATAAAAACACTTTTTTCCCCAATTATTCAGGGAAAGGGTATGCAGAGGATTCTCTGAAGCTGATTATATTAATGACTATCTGAAAAAGGTGAAGCAGCACTTGCAGGAGACATTTAGGTGCTCTGCAGTCATAAAGCAGAGGTGTGCCTGGGCAAACGCTTCCTCCCAGGGCAGGAGGAGCAGGGGATGCTGAGCAACATCCTGGCAGCCCTGCCATGGGCTTTGGGGAAGCTGTAGGTGTGCTGGAGGGGAAGTCTGACTGTTCCAGGGCTGATTTGGCAGCATCTGTAGAGCTGGGTGTTTGATCCCTTCTGCATTTATTGACTTGGATCCTTATCTTTTAGTGAAGGGGGTGGCCAAATAGGCACACTTACCAAACCGACACATTTGCTGCAAGTGGCCCCAAATTCAACAAGTCGTGTACTATGGGCCTTAGTTATTGTTGCTGTAATCATTGCAGCTTTTCCACTCCCTGGTATATGAATCTGATATTGAGATCCCAGCTTGATTCTCAGAAAATGAGCCCTGAAGTTGGAGGACGTGCACTGGGGTCCGCGTGTTTGCTGTCGGTACATCAGCTACGGGCCTGAGCTTTGCAAACGCTTCCTCCTGCTGAGCAATGTCAACAGCAGCACTGGCTTCATTGGCAGCACTACGTGCTCTTAGGGATCATAGTGTTTGTATTAAATATTAAATGTACTTCGATTCAGTAGTCTGTACCTAGGTTTAAATGAAAAATAAAAAATGGTGGGTTTTAGTAGTGTAACTTTTAAGTAAACTGAGCTGTAGAAACATCTGTTAGCTTTGGTTTTAATTTACTGTATAATAGCTTACATCATAATAAATGATGTTGTGTGATTTGGATGTAATTTTGAATTTGTCAGAAAGCTCACAGCCGAATCACTGAAGTTAATGGTAGTTCTGCAATCAGCTTCACTATATGTCAAATCAGAGGAGCTGTTATTGAATTTTAAAAGGCTGAATTACCGTGTTGTTTGTATTAAATCTTAATGCCATTTTGGATAACAGTAATGTTTTCCCTTGGAGGTAAGCACTGAACAGGGTTTCTGTTCCTGAATATAAAAATGAAACAGGATTTCAGTGAGATTGCCTGAATTCAGGCAATTTTAGAGGGATTAGATATATCCAAAAGTAATTTCAAATCTGTCTGAAACAAAAGAAAACATTTTCCCTGTTGGTTATAATGTCACGGTGAATTTCTTTTTATGAATTAGGAGAGCTTAATGGTGCGCCATCGTGTTAATTACAAAAAATAATGTACTGACATGTCTGACGATTTTTTAGAAGAGAAAAATGTTCACGTTTCTCTAGGGCTGGAAAAAGAACGGAATCGCCTTGTACTTGCTTGTTTTGGGGCACTTCCATTCCTGCTGATCACCGTAGCCTGTGCCTCAAGCACAGTGAAATCATCCTGGGTTTCTCCATAAGGAAGATGGGGAAGATGTGTACTGCTCCGGCACCTTGTAAAATTGTGGGGTGTGGGGTTTTTTTTCTGTCCCAGAGCCTTACGTTTGGTTCAATACTCCTTTTAAAGCACCATGGTGTCCTAGAGTGATTGTGCTGGTAGCCTTTTGCCATTTCTAAGCTCATTTAAAATAATTACGCCCCTAAGGCACATGTAGAGCTGAGACCTTGCCTTGCCAAATTAAAGCAAGCCTCCCAGCTCTGGCCAGGTGCCTCGCTGGTGCTCTGGGGTTCTTCCCTGCTTGCTGGCAAGGAAAGGCTGGGTCAGCCCCAGGAATGAGCTCTGAGCTCTCCTGCTGAGGAAGAAGGGTGAGATCTGGCTCCTGGGCAAGTGCTGCAACAAATCTGGTGTCTCCCCAAGCCTCAGACTTTTCAGAGGGTGGCAAAGCTCTCTGGTGTGTCTACCTCCTATTACAGTAAGGATTGATTCCTGTTCAAGCTTTCTAACGTATTTGGAAGAAAATTAAAGACGCCTAGCAAAAATGACAAAGCCTGATCATCTCCAACACTTCCATGTTTGAGGGCAAAAAAGTTGAGCTGAGTAATTTCTTTTTTCCTCCATTTCTCCTAAAACAGTCAAGATGATGTATCCCTTGGTAGGAACAACTGACACAACCTCCCTGTGTATTTAATAATGCAGACTTGCCCGCAGATTTTAAATGATTTTTGTCACTCTTGGTTAAATCAGCATTTCATAGGCATCTACATCTTTTAGAGGGATGTTATTTGAATTTAATTATTTCCTCTTGATTTGCAACTGCATATTCATGGTCGGTAGGTTTTGTTTTCCTTCCTTTACCCTCACCTTCTCTATAATTGGGAACCTGTTCTCCCAGTGAAACCTCTGCCCTGGCATCACTGGTGAGCTGGGAGAGCTTCCCATCTCCCTTGGGTGGTGTGTGACAGCAATAGGTACAATGGACTCATTTGGATAATTTAGTACTTGCTCGCTGTATCTGGTTTCTCTAGCGGCGCTCTGATGTTCATGCTTGACTTCCCCACCTCTCAGATAATAAATGAAAGAGGTTTCACCTTGTTAGCTGCACTGGCTTTTGGCCCATTATCTTTCCTGACATTGTATACTTGAGAAATTAAATTACCTAGTTTCCTGGCTAGCTCCCTAATGAATGCCATTAATTACTGTGTTTTTTTCAAAGAAGGTGTTTTTACTCTTAATCCACAGGAGAATCACTTTCCTTGGTCTGCCCTGGCTGATTCCTCTTTCCTCTCGTCTCTGGTCCTCTACGAGTTACATCTGGCCTAGCAAGGATGGCAGGTGGTTGATGTTTCTCCCCTCCTGACCTAGTTTCTCATAGCCAATGTGAAAATATTTTTTCTTTTTGGTGCATCTCAGCCTGATGCCATATTACACTGTGCGGTCTGAACTTCCTCTTCCTGCCTTTAAATCAGGAGGCAAGTTCAGGTGAAGTCTTTTGCAGAAGGGTTGTCCACCTGAGGGCTCCCCAGACATGCCTTTCAGCCTGTAACTTGTTTCTGCAGTGCTCTTCTCAGTCTGTGGAGCACTCAGGCCAATGAAATGGACGATCCTCTCTGCAGGTGAGGGCCAGATGGCAAAGACGTGCTGCAGATGCTCCTTAAGACGCAGGCAGAATGAAATGCAGCCTTGTCCTTTGGGAATCAGCAGGAGAGCGTGGGTCTGGGCACGAGCAGGCAGAGCCGTGCTTGTGCTCCGTGGGGAGAAGCACCCATGGGGATTCAGGCAGCAGTGATGTGCTCCGGGCCACTGGAATGGGAGCAAAGCTGTCGGGTTTGCTTGGTCTGCCCTGCTCCAGATAGGGCTTCAGGCATTGATCCCATTACCTTCAGCATTTCTGCTCATGCTTTAAGTCTCACCGTGCTCAATACCTTGCAAAACTGAATGCTTTTGGTTCTTTACCCTGATGCAGTGCCTGCAGATTGCTGCTCTTCTCCAGGTGTCCCTGTTGCTGCTGCTGCCTCTTGCTGTGATCTGGGGTGGTGTTCACTGATGGGAGAAAGAATAGCATCCTTTGAAATAGGTAAAGCTGATGTGAGTCACAGTTTTTAAGAAACACTGGATTTTATAGCCGCCTGGCAGAACAGATAGGTCAGAAAGCTTTGGGATATGAAGAGGTAGCTCGATTCCCTTCTGGGAGGAGTGTTAAAATAACTCCTGCACAAAGATGAAGGGGCATCGCCATCTACGGAGGTGCTTAGCACTTCATACAGAAGTGGCCAGAAGCTCTCTTCCCAGTTTTTGTGGCCAGATTAATGTGCTGCAAGGAGACGTTTTGAGCTTCTTGTGTTTGCTGAGTGTGCGCGGGCTCATCTTGGCTTTCTAAGGACACATGATAAGCCATAATCACATTTCAATCTATTTTAATTGTTGCTAATTAATTCTTAGCTGAGTTCAAGCCCTGTGAATTAAATTGATAACGGAGAACATCTCTTCCACCAGCATTACACACTTGTTCTTGTAAGGGTGCAGCAATGTTAAGATGCGGCTTTCTTCTACGGCTTTTATAATGTTTTCTGTGTGAATAAGACTTAATGGGTTCCTGCAAGCATAACTTGCCAGCTGTAAGTACCTGGGGAAGATCCCAGAGGTCTGGCAGGTGCCCTAAATCAGAGGAGCTGTGGCCCCAGGGAGAAGCAGGTGAGAGCACTGCACTCTTCCAGCACCTCTTTACTTCAATCAGAAATGCCATTAGGGTTCAAAACCTCCGGGAAATGTTTGGGTGTTGAGCTGATGTTGAGCTCTGCAGCTCATCTGGCACATGAAGCTGGACGTGGGGAGTTCAACCCCCGCCTGGCTGTGTCCTGGGGGGTGCAGGGGAGCCCCTGGAGGGGCCACCTTGGTGCTGCTGGTGGGGTCTGTGCACGCGGGGGTGGCATCGGCTTGCGTGGGCAGTGGCAGCTGCTTTGTTCTGCACCGTGGAAGTCGCACAAATCCGTGTCCTGACGTGGATTTAAGAACTTTAACTGCCTGTTTTTGAAAGAATTGGTATACGTGTCTGAGTTCAACAGTTCTGAGGGTTGACCACCGGCTCCTTTTTCATGCAAATGCTGTTAATAACCTTCCTTCTTTCAAAGCTTTTTAAAAAAATGACCTTGTGTAAAGCCATTTCTCCAGTCCTGCTTCTGAGATGGCTGCAGGCGCTGCTGTTTCAGGCTTTTGAGGGCTCAAGGGCTGTAAGCATCTCCCTGTTGATGGACCCCTGGGCACCAGGGAAGGCTGCTCCTGTGATGGGACGCAGCATCTCCCTGGTGTTTTGATAAGGAAAAAATTTTCCTGGCTAAACACTGTTTTACCAGCAGAGGCCGTTATGCCCACATGCTTGAAGGCGGCGAGCTCCGCCGAAGCCCGTGGACGTATTAAACCTTTCCAGCCTGTCTTTGAGATGGATTGGATCCCGTAACCCGGCATCCCAAACCACTCCTCGGTGATCTGCTGGGCTGATGGGATTGCAATGCAGATGCAGATTTTGTTGTTATTTGAATGTTATTAAAAAGAAAAAAAAAAAAAAAAGGTGAGTAGTCAACTGGGGGCTGGAAGAAAAAGCAAAGCTCTTGCAGGCATCGTGAGGTCTGATTAAATCTAATGACTGGTGCTGCAACACCAGCGAGGGGCTCCCCCAGCACCTCCTCTCTCCAGCCTGGTGTAATATTGCGCATTACTCATGTACATGAGAGGGAAATGAAATGGCTCCGTTAAAGGAATCCTTTGGTATGTATTTCTGTGGCATTAAATACATTTATTTTCCAAGGGAGATGTGCTGTGTGTGTACATCTATTACATGCATATGGCATACTGGGCTGCAGGGAACATTTTCAAGAAACTATCCAGAGATGGGGGAAGATCCTGCTCTACTGCCAAGCCTATGCACAAAAAAAGAAGAAAAAAAAAAAAAAAAAAAGGAAAAAAAAGGAAAATCCTGCAGTGCTGAAGCTGAGGCAGTGACTGCCAGCCCTGCCTGCACTGCTGAGCCCCTGGGGCTGGCCAGAGCCCTGGGCTCAGCATCTCTTTACCTTCATCCTCGTGGGGCGTGCTGGTAACCAAAAGAACACCTTAATATGAGCCATGCATGCAGACACCAACTTTTCCTTTAAGTTAATCACAGCTGTGCAATGGGAAACAGTAGTGCAGAGCTGCATATATTGAAAAACAACCTCTCCCGGAGCTAGAGGCGTCACTGTGTCTGCCTTGGGAAGGAGGCTAGAGCAAATATTTCTTTGGGATGTGGGATTTCTTCGCACTATGCCTGGTTACAGGGCATCTGTATTTTATGGTGATAAGTGCAAAACAGGAAAAACGTAAGGAATGAACTAAGGAAAAGGTATCCTTAAGTGACGGGATGATTCCTACTGTCAGTTGTTGTACAGGCTTTAGCAGCCCAGGAAAAAAAGTTTAGCCTCTTGGCCTGCAGCAAGCTGCTCCTGGTGCTCTGGTGGCTTCCAGCCTCAGCCTTTTGGGGATATCCTCCTGCTCTGGGGGAAGCTCCTGCTGGATGCATGGTAGGAATCTAAACCAGTATAAATACTGTTGACAGTTGTAACTAATGGCCCTCACCGATAGCTTGGTTGCTTTCCCGGTAGTTCTTTATGCACCAATAAACCCCATTGTTCTTCTCCCAGCTGTTATTCACCAAAAGAACAAAAGCGAGCTGGAGCTTTCTCGGCGCATTTCTTTAATTAAAACAACAGAAAAAGGAAACATATGGAGCAAAGTTTGAATGAGATGTTGTAAATATCTTTTCTCACCCCTGGCCCCAATCATTTTACCTACATGATAAAAGGCTTTATTTTATTTTATTTTTTTCCCCTGGTTTGTACCTGAGATCCTTCTCTGCTGCACCAGGAGAAAGCAAAGTGTGCTGCCTGGGGAAGCTCAGAGGAGGATCCCACTGGGGCAGCTGCTGTGTAGGTCCCAAGGTGTCTGAAAGGTGGATTTCAGCACCTGGGATTTGCTTCTTTTGAGCATGCCACTCATTAAATAGAGTGTCCATGAACGTGCAGCCTGGGCTGGTGCTCTGTTTGCTGGAGAGATGCCCTGAGCATCCTAACATTACAGCCAAGTCTCCCAGCATTGGGGGGAAGTGGCATTTCTTCCTCCCCCAACAGCCCTGCTGTCAAGGGTGGGTAACTTCCTATGGGATGGCCAGGACGTGACATTAGAAGAAGTATTTTAGGGCAAAAGGGGCCAGTTCTGCAGCTGGTTGGCTTGCTCTGAGTCCTCACAGCACTGCCTGTGGACCCTAGGGGTTGGTGCTGTCAGCATTTTGCTGTGAACTGGAGCCGTTTGGAGCAGCAGCACTTGGGGACTCAGCCTGATGAAGTGTTTACCTTCTGGAAGCATAACAGGGAGATGAGCTTTGCTTTTCTCACAGCCCCCATGATTTTTCTTTTTCTGAAGGCTTCCTTTCGTTCTGATGGTTATCTATTTTTCTCGGCAGACAGGCTGGGCTTTTCTGCAACCCCAGCCTAGACTCGGCTTCCAGATGAAATGTTTCTGCCTGATTCTTTCTGCTCTGGGCTGTCCCTGAGGGGGAAAGGTAGTGGCTGTGGAGGCACTGCTGCAAAACAATTGGGAAAATGCTCTGGGTCATCATCTACCCCACTGGACCCTTAGCCCCCTGGGACTGGCAGCACCCATGTGTGCTCCCTCAGGGACAGCATCGCCTCCATCCCTGCCATGCCACCTATCACCTGCTTGTTAGAGGTGCCATGCAAAGGGGCTCAGTGTGCCTTTCTGCTGCTTTCCAGAAAATGGAGACCTGGAAATAAAGCAGATTTCGGGCATGTCACAGGATTTCAGCGAAAGAAAGCTGAAATCATACTTGGTATGATTCTGAGACCTCGGAGAAGCCATGCTTCTGTTTCATCTCAAACCTGTGCTTTCACCTACTTGGAACCTGTTTCTGAATAATTTGCTTTATGATGTTTAATAGAAAGATTTCCCTTTCCAACAGAGGCTATAAAATATATATGGTGCTTTTTTTAACTGTTCACTTCAAATTATTGCAGACTGGTGCCTGCTGAATGCTGCTGGGGGGGGGGGTGGTAGACCTCTGAAAACCCCAAAATGTATCTAAGACTTCTTTTAAAAGACTTATCTAAGAACCTTCTGACGTACCACGCAGGACTTCCCATATCCTTGGTCCGGGCAGCAAACCGTCCAGCACATCACACTTCATTCAGCACGTGAGGAGCATGTGGCTGAGTTGTCCCACCGGTGGGGTGGGCGGTGGCAGGAGGCTCTGGATCATCCTTCCACAGCCCTGCCATAAATTCATCTCTGGCTCCTTCCCCTAGTGTGATTTAATGCCAAGCTGCCTGCCTTGCTTGGTGTATGCTTGAGCTATGCTGTAGAAAGTGAGTATGGCTTTCCACGTCAGTTCTTAATTAAGCTTCATTTTCTATGGAAAGAACAAAAAGCAACTTTGAATAAGAATTTTTTTTTTTATTATTTTTTTTTCTTCCCACTTGCTGTCGGGCTGTAAATCATCTGCTCCTGACTGCAGCTGGGAGTGACCCAGTGCTGTGATTGTCCTTCCCTCACCTGTCCTGGGAGAAAAAGCAGCTGGAGCTGCAGGTTTATCCCCTGCTGCACGTGCTGGATGCTGGGCGAGCCTGACGCTGACGTCCCCAGGTGCTGGGCATGCTTTGTGCTGCAGTGTCCTTCTGACCACTATGCTGCATCATTTATTTCTCCTTTCCTCCACCTATTTCACCTCAGCCTTTGCCTGTCAGAGCTGCCAGATACATTGGTGCTTGTGCTTGGTTTTTAATCCAAGTTTTATTTATTTGGTTGACCAAGATGGGCAGTTGTAAGGACGCCTTGTGCACAGCCCAGAGTCTTCTGCCTGTTACATTTATTTTACTGAATGTTGATTTCATTTGGTTGGAGGTAGGGCCTTCTATCTAGGGGATGGAGTTGTTGGAAGCAGTATTGTGCTGCTGACGGGATGAAGGTCTCCAGACGGATCCTGGAGATTTTTGTTTATTTTTATTTTTTTTCTGGCCACTGGCCTGGCTGGTCCAAAAAATAAAAAGTAAAGTTGAGACCTCCATTATCGGTAAGGTGATCCTGACACCATGAATAATGGAGAGGAAATGCAGACCAGCGTGATATGGTTGCTTGGTGGGTCTCCTTTTTCACCTGCCTGTCTGTCTTACAATCACATGTCTGGGTAACACTAAGTAATTTTTCATGAGGTTTCTGAAGCTGCTGCAGGCTATGAGGAGGAGACATGCCCCTGTTCTTGCCCCTTGGCAGCTGGCACGTGAAGGGAGGAATCAAGAGGACAATGTGCCCTTGTCTGAGCCATTTTCCAAAGAGCTACAACCGTGACCGACACATCCGGATAGAGTAGACCCAGATTGTTAACTGACCTGAACAGGGCCCAAGGTGGCACTGGAAAAAGAGAGGTCTCAGCACTGATCGATAAATAAATAATAGCGAAAAAGAAGAAAGCCCAAAGATCAGAAGAGACGGAAGGGGAGGAAGAGGAAGGTGCCTCCTTCAAGGAGGTGAAGGAAGGCAGGAGGAGTCGGAAGGAGGTGAGCTGCTGGGAAGGACACGGGACTCCAGACATACGGTGAGCCACGGAGGAGGAAGGGCACACTGTGAAACGAGGGCAGCCTGGCCCTAGGTGGGGACAGAAGGAATTCAGAAATCAGAACAGGAGCCAGGACAGGTTGCAGAAGTCAAGTCAAGGCAATTGTGGTGTGTTGTTTAAAGTGTAGGGGTGAAAAACAATGCTATGAAAGAAAAGACCCAAAAGAACAAAGACGAGGAGGAGGAGGAGGAGGAGGAGCAAGAAGAAGTAGTGGAGGAGGTAGTGGAGGAAGATGGGGATGAGGAAAGCCAGGAGAAGAAAAGCAAAAAGAAATCAAAGTCTGAGGACTCAGAGGATGATGGGGAAGTGAAGAAAAAGAAGAAGAAAAACAAACGAAGAGAGTACAGCAGTGAGGAAGAGGACGACTATGAGCACAGAAAGAAAAAGAAGAAAAAGAAGAAAAAAGGCAAAAAGAGCAAAGAAAAGAAGAAAGGTGGCAAGTCCAAGAAAGGAAAGAAAGAGGACAATTTTTTGGAGTTGTATGAACAGGAGCTTCGGGACTATCACTCAGACTCCTCCAATGCAACAGAGGATGAGTACAACAAAAAAAAAGGTCAGCTCCCTCATTTCTCACTCCCCCCTTGAGCCGGCAGTGGTGCTGTTAGCCCTGTGGATGTCCATCCCAGGACCCTTCCTGGGGGTGCAGGCACTTGTCTTTCCTTTGTGGAGAATATTTCTAATTAAATGAGAATGTGAGATGGCACCGACTGATTGTGTCTGTATTAGCTTTCCAGTTTATGAAGTCTCTTTGCTGTGTGCACGGCACCGCTGTAATTGCATTCTCCCAATTAACATTATTTGCACTGTGGTGCTGCTCAGAAGCTGGATCAGCAGTCAGGCTCCCCTGTGTAGGCAGGATACGTAGCCAAGATGTGTGCTCCTGCTTACGTGCATGCAGCCACTGGATCGAGCAGTGCACCACTTAGGATGGGTGTACAAGCAGGAGGCTCAGCACATGATCTCTCTTGCTATTGCCAGTAACCAGATAGGTGGGGAAATATGTCTAGTTGTATCTAAACCTTAATACTGTGTATGGTAAATAGTCTATTTTACATGCACAGGGTACTTTAGATCAACGCACGGTGAGTTAGTGGTGCAGTGAGTTGAGGTTTTTAGGTGATGCACTCTGCTTCATTCGAAGAGCATGGTCTAGAGAAGGGTTATAGCCATCTGCACTGAGGCAGCTTCTGGAAAAAGGCTGTGTTTGAGCATTTTATCTGCTGGACTTGAGTGTTTTATCTGTTTGTGTCTGTACTTGAGCACTTTGTCTGAGAGCCCTGGGTAGGAAGGAGGGTGCTCCCAAGCACAGCGGGGTTATCTCCTTATCGGGGTGGGCAGCAAAGAGGTAAAGGACTGCCAAGGGGTGACACCAGCTGCCCCTTACCTGGGTAACCGGATCTTGGCAAGGTGCTTTGCCTCTCAGCACTGTATTAATTGGGGTAATAACACACCTTGTGCATGGCAATTTGGAGAACTGAGCGTGCCTAAGGAGTCTTGTGAGGCATCTCACACTTGTGGTGTGGATACAGGTTAATTATAATCGATGGCTTCCGTAGTGGTGCCTTATGGACGCACTGGGAAAGGGAAAATGATCCAACAGCTGTGATGCTGGTAAAGCAAAATCCTTACAGTGTTCAGGCCATGAACATAACCTGCTTCATTTGTGATGGCTCTTTGAGACAACTTCTCCCCCCTCATACCACCATTTTATTTTTTAGTAGTGGAGAGATATTAACTTTTGCAAGTTGCAAAGGGAGAAGTTCCAGCAGAAGTTTGTAACAGTTTCACCATGGTCTTCTGCTTAGTTTGTCAACAGTTTCTCCAGGGGAGGTAATAGCTTGTGGTTAAGTAAGTTGAGAAATGAATTAAGCAGGGACTGGATTCTCGTAGTTCCCATCAGAAATTAAAAAAAAAAAACCTTGGGCCAAAAGCTGCAACACTTACTATTGTGATAGTTCCAGGACCCCCAAGAAACTTTTCATGTGGCCAGACGTCCCAAGAGTGAATTGCTGGTGGCTGCTTTAGTTCAGGGACTCTCCTTCCTCAGCTGTGGATCAGTTTTTGGTTTTTTTGCACACTCATTTTCCAGATGTTTATGGATGTGAGGGCAGGGAGCAGAGAAGGACATTGGGTAGGACATACCCAAACAATGACCCACTGAGGTTTTCCTCACAGAAAACCTTCTGTGGGCCATTTGGCATGAAAAGCAAGAGCTTAGGAGCAAGCTCTAACTGCCCTGTTCTCTTGCTTGGGTTGCCGCTACTCCCTTTGCCATGCACAATGCTGTTGATCTTTGCATTTTGATTCAAAGCACTGGATTTTATTTATTTATTTGTCACTTGGTCCTGGAGGCTGCTGCTGTTTTTTCTTCCAAAGGACCACTGACTGAAGGCACTGATGTTGGTCAGGAAATGTGTAACCCAAGCGAACAGCCGCCCTGCAGGGGATGTTGGCTGCCTCTGGTACTGGTGAATATGCAGTAGGGATGCTTTTCAGTCCACGAGCCACGATTCCTTTTTCAGTGAAAAGAAGGGAGCTTTTGTAAATGTTTTATAAGCAGGGAGCTGATGGTGTCTGTGTCATCTGATGTCCTCTTACTGTATTAGCAAGCAAGAGAAGGATTTCCCCCTGCCTTTGTCGCATTCGACTGATGACTGAAGAACAAGGTGAATCCATTTCCCAGGGACAGGAAAGCAAAAGGCACAGTGTCTGCATGGCAGTGTGGAAATTATAGCAGAGATAGCAGGCATTTTTAACATCCTGCTTGTTCCTGTGATCCTGGTGTTAACCAGGACAGTTATTAATAAGTATTTGCAAAGTTTCTTCCGCAGTACATCTTGAATCACCAATAATGCTGCTAAGAGGACACCCTGTGTAATGTGAGGTTAATGGTGCAAGCAGCAGATTTAAAGTGAAGCAGGCACCAGAGGCTGTTGATATTGCCACCCGGCTGCCTACCTGTCACTAAAGGCTCTGTGGGTCCCAGCTGGCTGAGGCTTAGGATGGATGCTGGAGGCCTGAAGCCCAGGAACTCCATCTCTTTCCCCATGCCACTTTCTGGATATCTCCAGGGATTTTTCTAGCTATCCCCAGGGTTTACCCTGTGATACAGAAGAGTGAGACTGGCATGGTTATTTAGCATTCTGCTCATGTTTGGGGTCACAGGACCACTAAGAGGACCAAGTGCCACGATCTGCTCTCTAGGTCACTTCTCCCAAAGCCAAAGATATCTACAGGTTGGAAGCAAGAAAGAAAATATTTCTTTCCCCAGACTCTTTTGTTCCATGAACCAAGTCTTCCTTTTGGCTGAACTGAGAGCTGCTGGCTGGGTGAGTCCAGCCTGAGCCACTCGGGGTGGTGGCAGATGGGGCAGAGCCCAGCCTAGGCTGGGGAGCTGTGTCCCCTGTGCTGGTCCACAGGGAAGGGCTGCTGGCTTGGGACCTCGCAGGGCTCCTCAGTTTGCATGTGGCTGTCACTGAACAATATTTTCTAGGCCCAATTGGTGAAAACCTTCTTTCCTATATTTTTAACCCCTCTTTCTCGCAGCAGAATTTCAGAACTGCGTATCATCCCTTTGGAGTAGCAAATCCTACAGCAGGTTTTCCTTGTCTCTCAGAAGCGTTGCTGTAGCATGTAGCCAGATCTGCCATGCTGTGCTCACTCAGCCATCATCTCCAGGCTTCCCAGGAGTGTTTCATAAAGGATGAAAGATAAGGCAACTCCATACATACAGCAGTTTAAATGACAGGTCTGCGTGACAGTAAATGACTAGGAAAGCTCACGATGATAAAGACGCTGCAGAGGTCCATGAGAAATGTATGCTCACATGCAAGGAAGGAAGGCTTTGATCAGCTCCCAGGAGATGCAAGGCTTTGAGGCTGCAGTCCTCTCTTCCAGGGGTGGATGCTGAGCACTTTGTATGTAGCGCTGCTGGTTTGTCCATACGGCACGATGATGGGGGATGCCAGACTTCAGTGATCTTGGCAGTGATGGTTAATAATTATAAAATGAAGGAAGCTACTCTAGAAATGTATGTTTTATTTAACACATTGTCTCAAACAGTGATGGGAGGAGGGAAATGGCCGATGTTGATTTGTGAGTAGATATACGAGCAGCTCGTCCTTTCTTCTGATGAGCACCATCCATTTTATTGTATTACATCTATCACACTGTGTTCCTTTAGCAACTGCAATGAAGGGTTGCACAGAAAAAGTGTTCAGGACACGCCGAGTTTATTGCTGAGTTCTCTTGAATGTAATTTAGGAGCAGAATGGAGGAGGAAAGCAAGTGCTGTGTGGTGGCCAGCTCTGGCTCTCCCTGTGCTATATTCAGGACTGGGCAGATGTATCACATATTTCTGTGACGGATGATCAGCAGTTGCAGAATCGCCTTATCTGTGCCCTGTACCCACTGATCTTCCCGAACTGAGGCTTTGATTAATATTCTAAACCAGGATCTTCCGCAGAAGACAGATTTTTCTCCTTACCTCTAAGATGAGCTTTGGTTTTAGGTGCAGAACGTTCAGAGAAGCATTTAGTACCAGTGGCAATTTAATGGCTTGTGATGCAGTGGGACATGCAAAGCCTGCTGTTGAGAGGAGGTGGTGTCACACCTGACTTGAAGATTGCCCTTTTTTACAGATCAGTGTTCTCCATAGTTATAAATGATGGCATGAAATATAAATTTTGAAATGTGAATTATAAATTTTGAGATCACTTCTGGAGTTTGCTAGGTGAGTACGCCCAGGAACTATCTGTTTGTGTGACAAACAAGTTAATATTAAGCTAGCCATGATATTAAAGTGTTGGTTAAGTTGCAGGGACATTTGCTAATATTTTAATGTGGTCAACAAAAATCGTAGGGCCTGGCAATTCGACACCCCAATTGCATACCTGTATAGTTCTACCGAAGAGTAGGCTGAAAGTGACCTGCTGAAATTAAGAAATATGGATTGGAAATTAACAGTTAATTGTGGTTATAATGATATGGGGGATTTAAGGAAAGAATTGCAGTGGGTCTTTGTCCTCTGTGGCCGGCCTTCCACCTGCCACAGCTCTGCTGCTAGTCATGCAAAGGGAAACTGGCATCACAAAACTTTTGGAGCAAGTTTTCTGTGGGAAGAGCCAGCCCAGGGTCTGGGCCCCTGCAGATGTCCCCTCTTACATGCAGCTTTGTGCTCTGTGTGTGTGTGTGAGGGGCTGGGGGGGATGAGCTTGGCTCCGGGGCCAAGCACTTGTGTGCCCTGTCCGGGCAGGACCTAGCAGACCCAGGCACATGCAGAAGCCATCCTCAACACACATTTGCGACCCACTGGGGACAGCTCAGCCCAGTTGGCAGCACCAAAAACAGCATCGGGGAACAGCTGTACATGCTGGGCTGCCAAGTGCTCCCACAGCTGGTGTGCCTGGGAAACCTACAGGCACAAGGGCCGCAGCTTTCAGGCGGTGCTGCTCTTCTCAAGCCCCAAATGTTTAAATGAGAGCAGAATGGCCAGTTCAGTTTTATATCCTTAATTATCTGTGGCTGCTCTTTAGGTTGTATATTTGTGTCTGGACATTACCAGAAGAGAGTTTCTGAAGAGAAGCTGAGCAAGATTTCACAGGGAAGCAGATGTTAAATGTAGATTAATGTATTCAAGTCTGAATGTGCTTCCTCTAGCTCTTGTGTCCCTTCAGCCTGGATTTAATTAAATGTAATATGCAAGGTGTAGGCAAGGTGTCTTCTCTGGGGAAGGTGACCTTGAGAAGCTGTAGGATCACCTTTAAAAAAAAAACAAACCAAACAATTGAATTATTTCAAACTCAAACTGATTGCAATTACTGTGGTGTATGTGTGTTTTAATTCAAGCTTTTCTTAGGCAGTCCTTCACTCTCTGATTGGAAGAAAGAAAACTGAGCAGCTGCTCTTGCTCACAGGTACAGCAGCCACTTCACTGGTGTATCAAATTCCCAGTTTCAGCATTGCACTGGTGATTTAAGGGTTGTGAGTTTTGGTCCCGTTTATGCTTTGTTAAATGTGCATTTTGAGCTGTTTATCATCCTGTCCCAGGGCACTTGGTCCATTGCCTGAATGCTGTGCCATTAAAAAGACAGAATTGCCCTTATCTGGGTAGAAAGCCCAGGCAGAAAATTGTGCTGAACTATAAGGCACTATAGCACTATGAACTATAAACAGAGAGGGAACCAGGGTAAACTCTCTTTATTATTATTTATTTATTCCAGGTTTAATTAATCCCCATGCAGCTTCAAATGGGATGGTTTATCCATCTAAGTATCACAGCCACAATTGTGGTGATACTTCAGAGAATGCAAAATAATTTTTTTTTTTTTTTTTTTCTGGTGAATTAAGTGTTACTGGACAGATATCAAAAAACACTGGTGGTTCATTGCTGTCAGTGGTGGTGGCTAGTGGAAGCTATCTTCCCTACTCTTCACCCTGGATGTTCAGACCTTCTGTATTTTTTCTGCCTTGGTTTGGTACACTTGCTTCACTTGATACATGTTTTTATAACAACATCTCTAGCAGACTTGCTCTGTTAACTGAGTGTTAATCAGAAGACAAGGTAGAAAAGGAAGAGATAGGAGGTGGGAAGGTCATAATTTCTCTCAATACACGTTAAAAATATCTTTCATAAACTGCTATTTGGGGAGTAGCAACAGTCTTTCATGAATGATTAAGTTGGGTTTCATTAAGTTATGAATTGATTACGATCAATTCATAATGACATCTAACAACCTGTGTGTGTAAATATAGGCCACACATGCTGCTTGTGTTTATAACAAGCTTCTGGCAGGTATCAGGCCCTGCTCATGCAAAACATGAACAGGAGCTGGAAACTGGGTCTGAGGAGCAAATGGTGCCGGTTGCTCAGCTGTAGTGTTCAGATGGCACCATGCCACCCTCTACCTTGCAGGCCCCGGGCCTGTCCTAGGCCACTTGTCCCTGCTCCGGGCATGGCCTGGTCCTTGTGTGCTGCTGACTTTGCCAGCTGTTGGCTCACGGCTCTGAACACAATCCTACTCAGTTCTCTGCCTTGGGATGAGTGGTTTTGAAAGATCTCATTGTCAGCACCTTGTTGTCTGTAAAAGCAACTAAGTTGTTCCCCAGAAACTAATCAGGAGGAAGGCCTTGCTCTGCTCCCCCTGGGGAAGATGCAGCATCCAGCCCCTCAGAGCCTCCAGGCCATGAGGGCCACAAAAAGGGATCTGTGGTTACCTGGCTTCTTCTGGGTATTGGGATAAGGAGCTGGCAGCAAGGTGAGCATTTCTTCTTCATCTTAGTTGTCCAGCTGCCTGGGCAGCTAGAAGAAAGCGGGGCTCTTGTTGGAGTCTGATCCTGGAGCAAATGGTGAGGAGATGTTTCCATTGCTTTCTGCAGACGCATAGTTCTGCTGCAGGCTTTGCTTGCTCAGTATTGCAAATAAAATCAATATAATATTTTATCCAGGCTGCATTACTTTCCACTGGACAGTAACATCTAACATTGTTGTCCTTGGTCATGATTCAGATAAATCCTGTGCTCTGCCTGGCCTTCCCTGCCTCCAAAGATAATGAAAGAAGCTGCACAGGTTTTTCTCGCAAATGTTTCTCTCCCCTGAGGCACAGTGTTTTCCTCCAGTGCAATTTAAACTTGAATAACAAAGATGTCGATTGCTAAGCTAATTCTAATTTGCTGTTCCAGCAAAGAACTGATGTTTTTTCCTTGGTGGTATGAAAGCAAAAGCACTTTTAAGTGATAGCTGGGGCACCAGATGAATCAAGTTTGGCTTCCCATGGTGCATGAGAATGAATCGCTGATTTTGCAATAGATGTTGAAGCATGACAAGCCCCAAAATACAGCTACCCCGCCTGTGGGAACTGGTGGGACAGTACTCAGCTTTGGATTTAAGTTCTGAGAGAGAAACGAGGTTTCAGAGCTCAGGATAATACCAGTAAGAACAGACAGTGGTAAGTGTGTGGGGCAACTTCCCTAATTCATGTCTGTGAAATGTCTCAGAATGCAAGATAGAATAATTTCACAATTCTTTATATAATCTATGAATGGGAAAAATGGATAACAGTGTGTAACTAGTCCAAATAGTTGTGGAAAAAATCCTTCTCTTTTGCTTTGAGTAATTAATTTGGCATCCATGCCAGACTCAAAAGCTGCTTTTGCTAGAGCATATAAAGACCAAGAGATCTCTCATAGTGTGTGAGGCCCAAATCTGTTCACGGTTTAGCCAATATGAATCCAAAGCCATTGTGTTCAAGTCAATGGAGTCAGTCAGGATTTGCCCCAAAGAGAATGAGAGAAGAATTTGACTCATTTTGTGTATGACAAGAGATTATTGCTCAAGCTATGACCTGATAAAAACAAACAAGATGATTTCAAAGGCCCATCTTCACAGTGGCTAAAGGATGGTGCCTTGATGAGACCCTAACCTCACCGAGTGTTTAACTAGCATGTTCATGTGCAGTGACAATCATTTGGGCAGTTATAACCTGCAGCAGTCAGCACAGGTGCTTAAAAACTTCCAAGTGTTTTTGCATAAATGTCAAGGTACTCTAAGACAAACATACTGAAATGCTTCAGTATCAGCCAGGGTGATAGGTGCATTGCATGAACCAGCATTAAGTGAATGTTGAGAATAATCAGTGAATTCCCAACTGGAAATGGTGAAGTACAAACAACTATTACAGCTGCTGAGGTAAATGCATCCTGCTAAATGGATGAGGGTAGCTCTGATAGCCACAGGCTCAAAGCAGTTTGTGTTGTTTTGGGTTTATAGACAAGATAAAGACAACATCTGGTTATTTTCTTGTACTGCTGTGGTGTAGGAGGGTTTAGTTTTTGCTCACCTTGTGCACACAGCCCAGAAGTACAGGCTGGGGCTGCAGATCTCTTTGAGGCAGTAGGTAATGATGATGAGGGCTGTGATGGGTACGGTGTGTGATGGTGCTTGATAGGTGAGCTCAGGGAGGGATAAAAGGCAGAGGTACTGAAGGGTGGCAGAACATTGCAGGCTGCCTGCTGGACATCAGCGTTTCATGTCTGCAGTTGCCCTGGAGCATTTGCATCCTCTGTTTCCTTGCTCATGCTCACAGCACAGCTCAGCTTCTTTTCTGCTTTCCTTCTTCCTTACCTAAACTCTGACTCCCCGCTAGCTTTGATGTCCTATTCCATGTGTTAAAACATTCTTGTGACATAACTCTTATTATTTATTTATTTGTTTGTTTTCACCCAGGGCCACTCTTCTTGCTAGACAAAGCTTTAGGCACCATCATAACCTCTAACTCAGTTCTCACTACTCTCTGCATAAGAATGTGACCCACGGGCATCTGCAGTCACTGCCATAATTGGTGCCAAGCAGTCCCATGTAGCTGGAGCCAGAGACACCCAAATTAATCAGCCAAAGCACTCTTCTGCCCTGAAGAAATTCCCTCCCCACTGAGCTAAGGAATTTTTGTGTGCCTTTTGGCTGGAAGATCTCAGTCTCTGCTTGCTAGCATTTCCAGTAATTTTAGCAACCATTTTGAAGCAAGTGTTTCTCTTCTCTGTCTGTTGAATGGACAGGTAATAGTATTTGCTCTTTCTGCAAGACGGGGAAACAGATATAAGATCTTCCAGCAACGTTGCAATGTAACCTGATACTGATTTTATTCTGTCTGTATCTTGTGCTTGAAACGACTGGTTTTGAATGCTTATTTTCAAAATAGAATCTAGTGTCAATTATTTCCCTTTTTGCTCCTGTGTATGCCCATGAAAAGTAGTAATGGGTTTGTAGTCCGTAGCAGATCAGCTCTGCTCAGCTTGCTGAAACTTTCACCAGTTTCTGAAGCCTTAATGCCAGATAGCTGAAGAGTGGAGTCAGCTGGGGATTTGGTATCTACCAGATGAGATAAGTGAACCAAATTCCATTTGATTGAGATAATATTTGGAACAAGAGTCTGTATCAGTGGCTGTATTAAAAGCTTTGTATTGACTTTGCGTAGCCCACTGGGAGAAAAGCAAGATTTGGAGACTAGCCTGAAAACCAAGCATTCCCATATATAACACTGTAGATTACTGTAACTTGACTGTGTCTTGGCACACTGAACAGGCTTACGTTGACCTTAGAGGTGAGACTGTTTGTCAGCGTAAACCACCCACATGTAACTGTCTTACTGTGAGCAGTGTCCCACATGGAGATTAATCTTCATACTGGGTTCTGGTACTCTCCCTTTTGCTTTTGTGACAGTCCCACCTCTCTTTAGGGGTCCCCTGCCCATGTTGTGTGATGAACTCAGCCAACATTGGTAGGAACAACACAGATAGACAGGAGCATCTTAGGACTGGCTGAATGGCCTGACCAAGTAGCAGCTTGGAGGAAGAGGCAGGGACATTTGGGACATCCTGTCCCTATCTGAAGGGAGGTGGGTGACCAGTGTCAATATTTATTTTGGGGAATGTAATTGACCACTTTGTATTTGACCAAGAGGGAAATAGGAGAATGGTAGGTGTAAATATCTATCTGTGGGGAGGCTGAGAGACTTCTGCTGAAGGAGGTCTTGATGTGTAAGAAAGGCAGGAACGTGTATAAGATGAGGTTTTCATCGTTTGGAAATGAAAAATTATTGCAGAACTCTGAAGAAAGTTTGTGTTTCAAATCCTGCTGACCATGATGGGAAAGTCAGAAACTCTTGAGGTGTGCAGCTGACAAAACATTGTGATGTCTGCTTAGGAGTGCTGCCTCTGCTGACCCCGTGGAGATGTCGGCGTGATTCAGCTGGCCCTCCCAGACTCCGCTCCGAGAGCAGAACTCTTTGAGGAGCTCAGTGGTTCCTCATTATTGCTCTCACCGGTGTTAGCTGGAAGCAGAGCAATTACATGCTGACATCCCATAAATTAGAAAGGGAGGAGGGAGATTTTGTGGATGCACTTGGAAGCTTCAGTGGTAACTATAAAATCCCTATGGATGCTCTTTTTATTTGCATTCAGTGATTGCTTCTGTCGAGCAGGAGTCTAAATAGCAGGACACAGCCAAATCTGGAGTGATACACCGAAAACTTGTTCTCTTCTGAAAAACTTTGCTATAATTTGTCTTTAGCTGTAGGACCACACAACAGCCCCAGGAGATATCCTGAAATGACAACAAGCATCATCGTCAAAGGATGGGAAAACAGCAACCTTTGTATCTTATTACTTCGCAAAGAAATACTGCATTTTTTAACCTCTTTACTCTATAACATAAAATGGATTTTATTTTATTTTTATTTTTTAAATTTTCCTTGGTAATAAGCATGTATTCCTTGAGAGACTGATGCATGGTAACAGAAAGACTGAATAAATAATAGGTGGTCAGCTGTATTTACACAGTAATTAAAAATGAGTTAGCAGTTTCTGGCAAATTTGGGCAGATATTTTCCGTCAGTGGAAGGTTTTAGGGGCTGGCAGTTTTGCACTACAGAAGCAAATCTTTGAGTGTAAGTACATTCTTACAAGTGAAAATAGCCCACATTCCTGAGGATAATCACAGCAATAAGAGGAAATTCAGACCGTATTAGTGGGGAAGAGGATGTGGAAATCGACTCAAACAGGGGAGAAGCTTGGAAAGCCCGTGATGGCACCCCAAAAGAAAGTAAGGGACTTGGTGGGAAGGGGGAGATCTAGCTTTCACGATTAAATAGATATTATACCTGAGATATTTCACTTCTGTCTTTTGTTAATCTTCCCCTTCTCAGCAGGGGCACTGAAGTAGCAAAATCGATCTTTTCAGCCCAGATTCCACATTTAGTTAGAAGTGTGACTTCCACAGAAACCCAATTTCAAGCTTTTCAGCTAATTCAGCTTTATTGTCTCAAATCATATAGTACAAGGTGTTTATGCCTGGGATTTGCTAAGGTTGGACATGTTCTCTCAAAGCCAGAATATCCAATTATTCAGGAGAAAACTCCTGGGGTGGCTGAGAAATGTCAGTACACTGCAGCTCTTGTCTTATGCCATGAATGCTGTGCCCAGCAAAGAGGCTCGGTGTACAAAACTTTGCCCCAACAGCACCCTGACCTTTTCTACCTGCTGGGTCCTCAAGCTGCAAAGATGCTCCCCGTCAGGATCACACCCATCAGCTGTCAGTGGCTGATCAAAAAATAAAAGTGCAAAGACAGGAAAAGATCCAGGATCCAGACCGCTGAGCTCTCAGGCTCCTTGCATTTGAAGGAAGCAGCCAAATAAGCTGCATCTCCCAGGTGTGTTTTCTAGAAAGATTTAGCATCAGTATTAGCATTTAACTTTTATTTTCTTCCCCCAGGGGGAGTCCTGGGCCTTGCTCCCACGGCATTGCTGGGAATCTGTGACATCATTTATTTGCACAGCTGGCAGCACAGCTGTAGTGATGGAGAGGAGGTGGCAGGGCTCCTTTCCCCTCCCAGGGGCACACTGTGACATGTCTGAAGTGTGCTGACGTGCTGGTGTCACCAACCCAGCCGTCGCTTTGTCCCTCTGTGCACAGTTAATTAAATCAGTGCTAACCACAGCATATGCTCAGTAATAACATGAGCTACTTGGGCTCCGGCACATCTGTCCTCCACTCCCGGATCTGCTCATGGTAAAAACTGCTGATCCGCCTGCTGCCTGCTCACTGCGTGCACAGAGGCTGAAATTGGGGTTGTCAACCTGGAGTGCAGATTTGTGCATGCCTATATTTGAAGTTTCTGGCAGCCGTGCGGCTCCTGTTGTGGGGGCTGGAGAAGGGTCTTGATTTTTAAGGGGGGAGTGTTGCGTCTTGTTGATGGTGTTAGATGTGTTGCGTTGGCTGGTGGCTGGTTTTGCATGCAATGCTGGTGGTACACAGGGCTCCCCAGTGCTCTGTGCCTCTGATGGTGAGAAGTACTGATGGTGAGACGTACTTACGTGATACAGGTAAGTTGCAATAACCTCTGAGACGACTGGACATAAAAAGCTGCTGTAAACGAGTGCAGCGATGTTATAGCCTAATGATGCCAGCTAGCAGCTTCCAAAGCAGACGTGATGCAGCACTGAAAACAATGAAGTTAATTCACAGTGAATCACAAAGGCAAGGTGGATTACATGTCCTTCTTCTGCTAACACCTAAGGCAACCACTGCCTGTCCATGTTGTGCCAAACACCCCCCATTGGCATGTGTGAATGCTAACGGGAGGAAGTTGTATGTACAATATTTTCATTTCATCTTATATGGAAGCTGTGCATTTCGTGTTCTTTTTTTGCACTGCAACAAAGAAATCTCCCCCTCCCTGAGCCCATAAATAAAATATGCCACACCAAAGCATTCTTAAAATTTAGCTGAGCACAGATTATAACTTACTTTATTTATTATGATACCATCCCCTTTCTCTCCTATTCACATTCATGGAAGGGTGAGGTTAGGAAAATATTGTAGTATTTAGTTCTCAGTGCAGAAGAGCTCCTGGAAATGAAGAGTTAGTTCCAATCTGTTGTAACTGAGTGGCTTGGGTTTCACTCTAGCACTCAGTCTCCAAATCTTTCAGTTAAAATACTGATTTAATTTCCTCTCCAGGATGCTTTGAATGTACAGTGTTGGGGGGGACGGGGGTTGGAGGACAGACGACTGTGAAGCTCAGAGTAGATAGTCCTTTTTGATTTCTTCTTAATAAATGTGTGATAGTGTAAGTAAAAAATAGGCCCTAATAAAATACGTGATTCTGATGCATCCATGAAGAAAGACATTTTTACTGTGTTAGGTCTGAGAAACCACATACTTACCAGTCAGGCTGTGCAAGATGGAGTGCTCTAAGTTTAGCTTTTCCTCCAGCCTATTGGTCTGAGCCTGAAGTAAATTACTGTTACCAGCTAATGACCATTGTGTAGCCTAAAGCCAAAAAGGGCCATCAGGATACTTGGTCTGGCCATAAGCAGAGTTTTATAACTCCATCTAGTCTCCCAAGACATGTCCTTCAGAAAGGTGACCTGTTGTCAAGCCTGAAGTCTTGCTCCAGCCGCACTCACCATCTTGCTAAAGAGATGTGTGTCTGGCTGCAAGCCGAATTTATTTTGTTTTACTTTCTGGCCATTGGATCTTGCTATGCCTTTCTCCACTTGAGCAGAAGCCTTTTTTCTAATTGTGCTTCTCCCAAGAAGGTATTGATATGTGGTGATAAAGTCACCACTCAGTCTGCTGCTCAAAAAGCAGAGCACTGAGACTTTAAATCTGTGGAGATTTGAAACTCTAATTTGAACATTTTCCTGCCTTATTCTCATTGTGATTTTCCATTTGGTCTTTGGTAAGTCTCCAGAACATCTGAAAAGCAAACTTTCTGGCTGTAGCGATTTCTCAGCTTCATACAAATATATTACCAAAGCAAACAGGGAAGTGTGTATTTCCTTGACATGTTCATAAATGAAAAATGGCTCAACAGCTTTACCCTAACACTTCACATAAATTCGTCTGTTATGTATAATACATGCACATACATTACAGCATGGGAGGTGAGGTAGTGTGTGTTCGCAGACAGAATTGTTCAATTTTCAGCAAAATCTGTCCTAATTCAACCCCTGTCTGCCTGTGTGTCAGCTTGTTGTGGTGATTTTCACCAGCTGTGCTGATCCGTAGCAGCGATGATGCTCTCTGCCCAAGGTGGGTGCTGAGATCCATCTCCAGGGTTTGCAATTCAGCTCCAGATTGGGAAATGTCTTGGATCTACAATGCATGGGGTAAGGAATTCTCCTGTTGTCCTGATCTTTCTCTTCTCCTTCCACAGTTTACGAGGTAGTGACGGTGACAGGAGATGTCCGTGGAGCTGGAACTGATGCCAACGTCTTTGTTACTCTCTTTGGAGAGCATGGGATTACCCCCAAGACTCATCTGACAAGCAAGTGAGTGTCTGGAAGGAAATCTGTACCCTTCAGGCCTGCTCTTCAGTAACTTTTATTGCTTTTTGATGAAACATAATGTTGTGCTGATGGATATAGAAGGAATAAATCTAAAAGGTATTTTGAGATCACCAAGGAAATTTGAATTTTCGCTGTTACATACTTCCTACCAAATCCCTTGCAAACCTGTATTCCCTTCTGTAGGTGGAAACGTGTGTTCAGATCCAGATTATGTAAGGCTCACACTTGAAAGGTGTGGGGATACTTGCTTTTCTTAAAGCTTAAATTAGGAGCTCCCAATTTAGGAGATGAGAATATTCACCACTTTTTCAGAGTGGGCATGATGGTCCAAATTCGTATGCCTAAATCCCACTGAAGCCTGTGTGAAATCAGGTACAGAGAGATAAGTGTCCTTAAAGGTTTCTGAAGAGTAATTCAGTGGGTCTGAAGTCGTTTTGATGGGTAACCACCCACACCCAGCTGTAGGAAATTGGAGGCAAGCATAAATGGAATAATTTAGGGTGAAAACAGTGTAATTTAGGAAAGAGCCTCTCTGCTCTGTGCATAGTTGCACACCCGTTGTGCTCGCACCATTCTTTTTTTCTCCAGCTGATGCCAATGCCATCCTCTGGATGCAGCTTCCCAGTTCCTATCACTGCATTGAACTTGGTGGAAAGCATATTCTATAATTTAAGGTCCTATTATGAGGCTTTTGACTCTGTCCCCAATTTATTTCTTAAAAAAACAAAAAACCACCACCACAACCAAAAAAACATCAGGGTCAGCAGGTGCTCACCTCCCATGAAAACAAAGTGACTTTTAATAAAGTCCCATATCTGCATGCACTAATTTCCCCTTAGCCAGATGATTGCACTAAGAAAGTACAAATTCCTTCTCCACAGGGTCTAGGATAGGCTGTGTGTCTCTGCTTTTCTGTGTTCTTATTGTTCTGGTTTTCTTGAAAATGTGCTTCAGAAATTATTAAGCCTGTGCTAATGTCACACGGTAACTTCACATTTTCTCCATTTCTACAGCACCGACAAGAGGTACCTGCACCTATTTTAAATTTTACCCTCAAAAGAGCTTCTCTTCCCAGTGAAGCAACTCAAACATGAGAGTCTGTAAAGAAAATGATATGGGAATGGTAAAGAAAATACATGAAATTTCAGCCCTGTTTGCCATATTTAAAACTCAAAAATCAGAGCTATCAAAGGAGTTTTATTATCCCATCATCCTCAGAAACACCAGGGAGAACTTAATTATATAATAGATCTAATTTAATAGAATTATAAAATATCTAATCAAAATGCTTTGTTCTGTGATTTTCATCCAGATATCCCAATGAACTTATAAAACAAGAGTACCATTTCTCTCGATTTCTCAGAGAAGGAAACTGAGGCAAGGAAGTAAAAGATGCTGTGGCCCCATGGCAGGTCAGCAGGTGAGCCAGGAGAAGGAGCAGCTCTGCTGAGGGAAGAGTTGCTAGTGCCCAGACCTGCCTCCGAGTGCTTGGCAAAGCCATCAAAGCAGCTTCTGCTTTCCAGGGAGTTTTCTTGCGGTCAGCATTTACATAAAGAGCCACTTAATTGGGAAAGTGCTCTTCTGCACGTGGCTATGGAAGGAATCCAAATGTTATCTTTCAAAGCTAAAAACTTAAAAAAAATACTGTATGCCCTTTAGAGAAGAAGTCAGGAGATCCCATAATAGATTTCTTAATCAGCCGTGACTTTGAATGAGTTGATGGTCCTACGAGTCATTTCAGCCTACTCTTTCCTCCTGTACTTACCATTTTTTGTGTGTGACCGAAATCAAGGATGCACAGGGATGATTTTAGGTTGTGGCAGCAGCAGTCTGAGCCTGTCCAGACCTGGGTTAACATTTTGGATTTGGTCCCTGTTGCTGCAGAGAGAAGATGGATGAGGCATTGGTAAGAAAGGATGAAAGGATGGGAAGCCAACCTTCTGCAGTTCAGGGCTCTTGAAACCAGCCCCGCAGGAGGTGCCCGTTAGAACTACAACTATAATTTTCCACTGGGGGTTTCCCAAACATCAGCAACGCTTCTGCATCTGAAAGCAAAGCCTCGTGCATCACAGTGATCAAGGAAGAACAAGAGAAAAGCTCCTCTGAACATAGAAATGGTTTAGCTGATAGTCTTGTCTTCTAAATATTGAAGCAAAGCATGAAATAGCCCACTTGCCCTCAGTTTATTATGCAGCTTTGTGAATATGGCAAAAGGATGGAATCTCATGCATCTTTCAACTAAATGTTTACATGATTTCACTTATGACATGACTGCAAATGCATGACATTTTCATAAGTGTTTCCATTTCCCAGTGTATGATAGAAAGACAACATATCCTGCATTGACTAAAGATGGTACTACCCTTTCAGCTTCTGGTTAGAATAGGTTTTTCTTATTTCTTTTGTGATTGTGTGCTGGTAGTGAAATACATGACATTTCAGCTCTTTTTGTCATGTACAGTAAAAGGAAGACATGGCAAGCTGTTGAAATATCATGTGTTTTTATCATTTGCCAACAATAAGGCAACTGTGAAAAACAGACTCAAATCTTCATAACAGCCTGTTGAAGGAACATCACCTCTGCAAGTGGCAGCACCCAAATTCTGTCCAGAAGATGTATTTATTTAGGCCAGGAGGTTTAGCCAAGTAATGTTTGGGTCTGGGAGGGGATTGGGGGGGGGCTGGAATAATTCCTTGTATTTGCTCTGAGTTGGGGATGGTAGCATCTCTGTGAGTGGTCCCCATTGGTGCTGGAGGTGGTGGCTGTGTGCTGGCTTCATCTGTACTCAGAGGGCAAAAAAACAGCTCACAAAGCTCTCCAGATTCCCACCTGCCATCCTGCATCAGCTATAGCTCAGCCAGAGGCTAAAAGCATTGTTGAATTTAGGCTTCTTTTCACGAGCTCCATCACCAGCATGGGTGGACACCAAGGCACCTGTACTTGCATTGTTTGGTGGCATTTCGGCAGCCCCAGTGGCCATTCCTATAGCTATGAGCTGCTTCTCTGAGGCCCAACAACAATCAGCAGTGCTGATCCTCCCCAGCATTTTGTTTCTTCTTGCTCGTGTGCTCTCTACCACTTTGGGGTTAGGAAGGGATAGGACTGATCACAAAACTCAGTCAGTCACAGTGTTCAGCAGCAAGCTTATTTGTGGTTAGTGTAACGGAATCCACTTTTCAGTGACAGGTTTACACTTTGTGCATGTGGCAAATGTTTAAAAAAAAAAAAAAGGAAGATTTAGCAGCTCTGACACTCTCAAAGAATGATGAAATAAATGTTAAGTGACAGCTGGCTTCTTGCAGTGCCACTGAATTTGAGAACTGTGCAGTAGAATTATTTTTATATTTATTTTTATTTCCCATGCTGAATACATTAAACTGGCCGTTCCTTCTACCAAGTCTTGAGTTACTGTACAGAGCTTTTCCAGTTCCCAGCACCAGATGAATTGCAGAGTATCTATGTGGTGTTCTTAGAGCATGCTCATCTCTGTGGCCCTACTGCAACTGACCTGTACCAGGTTGCAGAAGATCTGATTTAGTAGTTTAACAGCTCTGGAACCAATGAACAAATACTCTCAGTAATAAAATCAGTAAGTTGGGAAGTATTAGAAAGTTGTCATGGAAAAGGCTGTTCAGCTAGAAAGCAAAAGAACAGGTTTCCTATGAACCACAAGAGCAGTGGAGGAATACCTCTTGCATAGCTGCGGAAGCACTTCAGAAATGAGTTGCAATACTTTTAATGGCACGGGATGTTTCCTGTGTTAAAGCTGTGTATGTATCTAACCTCCCTCTAATTTATGCTGGTACAAATCTGCAGCACTTAACACCACACTGTGAAGACTTAATGATCCGGGGCAGAGTGACCTGACGGCACACTTTGGGGTCTAAACTTGCTTCTGAAAAGGAAACCAAGAGGGAAATTTGTTCCCTCTCTCACCCAGTCACACTGCCTCTACCCTGCATGGAGCATTTCGTGGACAAAACCACCTGAGAGGGCACTTAGTGATGTTGAAAAACCTGGAGACTAGAGCCCGTAGGGCTGGTGTACGTATAAATATAATCCACATGCAACAATGCAAGGAGCATCCGTGGTACCAGCTACAGGCAGGTCAGGACTTACACGGAGGAACAGGAATTTACTCAGATGTTTCAGGGAGTTCAGCCGCATGATCAGTCCCTCTTGGTCAAGTGTCAGCATCACCTCTCAGACTGTAAAACCTGCCTGGTTTTCTCTATGAGATGAGTGTAAGGTGCATTCCTGGAACAAACCCAACCTTTTTGTCCTGTGCAAAATCCTGCCCCTACCCCAGCACACGGTGGGTTTTGTTCTCAACAAAAGCGTGGAAGAACATTTTCACATACAATACATTAATCTCAGCCTTAAAAATGTCTGAAATTATTCTTATTAAAATTTTGCAGAATATTCCTGCAGGGGAATAAGACAGAAACCTTCAGCAGAGAAAAATTTGCCCCCAAATCTGCTGAAGTAGATGCAAATCAAAATGTGCTTTAATATTGGGAAATGCTGAGTGAGCTTTGCAACATTATAGTTTTGTATACAGTTTGTCTAGAAAACAGCAGACAATGTGTAGGTAACAAAGACATGCTGCATAGCCAAGATGATCTAAATTAAATACAACTTTGGTTTTCTCTGCAAATCATGGCACTGAACACGAAAAACTGACATTAAAATATTGTTGCTCCATGTGATGTGAAGTGAAGGGGCTATTCCATAAGTGTTACTAAGGTTATTGAAATCTGTTCTGGCGATGCTTATGGATAGGGCGAGGGCCATTTCAGTGTGCCCTATGGCACTTTGTAAAGTTTCAGGGTAAGGTCAGACATGGGCTCCCAAGGTGTTGGGCTGGTCTTTGGCTCCTGGCTGTCATCACTGTTCCGCAGTAATTTACCTCATTCAATTAAACCTCCTCAGGTGGGACTGGTTTTTCATGATGTGGTAATTCTTCTGTGCTTCTTTAAGCAGAATTTCTTCTGCTGGTCGGGTTATTTGTAGGAAAAAAAAAAAAAAAAAAAAAAGGAAAATCGTGTCCTGCGCATGGAGACATTTGCCGTCGCTGTTCTTTTCGGCTGGTTTCTTTTCCATCTGGAGTATTTTTAGATGCATGCTGCCTTATGCAGTATTTCCAGCCGCTCGCTGACTGATGTTGTCAGCTTCTTGACAACAGTCTTGGCAAAATATTTGCAGTCCAAACTCTCGGGAGTATTCACTCGCTCCAAGAAGGAGGTTAATGATGCTGCTAGTGGAGCTCTGTGTTATGGGTAAATATGCCTTGAGCATATGTTTTTCTTCAGCAAGGCTGTCCATGAGTCCATCCAGGCAGTGTCATCTCTCTAGCAGTGATCGATAGTGGTTGCATAAGGAGAAATAGAAGAATAATGTAAACACGTTGTAGGCGTTTTCCCCATGTATTCTTGCATCTACTGGCAAGCTGCACTCTCCATCAGAGCCTTATAACCCAGAAATGCCCAGCCTACAAGATATATAGAATGAGGATGAGCAAAGCTGTCTGTTGTTTCAGGCCAGGAAAGCCAACAGGGACAGAAGAATACTCATTCTTGCCACCTGCATGTGTAGAAACCATATTGCCCCCCTCCAGTCCATGAGAAACATTCCTCCTGTGAGATTACAGGTGAACCAGAGTGTTTCCCTAGCAAATGACATGTTGTAGGATGGTTTTCCCTGACTTTCTGGGGTCTTCCCCTGGTGCTCTGCTCGCTGCTTCTGTTGCTACTAAGCATTGGTGGCAGGAGCAGAGAGACCCGTGGGGAGATGCTTTTGGGAGCTGGCTCTTCCCCACGTTTTAATGGAGCTTCTCTACAATTTTGTTTGATCAAACATCCATGGTAGAGCACTTTGTGCTTCTGTGCCTCCATGGTCTCCATGGGCTTTTGCAGGTGGTTCTGTGTGTACAGAGTGCCATCAGATAAAACACTGAGCACAGAGGCAATGTAAATTGTCATTAATGCAGTGGTTTGGAGCTGTTGGTTCAGGTTACTGTGTTGCTGCTAAAGTTTCTGGTTTTTATTTTTATGCCTCTGCTACGATCAGTACTCAGGTTTTGCCCCTGTTCCTCTGAGCTCACCTCGGGAAGGAGTTTTGTTAGCTGGTCAGAGGTGAAGATTATTTTCCACAGATAGCAGTTTCTCTTTCTCAGCACAACAAGTAGCAATGAAAATCTCACGGCACTGGCTCTGTCCTCTGCACTGACGGCCTACAGAGGAGATCCATGCAGAGATTCATCAACACCATTCCCGATCATGCACCAGGTCTTGTGCTGTGTTTTAGCACAGTGAGAAACCCAGGCAGGGGACAGAGTGCTCTAAATCCTTGTTTGTACATTTGCAGTGCTCTGAGTAGTGAGCGCAACATGTAGGCAGTCTTTCAACCAAATTAATCTGAAAATGGCTTCAGATAACAAAAACACAGAGCATTTCATGTACTAATATCTAGTGAGCTTCCCTAGACCTTTTTTTACATTGCATGTGGGTGAAACACTGCAGCAGATTATTAAAAAAGAGAAAAAAAAATAGAGCTGCTAAAGTCAATTAAATATGTGAAATAAATAAATAAAAACAACAAACCAAACAAAAACAAACAAACAAACAAAAACAATGATTGAAACATATTTCTGCAGTCACTCTGGCCTAAATTCCCATACAAATGTTAGAGTGAAATTCTTCCATAAGCTCTAGAATAAGCCTTTGCTTACGGCAGTCCATGCCCAAGCCCTGGGTTTGAACCCAGTGAAGCCTGGGTATTGGGGATTTAGTGCTACCATTTCCAAGTCAGATTTTTTCTCAGCTTTATTTGTCACCAGAGCTATGCAACCCAGCGTGCTGCATTGTTCGGCGTAACAAGTTCCTGATGGCAGTCAGGCTGTGCATTTCTCAGCCCAGCCTGGACCAGCCTCTGACATGGCCCAGCTGAAATTTCTCTTTCTCCTCTCTCTGTTTGGATAAACTTTAGTACAAGCCGTTCACTCTTAAGCAGCTCAGATTCTTCCTACCCTTTGACAGCAGGAATTTGCCTCAAGAAGCATCTCCTGGAGCATCTTTTTGCTGGGCGCTGTGGGGCCGTGCTCCACCTTTCCTCCACTAGCCCAGCAGCCGCCAGGACTGGCGCGTGGTGCTCTTTGGACTAATTAGTCCCACTTACTACTTCTGAGCCATCTCCACAGCTCCATATGCTGTCTGCAGCGCCGCATCGATCTCCGTTGAGAAGCCACTGTCATTGCGGCGCTTGCTCAAGCCTGGCAAACTAATTGATTCGCGCTTGCTGGCTGTGTTCCCTCTAACAGCCAGGCTGGGGGAGGCTGGGCTGGATTTAATCGCCTCTTGTCTGTGAGGCAAGGTTAACCGGTTTAGCCTTTTCATGTAGCAGCGATGGTCCTAGCACGGTGCCTGGGACAGCAGGACAGAGGAGAACACGTGAAATAACCTTTAAACAGAGGCGCGTGCACATCCTTTAATGATGTGGAGAAGAGTGCTGAGCAAAACCAAAGCCCGTTGCTTGGGTTATTAATATTCATTAACTTCCCAAGTACAAGCTGCTTGTCACTGCGGTTTTATGCTGCTGAAGCACGGCAGTTTCTTGTTCCTTTTAATATGACTTCTGGATTTTGCTGTGTTTAATCATCTGCAGCAATGCTTAGGACTTGTTGCCCGGGGAGGCGGTGGCGTCACCGTCCCTGGGGGTGTTCAAGGGAAGGTTGGCCGTGGAGCTTAGGGACATGGTTCGGTGGGTGACACTGGTGGTTGGACCAGATGGTCCTGGAGGGCTTTCCCAACCTTAATGATTCTAGGATTAGCAGCCAGGTGAAATCGAGGCAGGGAGGGCAGGTCAGGGAGGGCAGGTGGGAGAGGCTGTGTCTTGAGAGCAAGGGTGGATTTTGCCTTGACGTTACTCACAGTGGAAAGTATGAGCTGTGAATGATGGAGGTGCTGGCCAAAGATCACACCACAGGCTGGAGGCAGAACTGGGAATTTAATTCTACGTCTCTTGACCTGGGCCAATGTACTTCATACTGCCTTCTGCTTGCACCTGTGGAATACTAACTGCACACTTAAGACCTCACAAAAGAAAAATGGAACAGGTCCCTGTCCTACAGGCATTTGGCTTTAAATGAGATACAAACTGCAGGAGAAAGCTGCAAAGGAAGTTTCAGTGGCTGTTACAAAATCACTGGGAGATGGGAGTGGAAAGAAACCCCTGGGACAGGGGGATGCTTTTGTCTCTGGCTGAGCTCTGGGCAGGCCCGCAGGGAGCACCTTTGGGCTGTGGAGCACCTTCAAACCATACATCTCCTTTTCTGTCACCCAGAGTGGATCTGCTCAGAGCCTGGGGACTAAGATGGCAGGAGAGAACACCTCTGGGAGTGGGAGACAGAGATGAGAGGCAGACTGAGGGCTGTAAAGCAACTAATGTGGGTGTACACAGGTTTAGATTCACCAGTCTTCCACCCGGTTCAGCCAACAAGGGCTGGTTGATAAGGGTGAAATGAAGCTCCTGCTCCCCTCCAAATGAGCACTTTGCAGCCACCCCTGATGGCAGCAGCTGGAAACATCCCTTAGTTTTTGCTGTTGCCTTTCTGTTTTAGTAGCCGATGGGTGGGTTGGTGGAGTAGAGCAACCACAGATGAGGTATTACCAAAAAGAGTTGGAGCTCTTAAAGTAATTTTGGCCTCCTTAGTGCTGCCTTGATATATCTTCACCAGAAATTATCTTCAGACACCTCTGAAAGCCACTTGCCAGCAGAAAAGTCTTACAGTCTCCCCCAGCTCCTACCTGTACAGGGATTTAGCTGAGGATTTTGAAAACATCTGTCATGTTTTATTCTTGGAGGCGATATGGAATGTGATCCAAGGCTTGCATCTACTTGGGCCAGCATTGCATTTCCCCCAAAGCTTTGGCCTCAGCTTTTGAGAGGATGCTTAGAGTTCAAGAAGGAAAAGGTCTGCTAAACATCAGCATGTAGAGCTATCCGAAACTTGCCATGGCAAAGAGGACATTGAAAATTAGGTCTGTCCAGTGTTAGAAATGACACTTGGTCCTGAAAACCCAAAGCGGGCTGGCTGGCAAGGTGATTTTCTTACCATAGCTTTTGTTGCGTGTGTATTACAGGAGCAGCACAGCCTTCGAGAGGAGCAAAACAGATGTGTTCCGAGTGAAAACCAACAATGTTGGACAAATAAAGAAAATAAGGTAACCACATAACGCTGCCACCAGACAACACGCTCTGTGAGGTGCTAAGCGAATGACAGGCTGCAGGGGTTTTAGTCTTGCCATGTTTTATTCATTATTTGTTAACATGCTCCCATCAAGGTGAAGTTAAGGGGTGGTAAAAGCTTGTTTACTGCCTAAGATTTGAACTGAAGCATGAAATCACCTACGGTATTGCTTATAACTATCCACGCTCCCCATCAAGAATTGTATTCCTGTCATACGCAATCACAGAGGAAAGGATTTAAGGCTGTTTTTATGTTCTGATGGAGTTAAATTGGGTTTGTTGTTCCATTCTGCTGAATTAGTGTAATGTAAATGATAATTATTATGTTTACCCACCCTCTGGCTGACCTATATAAAATTAAAAATTAGCAAGGAGTGCAAAGAAAGCCAGTAAGACTGGAGGAAGTGGATAAAGCAAAGAAAAAAGAAAAGATCCAGGGCAGGGGGTAGGGTCACATATATTGTTGAAATGCAGTAGAAGGTGAATGAATATATATGCTGAATGAACACGCAGGCATGCATATGTGTGCATCCCTTAGCAAATAGTAACATACCCGTGGCATCTTCACACAAATACATATGGAAGGTTGTTATTTGCAAAATACCCCATAGCAGCCCTTAATCCTATGAAACGCTTTTGGTAGCCAGGTATAAGAAGGCATTTTGTGTACAGTTACCCTAGCCTTGTCTACTATTAAGTATTCCCCCAAATTACAGTGCTAGCAGCCAGCCTGAATCCAAATATCAAACCCAGGCCCTCACACGCGGGTTGCTGTTCCTCCAGGATTGAGCACGATAACACCGGGCTGAACGCAGGCTGGTTCCTGGACCGCGTGATCGTGACCGACATGAACAGACCTCACCTCCGGTTTTACTTCCCCTGCAACAACTGGCTGAGCAAGGAGGATGGGGACGGGCTCTATGTCAGAGACCTCATAGGCAGCCTGAACCCCATGGACGTGCCCAAAAGTAAGTGGTTTCCAAAGGGTTTGGCTTCCTGGTGCCTTGTCAGAGAGGACGAGGTTGCTTTCAGATTACTTCAGCCGTACAAAAAGTAATCGCGTGGTCTAAGCTAATTTAAGTTTTCGTTACAGTCAGTGGAGAGGGAAATAGGAAGATGCAAGGTGCCTCCAGAGGGTAATTCCTTCTGCCAGCATTACACCTGACATCTCAGGGTAGGATAAATCGCTATTTGGAGAAGCTCCACTTGTTGGTTGAGTGCAGGAGAATACATGATGACTGCTTTAAATCTGATTAAATATCTGCCGAGGGATTCGTGGCATCCCACCCCAGATGTAGCTGGCATGGTGTGTGCTATCAGAAGAAGCAGTATGGTTATATCCTATGCCTGAGGTTTGGTGTTTCCAGGCTCTGGTGATGGCCTGCCAGAAATTTCCACAAACAAGCCAACCCCCTGACTGCAATCCTACACCGCTTTACTGAATGTGTATGATATCCATATTGAACCGGTGCCTATTTTTCAGAGTGGTTTTAAGCTAATGATGTTGAAACAGAGCCAGGACAGCTTGCAAACCAGACATGTACTCCCAAATTGATATCAGCATGCAGGCCATGTGGTGATGTACAGTGCGTGTAACGGGAGTGGGGAGGCAAGCAAGACGTGAAAGCAGAGCCAGCAAACCAGCCTCAGGTGGTCAGCAGTTTGTCTGCGAGCATTAACGAGGAAACCAAGTTGTATTTCTCTGTTTGCCTTGCCAATGCACCACTTCTTTATGGGAGTTTAATTTGGGGCATGGACAGCGAAGTGCACCCACCATTAGCCATAAGTCTGAAGTAAGGGACAGGTGTGGTTTGATAGAAAAGGGGAAAAACTTGTGTTTTTCTTAGTATCACATCTTTTTGAGTATTAGTGGATTTGTTGCACTGCTCATTGTCAATATGACCACTTAGGAGTGTTTTAGGGGGTAAAGCAGTCCTAATAGAGTGCTTTGAGTATTGATGGATGCTCTAGAAGGGCAATCATTGTTTTTTTATTGATAACCTGCTGAAGTTAACAGTCAGACAATACACTCTGATGCTGCTTGTCCCTGAATTGTTAGATGATTTCCCCTTGCTAAGATGGGATCTCCTAAAGCAGTTTCAGTGTGCTGAAGACGTAAGTACGAAAGGCTGTATTGTGTTTATCATACACAAATAATGCACATTGACAAGAAATGTATGTGCAAGTTTTTTACAGATGCAGACCTCTCCAGGGTGGATGCCATCAGGGGATGAGATAATGTCTGGAGGTGCTCTGCCAAAATCCCCCACCCAGTGGCTGTGGGACTGAGCACCACTATGCTTCACTCCTCTTTTATCCTCTCAGTTTATGAAAGAGAAGAGCTCAGCATACTTGCAGTGGGTGGGGAAGGAGGGGTCTGGAGAAGGTATTGGATGAGTCAAAGCAAGACACAATTAAAGAGAGGTTCCCTCGAGGAGGAAGTCAACTACTCAATCTTAATAGATCTTTAAATGACACAACAATTTCTCTGAACTTATTATTGCTCCTGCCTGGGAGAGCTGATTCAAATGAATGCCTGTGATTTCCTCCATCCTGTTCAACACCTGTCTCTCAGCAGGGAAAGATTGGTGGGCTAAGCCTTCAGCTGGTAAAAATCAGTGCAGCTACAATGAAACTGCCGGAGAGGCTCTGCACTTCAGCAGCAGCAAAGCTACTCCCAAGCACATGCTCTTCTGGAGGGGTGGTTTTGGGTTATAGGTCAGCTGCTAACGCTGTGCTTGGCCCTGGATGTGCAGGAAAAACACAAGAGAGATTGTCCCTGGCTTTAAGGGTGTGAAAGAGGAGATTCAAGCACGCATTTGTCAGAAATGCATCTGTTCTTGTCACCTTTATCAGATAGAAAATGCCACTTTTGAGTGCCACAGCCTGGGAGCTCTGCAGCTGCCCCCATAAATAGGGGGAGCTGGGCTGAGGCCAGAGGCACGGGTGAAGGGCTGGACGCCTTCCAGGTGGCAGGTCTGAATCTGTAAGAGGAGAAGGTTAGCTCAGCTATCTCAGGTTGCAGTTCCCCTTGAACCATAATTAATGAAGGATAAACATTCCCAGGCTGCTGAGGTGAACTGTCAGCTGCAAATGTAAATTCATCTGAATTTGTTTGGCTCCCCTGGAATTCGTAAAGATCTGAAATGAGATTGTGATATGATTTTCTTCATACATCCGAGTAATTTGCCCAATTTTGTTATTTTTATTTCAAGTGATTTGAACGGTTGTGTTTACTCTTTGAGTATTCATATTTTCTAGGCTACTAGACAAATGAATAATTATGTGGTTTGGTGATTTCATGTGCCTGTAGAGAAAGATGGGTCGCTCCCTCTCAAGTCTGTGTTCCCATTAGCAGCTTTTACTGCTGTACTCTTCTTTCTGGTCATGTCTCTTCAGTCGTTGCTTCCCTTTTTTCTTTGGTTTTTCTTTGTAAACCATCCGGGCACTGATCTTAAAGACCTTAGTCCTGTGCCTTGCTTTCATGCTCCATTTGCTGCCACAGTCCATTATGTTTTGGAGGTAACCAAATGAGTTTCATCCATGTCCCTTCTCCTACAACATCTTCAGCTTTTGATCTTCTGCTGGAGAACTTTCACGTCTTTGTTGTGAAGATTTACCTTTCCTTTCTCGAAGGTCGCTGCTGGGATGTGTATGATTTCTGTGATGTGTGTGGGATGTGGACTGGTGAAAAGTAGAGTGATTTATTTTGTCAACTTTTTGTTTTGTTAAAGTTCTGCAGAGGCTTTGTATTTGAAGGGGATTGTTGGTGTTTGGACCAAAGCCTAAAGCCATGAGGAGATTTGGTCTCTTTCTTTGTACACAGCACAGACCAGGCAGGGAATACCTGTAAGTCTCTGAGCTTTGAAGAGGTTAATTTAAAGTAAAAAATAATGGCATTATTCAAAAGGCAGAAAAGAATATGTACCCCAGAAATTGTCAACATATAATTGAAAAAGTGGACCAAAAAAAAAAAAAAAAGGCAGAAGACAGGAAGACTTATTAATTGCAGACAGCTGAATGATTGCATTTGCTTAACTGTATAAAATGACTCATGTTAGGTTCCCCATTGAATGCCACACATTTTTCAAGGAGAACAGGTTACATATTAAGTGCTCCTGCCTGAATGATCCTCTGTTCCCTGTATTCACATCCATGGCATCATATGCCCATGGTGCTTTGATAGTGATGGTGTCACAGATTCTTATTTACCCAGCAGCTGCTATTGGCAGCCTGGATTAATTTACATTACAGGTATTAATTACAAGGAAGGACTATTGTTCAGCCTTATGCTGCTTCACTTGTGTTTATGAAACCTTGGGTTTCTATGACTGTGACTAAGCCTTAATGCAAGGGACTGGCTCAAAACTGATTTAATCTGGTGGGTTTTATTTGAGCGTTGCAGGTGTTGGATCTCTCCAAGGGTGTCTGATGTCCTACCTAAGTGATGGGGGAGGAGAGCATTAATAATAGCTTGTAGCTGCACTAATAAGAACTACTGACCCAATGGAGGTGCAAGAGCAAAGACAATTCAGGCACCTATTGCCAGCCTGTTGTCTGATACCTGCTGAGCAGACAAGAATCACTTGTGCTGTTCCTTGGAAGGACAATTATGTCCCACACCTCATGGTGAGGCTCCTTTCGTTGGACCTCACCCCCCTTTACCAGGTGGTTTGCAGCCCCAGAGCTGCTCTGCAGCTCCAGTCTGAGCCTGGGGCTTGGCATGAGTTATAACAACTGGTCTTCAGAGGGACTGAAGGGTGTCTCAAGATATGTAATACTGGAATATTTCTACAAGGTCTTATTTTTTCATCACTCTCAAAAGAATCTGAGATTAAGTAGGGTCAGGTGATGTGTTAGTTATACATGGACAATCTTCTTTTGGGGGTAACAACAGTCAGTTTGTCAAGAGAAAGCAGGAACACTAATTTACAAAGGGGGCTTTTTCTCACCTGGCTCTTAAAACCATGCAAAATAGCACAAATACCTGAAAAGTAATTCAGACTTCCATGCAACTGTAATTTATACTGACCTGTCAAATTTTGGTGAAGTCTTGCCAACCTGTCTGTTGCAAATGAGTTTCAGAGCCAAGGACTGCTTTCCAGTTGGCTCCTTGGCCATCAGCACTCTGAATTTATTCAAGCTTGGACATGATGGGCTAAAAATGTTCATGGGATGGCAGCTCATGTGAAACTATTTCAAGACTGTTTATTCACAGTTGGACAGAACTGCTTGTGTGTGACCTCAAACTGTAAAACTTCTCCATTTCCTGAGCTGGTAATAGCGCTTATTTTCTGTGTAAATTTTCGTCTTATTTAGTCTAGTAATAAATGAAGGTATTTACAACTGACGTGTTATGCAGCACAGTTCCGAGGAGCAGGGCAGTCACAGTGCATTGTATACCCACACCTTGAGAATGGGAGCATCCAAAGGGGTTGTGTTGAATTTGATTTTCCCATACTTAAAAGCACTAGGTATCGGTCACTTACTGTTTTTAATTATTATTAATATCGTGTCCAAAAAATGGATTGCAAGTCCCGATTAAGTGTAGCTGTGCTGTATCTAGGGCTTAATCTCCTTGGTTTTATGCAGTTTTATTCCTTGCTGTGACAAGAATGAGTGTTGAACTGGAAGGTTGGTGGTTGTGTCAGTTCTGGCCTGATTTTGGGTTGCTATACGGTGTCTCTGAGATTTTGCTCCCTGAGTAGATGCGTCTTAAGAGGTAATGTCTGGGAGGTCATGTTGGAAGGACCAGCTGGAGTCCTGTGAAGGCAGATGGGTCATGGAACATGTCCATGTGTTTGTGCATGCAGAGGGTGGCCTTGGCTTTACAGAATGAGAACAGTATTTCTTATACTTACAAATGAGAGAAGCTCAGCTGATCAAGTTGCAGGTCAGCCCCAGTCCATTAGTCTTTCATGAGTTTCCTTGACCCACCGGTCTGTCCTCATCTAGGGCAGAGTTAATGAGATCACCCGAGGAGGCTTGGACAGCTAGTGTTCATGGTGGGTCAGAGAAGAAGACCACGGGCACAAAGAAGCACCAAAGAGTTCCCTTCAAACAAAACAAGACACTCTGTGCACACAAAGCATTGGCCTGCACCAGACTTCTCTGCCTGGTGTGCTTTTGAGAGCATCTGTGTGAGCACAGGTAGAGTTAACAGGCCTGAGAAATTCTCTGAGGTTTTTAGATCCACGAGGAACTAAAACTCATATATTTGAGCAGGGAGTGTGAGCTGTTTTAATTCCTTCTTCTGCAAAGAAGGCTTGCTTTAAGACTTCACTGTTCATTGTTCAGAGTTTTAATGTTGGCTGACTTGAAGACTTATGAGGGACGGACCTGGCTGTGGCTTGAGGACACACTTGGGGCAGCAGGTATTGATGCACACGCTTGGCTTTGAGTCAGTGGCTCAATCCCTCCTGTTCCAGAGGGAAGCACGTGTGCCTAAGGGCTGGACTGGATCCGAACTGAAGCTGTGGCCAATATTTCTCAATAACATACCACTGACAGAAGCACTGATAAAGAGTGGGCTTTAGGTAGTGAGGCAGCAGTAGGTGATGTCCTATGGGCTTGGTAGCATCATTTTACACCAGGACTGGATAGTGGGACTGGCCCCAGTCCTGTTTCCCTTCAGTCATGGTTCAAAATGTCACGTTTTGGAAACTTTCATGATCAGAAAAAATAAAAAGGTTATTTCTGAGAATGCGAAAGGGGGAAATTAAATATTAATAGGTGTTACCAGCTCATTGAAACTTATCTTTATTTGTGCTGAGAACTGGGAGTGTATAATCAGCACATGAAAATGCAGCTAAATGTATTTATGAAATAAATATGAATTGTTTACTTTTGAATAATGACAGATATTCACTGTATTAAGGACGAAGCTTTGCTGCATGCTGAGATATTCAACAAACGTTTGTAGAGTGAGTAATACGTTTTACTACCCAATTGATATCACTTGGGGGGAAAAAAAAAAAAAACAACAAAAAAACCTGTCATGTTGTTACCTGTCAGACTGAGCATTCACCATCTTTTTTATTGTTGATGTTGTTCTTTCTCTCTTCTCTCCCCCCAAAATAAAGCAGTTGGTCTAATAAGGATTTTACTCTCACCATGGACTCTGTCCTTTTTATACCTTTCAATCACCACTCCTTAAACAATTCAGCCGTGAGCATTTTATTTGTGATGTCTGTTTTGCTTCTTGTTTTGTCTCTAAAACTGGACAAGTGGAAATGTTAGGAGAAAAAAAAAGTTTAAAAAATTAATCAGATGAATAAAAATGTTAGAAGAAAAAAAAAACTAGTGACTTTTAAACCACAAGGAAGATGAGATACACAGAGCTTAGAAATAGGATGTAAAAAGACATTTGTAATTCACATAAAAGCTCTCATGCTTCAAGGGAAAAAAGTTTGGAGAGAAATGAGACATCTCTATGTATAGCTATGTATAGATGTGTATCCAACACAGAACAGTGCAGCACAGCTGTGAAGATGGGCATAATTTTCACAATTATGTCTAGATATTGCAATTATTTAAACTGGTATTGTGAAAAAAATGAACAATTTAAAAATTTGATTTATACAAATAAAGTTGAAGTACAATGATAACAATATGATTGTAAACAGTCTTGTAAAATTACGTCACTCTTCATTCTGAGCAAAAATATTTTACCCAAGAGGTTCTTTTCAGTGATTTCCCCAAATCTGAATATAACTCTTTCCTTCTTTCCTTCTTTCCTTCTTTCCTTCTTTCCTTCTTTCCATCTGTGTTTTCTTTCCTTCTTTCCTTCTTTCCATCTGTGTTTTCTTTCCTTCTTTCCTTCTTTCCATCTGTGTTTTCTTTCCTTCCTTCTTTTTTTTAATGGGCTCCCACCCTGGGGCTGAACTAATGAAAAATAATGAGAAATCTTGGAGAATTAGATGAACAAGGGCTTCTGTGCCACTGTAACAAGATGGGTTGCCCTGTGCTAAGCACCATGCCTCTGCAACTAAACTACCGTCTCTTGAGCAAGGTCATTTAAAGCTCACTTCAAAATATTGTCGTCATTTTGAAGGCACAGTAGGAACATCAGTTTAACATATCCTACAACCAAAGGCTCCTGCATGTGGTAGATTGCCTCTCACAGGCTTTGCAGAGGGATGATCCGGGCTGAATCCTAATATATTAACTGTTTTGATGCATGCTTTGATTTTCTGTAAGATCCATGCGTAATGGGGCTGAACCTCATGGTCTCTGGGCTGGTTGAGGAGACCAAGCGGCTGAGTTCATTACAGGAGGTGCACAAGGCAGTGATTGAGGATAATGTAATATTCAGCAGAGCAAACATACTCATTTCCTTTTCCTTTGTGTTATGGCTCCTTGGGCAGCAGCAATAATCTCTCCTTCTTCAGAGCACAGTTTCAGAGAGCTCTTCTGAGACTATCAAAATGTTGACACAGGGTCGCACCAACCTCACAACCTTGACGCTGCCCTTATCGACCTGCACCCCAATGCTGTGCAAAGGCTCCTCAGCATCTCTCCCCACTAACACTGTGGTTTTTTTGGGGTGTTGATGGCCAAAAAGCAGTGCAAAGCTCTTTCATCAGCATCCCCTGCGCTCCAAGCGTTCATGTAATCTGAATTTCCAGTCTGAAGCCTTGGTTTAAGAAGATGCTCACCACCAGTGAGGGTGCAGGTCATAAAGAAAGACAGCTGTCAATTACTCCTGACAGAGTTTAATTATTCTCAAGCTCTAAACCAACCCTTTTAATTCAGCCCTTTGCTGGATGGGGGTAAAAATCTTCCTTACCTGTGTGCTTTATGCAGCAGTGGGCCATGCCTTGGAGGCAGAGGGAACACCTGATGAGCTCCTCTGCTCTTACAGGGCTTGCTTTAGGTTCCCATTATGTCTTGTTCTGTGCACTTATCTCTAGGGCCCCTGCTGCTGTAGTGGAGAGAGATGTAATGACTAGGGCTGGGCTAATTTTCTTCTCTGCAGTGTTTGTAAAAACTCCTGGGGCAGCATTGTGTTGGATGACCATGCAGTAAGGCATCCCCACAAGAAGAGCATCTAGGACGAGGTTGTGTTAACTTGGTTGGACAGCAGAGAGAGAAATTCAAATGCTTGCTCTGAATCTAGTGTCTTGGAAAGCCACAAGCTTCGTGTCTAACCATAGGCTGTCTGACCTTTAAGGTTGCTCTGACCAGCTGTCACCGAGGAATACGCTGTCAGAAGTGGTAGAAAGGAGCTCCCATTTTGACAAGTCATCACGGAGAGATTTTGCCAGAGTGTTTTGGGGGGGCTGGGATGACTGACTCGATCTGACAGCGAGGAACTGAGGCATATGGACTTTCAGCCACCTTCCCGAGCTCGTGAAAAAGACTGTGGTGGGCTCAGGCTGAAACTGCTCCTTGTCCGTGGATCCAGCCCCTGCCTCTTCCTCCAGCAGCAATTCTTTTTGCCTTTCATACCAGCCATGCGTGTATTTCTTTGGCAGCAGCAATTCAGGGACATCAGCGCTGCCTCTTCCCTACCCGTTCCCCTCCCCTCTTTGCTCTGAAATCTGCCTGCTCGGCGCTGAGCAGTACAGGATGGATCTTAGACACTGCCACCCTTGGGAGCACTGCGAAAACAGAAGGATAATTGCTAAAAGTTGCCTTATGAGAAGAATCTATCTCTGCCTACGACTTGGTTCCCTGCTTTTAACCTGGCATGTTTCGCTTCTGAAGGCTGTGACGTTTCCTGGTTGTTGGATGCTGTGCTGCTAACCTGCTGCATGGCAGGTCATGCACCACGGAGGGAGGCAGGGATGTCTAGCAGAGAAATCAGTGTGCCCCGCAGGAGGTGATAACTCTCCGTGATGAAGCACGATTTAGTTTGTTTCCCTGCCTAAATCTGGTTCTCCTGCTGCTACAAATTCTGCGGTTTGTGCGTAACGCCTTATCTAATGCCCCAAATAATTTTAGCCACAAGATTTCCTTAGGCGACTCCCTCCTGCGGTGCTTCAGGTGACCACGGCATCGTATGGCTAAATAAACAGCATCTACAGCTGAACCTTATGTGGCTGGGCAGCCAGCTGCAGCTTGCAGGTGGAAGGATCTGGCTGCGATGCCTCCCTGCATTTCCCACCGTCACAGCAAGGGGTGAGGACACATGAGGGCTCTTTGGGGTGATGGGGCTGGCTATAAAGGTCCTGGGCAAGGTGCTGGGTTAGTGCTGCACCCTGTCTCCTGGGGGTGGAGGTGGCAATGGGCCAGCCTGTAGGAGCTGCGCCAGGAGGGTGCACCCCTTCCTCTCCCAGGAGCAGTGCCAGGAGTGCAACGCTGCTCTGCCCAAAGATAAAACCCTTAGCTCCTGCTGGGAAGAGCCTGAGTCTAGCCCCTGGTACAGTGTTCATCCTCCCTCTTAGCTGCTGGAAGCTGTGTCTGGGTTGGTTCGTAACGGGCAAGCTGCTTGGCTATCACACCTCTGCTAAATTAATGCCGCGAGGTCCTATCAGTTAGTGCCACCCCCCTGCTTCCCAGAGAGGGCATCCTGGAACTGTTTCCCAAAACCTTCTCAGGGCAGCTTTGTGTGCGTCAGCGTGTTGGATGAGAGGTGTCGGGGCAGCTGGATCATCCACAGGAGCAGGCACCCCACGGCAGGGAAAAGGAAGGTGCCGTAACCACACAGGGCAATTGCAATTGTCTGTTGCGATGGGAAGAGGAAAGGCAGCAGAAAATAGTTCATACTCTTCCTGCTAAATTTTTGTTAGCTGATTTTTCTCTCGGTTCATACCTCTGAAGCTGCTAATTTCAGTTCCAGGAAAGCTCTCCTCCCCGTGCCTGTGCTGCAACGAGCCTGCACTGCTAGATGGAGTCACAGCTTTTACCAACCTTACATTAGCATTTTGCATTTGTTCCCGGTGCTAGGAGAAGCATTTGGAAAAAAAAAAAAAAAAAAAAAAATCCAGGCAACATCTTGATCTCTGTTTTGCAGATGAACTTGGAGCCATGTATTGAGATTAAAAAAAGCCAAGTGGGTATTTTTGAAAAGATGATGTTACTGTTTTAAATAATTCATGATTAAGGGCTTGCAGAGTAGGGAACGACATCCACCCATGCTTGAAATGGAGGGTGCTTGACTTCAGCCAGATCTCTGCCTGGGTGCAATGAGAGCCTTTTTCTGCAGCTGAATCCTCCCTGCCTTTCTGAGATGTAGCATCTCTTTCTGTTTAAATTTGCATCTCCACCATGTAATTCTGCAAGATGAGCTGGTGCACGAAGCACAGAAGGACCCCTGAAGTGCTGCTCCCTCTGTTGTAACCCAGTCCTGGATTGCAGAGAGGGGAGAGGGCGGTGGCAGAAATCCAGCATAGCTCAGCTCGATCCTGCTTGTTCTCTGAATGTGATGGAATGAAACCTAGTCCTGCATGCAGAGCTGAAAGGGGCAGGCATGGAGCATGGGGGAGAGGCATCCAAGCATATGCCATGCTTATATGTAAAGGGGCAGAGTGAAACTCTTGCAGTTGTCATGACATTGTATGTCTCAGATCTGAAATACATCAGTGTTGAAAACATTATCAAGGCCTCGGATGGGGCCAAGAATTCTGCCAGGGTTTTGCTTGCCGATCAGCTCTGGTTCTGCAGAAGCTGTTCAAGGTGCCCTTCCTACCCTCGTTCTGGGCACTGTCGCTGATTGCTCGTCGTTGGCTCGCTCCCTACCTGTCCCCCTTGCTGCATGTGTTCAGGCGTCCTTCCAGACTAATCTTTGGAGGCATAAAGTCTGATCCTACAGGAGTAATCTAACCTTGGCCACTGACGCTTGCCCTTCTCTGGATCCTTTTATCCTACCGGGCTCTTCTGGCCCCTGGAAAACGGAGTGGAAAATTAATCACTGACAACAGAATAAATAATTTAGAGGAGGTGCACAGAGCAAAGCTTCTTGAAAAATGTGGGCTGTGATTGAAGATCCCGATGTACAGTGGGTCACTTTTAGTTGGAGCAGTTCAGTAACCACATGGGAGCTGTAAACTGCAGCGTCTCTATCCTTGGCTAAGGCAAACGAAATCTGTGGTTGGTGTATCTCCAGCAGGTTGTGAGAGCTCTTCGAACTGAAGAAAAAGAGTTAAAGAGAAATATTATCGCATTGGTCCCTTGAAAGAGGAGGTTCTGCCCTCCTCTTTCTTGTTATTTAGTATTTATTGCACTTTTATCATTATCATTTTATTTGTAATGGCATGTTTTGCGATGGGGCGCCAAGAGTGTCAGCTCGATTTTTAGCCTTTTCAGAGCACATTCATTAAACCATGACAGGTGATTTTCGCTTCTCTTTGGGCTCTGTCCTTGTTCTCCTCACCCCGGGAGCTGAGCACATATTTATAATTCAGGGAATGGTCCAACAACCTCTCCTCATACGTTTGCTCTCACGTCCTCTGCCTCAGGGGGAGCATGTGCACCAAAGTGTCTGCCGTCTTTTAGAATAATTTTACTATACTGATCAAGGTGGAGGAGGCAGGTGACCTGCTCTGGGAGTAGGAGCTCAGGGTTTGTGACGGTCCGTAGCTTCTGAGGGAATTAATCGGTTTCTGGTGCTGGCTGGGAAGTCCAGACAAGCTTCTCCACTAACTTTTCACCGGGCAAAGAGAAAAATTTGTTTACCCTGGATCATGGTGCAAAAACCTTTATTTTTGCAGGGGAGATGTGTGTGGTGTGATTTGTGCACTTGTCCCTTTTGCACGTGCCCAGGACTCGGACAGGAGGAGGTGGTGGAGCGCAAAGCCTACAGAATGAGCTAGCCAGGACTCGCTAACACAGACTGTCATGGATATTTTGCTGAGGGCATAGATCAGGTCATGTACTGTAGACTTTGCATTGCTCTGTAATTTTTGTTTTGTGTTTTGCTGCCTGTCTCCAGCCCTGGAGCTGCACAGAGGATATGGTACTAGGCATGTTGTGGTGGAGTTTGCTTGAAGGATCAAGGAAGTCAGGTAGATTTCTGACATAGATTTTGAAAGCTGCTCATGTTTGCCCCACTTATGATCACACTAAAGGCCGTGGCAGCTTTCTTGTTGATTTTGGAAGAAGCAGAACAAACCCTTGCTGTCCTTTGGAGCTAAGTTAGTCCCATTCTGATGCCTTGAAGAGCTTGCTTCACTGACCTGGGGAGTGTGAAATGTTCATGATGTGGTTCACCCATGTCATTTTTGTGTTCCTTTGTGCCACACATGACGTAGCTTTGTAGTGCCACATCTCCTGGGCTTTACTCTTGTTTTCCCATTAAATGGAAAAGGATTTTTATTTTTATTTAACAGCACAGAGTAGCAGGGTGGTCCCCTTCAGGTTTTGGGGCTCCTAAAGTGTGACTGACCTTTCCTCAAAATACTTGGTGTCACCAGCCAGGCTGAATACAAGCTGAGCTGCAAAAATAGCTCTAGGACAGCATTTGGACCACAGGGGTCAGGTCTGATCTGGAGCAGATGGCTGGCTCTGTAACTCATTGATGTTTTTGAAAAAGCAATGCCAGTGTGTAGGTCTGAGGTCACTTAATGGCCATGTATCAGCATCAAAACTTGCACTTTCCTCTCACCTACTTCAGCTTTTGGTGGAAAAAAATAAAAAAGCCATGTCAGGGCTTGAAATTAAATTGAGTGATCTCTGTCTATTGCCATGGGCAGTGAATACCCAAAGTGCCAGAGCTCTGTGTCTCTGTCCACGGACAGTGTCATAGACAGGGTCTCTGTCTGTGGATTTTAATTCTCTTGCGGAGAAAATTAAAAAAGATTTGAGGGTCAGTGTAAAGGATCCAGGAGCAGTGGTTCAGATGTGCTCTCAAGATAGCACAGCGCAGCCTGAATTGACTATTATGTTTTTTAACCATTGAGTTATTAATGAGTTGGGATTTCTGCCTCTCTCCTTGCAGTCAACAAGTACGTGGTCCGAGTGTTCACGGGTGAAGTCAGCGGCAGTGGAACAGATGCGGATGTCTTCATTAATATCTTCGGTGAGAAAGGAGACACAGGTATTCAAATGCAAATCATTTCCTAAAATACTCTTTCCTGCTCTGCAGGCCTGCGATCTGAGCAACGCACAGCAGCAATCTGGCAAATGCAGAATAATTTGGCTGAGTGAAAGGCACAACAAATGCTGTTGTTAGTGCTGGGGTTTCTCACATCCACAGCTCCTGGAAGCTGGGTCTGCAGGGCAGCAGCTGTTGGGGGGCTTTGAGCATGGCTGCGGTCACCCACCACCGCAAATCCCAAACCCTGAGAAAATGCACCACCAGCAGAAACCAGTGTGATAGGCACCAGTCCACCCAGGGTCCCAAAACCAATGTGTTATTTATGGTGCATGCAATGTGAGCTGAATGTCATGGAATTACAGAATGGCTGAGGACAGAAGGGACCTTTGGAGGTCATCTGGTCTAAGCTCCTTGTGCAAGCAGCACCACTCAAAGCTGTGTCTCTGGCATCACGTCCAGGCAGATTTTGGAGATCTCCAAGGAGGAAAACTGCACCACCTCTCTGGCCAAATGTTCCATCCTTTCTCTGACCCTGGAAGGATAGCGTTGTCCTTTCTGTGTGGTGCAGGTTGTGGCTGAGCCTGTCTGGTCATTTAGATAAATAATTTGTCCAAAATTTTTATTAGCTTGCTTTAAATTGATGGTGGTAGCTCCTCCTTAATACAGAATGTATTACAACAGTAGTCCAAGAACTCAAATTTAATTTAAAAAATATATTTCTATCTGAATATTAATAAGATTTGCCCAGACCAAAGTCTCTGGCTCACACCATGGAGAAGAGTAGGTGGAAATTCCTGGGGACTCAGCTAGCAAATATCCTCTGTCTTCTGTACTGCACATATCCTGTCAAAGTCAAGAAGTAATGATATGTTGCCTGCCAAGTGTCCTTGAGCAGATTATGAAACCTAGTGGAGAGGTCTCATTCTTGATTAATTCTCCAGACTTTTACAAGGGGATTCATCTGATCTCTCCAAAGACTTTTGAAAGTGGGTGTCCAAATCTCAGCGCATTGTCCAGGCACCCTGTCAAATCTACACAGAGGAATAACACCTCTAGAAAATGATTCATCCCCTTCGAAGGTAAGGGGGAGATGCATTGCTCTCTGATGCCTTTCCTGCACAGATTTGGCCGGGTGCCTCGGGCAGACTCTGTCCTACCCTCATGCCACTAGCACAGAAACAGAGCTGGTTGCAACCCGGGTCATTGATTTAATTCTTTTCATAACGATAAGCACCTGCAAGATCTGGAAAAGCCAATGCCCCTGGTCAGGACTTAATTTGAAAATAAATCCTTCCTGTGTGATGCGGCGAAGAATCCTGTGTCCTGAAATGTCAAAATCTGTTGCATGTGACCAAGCCTCTTTTAAACAGTTTGGAGATTTTAAAAGACATAAAAAATATAAGAGGAAAATGTGGCGGTAGGGAAAAAGAAGAAGAAAAAAAAAAAAAGCTGCAAGAGCCATCTGGATATACATTTCTGAAAACTCTGAAAGCTGTAAATAACTGTGACATTAGAGTGAAAATCCTTGTCTTTTCTGTGCTCAATGAAAGGTGCCTTTTTATTAGAATATGAAGTCCTCTGCCTTTACCTTGGATCCTGAGAGAGACCCGGTACCTGGAGAATATTTGATTTAGTCAGCAGTGGCATTCCTAAACATTTCTTCAGTTAAAAAACACACATGTGCCAACAGCTCCCCAGCTTTTGTATTTTTATATTTTTCAGGTGTGAGGAAACTGGACAATGACAAAGACAACTTCGAAAAGGGAGCAGAGGACAAGTTCACACTTGATGCTCCAAATTTGGGAAGGTTAAGAAAAATTAATATAGGCCATAATAACAAGGGTGGCTCTGCTGGCTGGTTTCTTGCAAAGGTTAGTTACTCCTTAGATGTTTAACGTTAGTGTGTCATGATATCAAAATATCTCACCTTTTACCTTTTTAATGGCCCAATGCCCAGAAATGCAAGGATGTTTGGTGGCAGTGTGGTGCATCCTTTAGGTGTGTGTGCCCACTGCTTCTGCAAATCAGGTGCAGCAGTTCTGAGCTGTGAGGGACATTTGTGTCTGGGCAAATTGTCTGGCACCTCACAGGGCTATGTGGCAGTGAGAAAATCCTGTTGTTAATACTAGAATTTACCTGCTCTAATAATATTTCTCTTGTCTCTATCGCTGTGGTTTCTCTGACAGATGAGGGGGAATTCTCCAAGCCAGTGCCTCCAAGCCACCCCCTCTCTTTATTGACTTAACTCATTACTCAGACCGTAATGGTACCAGAGCCTAAGAAATATACAGTAAGTCTGTTCTTGCTGGAAACTTGCAGAGACTTATAGCTTGGGAAAATTTAAGTGATATGTCTATGGCACAACTAAAATATAGGCTTGCCACAAAGATCACTTCTTCCTCTCCCGCTTTCCTCCACATTTTAATCTCCTGCTCTAAGGTGTGAAGGTATTGCAGCTTTTAGTGAAATGGCTGAAAGAATATTTAAAAAGAAGAAATAAATGACTCCTCTATAATCTCTTTTCTTTTTATTTTTTCTTTCCTCTGCTTGTATAGTTTAACACAGCTGGCTTTAATCTAACCCCAAATTTGTAAAACCTAGATAGCAGGGTGGTTTGATGTATTACCAATGCAAATATTAGCACATGCTTTTCCACCATCATGATATGCAGCACTAAAAGTTATTATGTTGACTGTCCATGAAAAATGCAGAAGCTGAAAATCAGAGCTGTTCTGCTCCCTGTAATAAACAGAGGAGGGAAAAATAGAGAGAGAAAAAACAAACAAACAAACATTCTCACAGAACAGGTGTGGTCTGCATGATATGATTTTTGATGCTGGTTGGGTAGGTTAAGTCCCATCACCCAAACCAGTGACTAGCTGCAGCCAGTGGGTTAATCCTATGTTCTGCCACAAAACCTCTGAGATGTTTGTAATTAAGTAAAAGGCAGATTTTGCTTTACAAATTCAGCTGGAAGTTTGGAGGAAGGAGCTAAACCATAGCCCCATTATTTTCTACTGTTGGTTGATGTTTTCATTCTAATTTGCTCCAATACTTGGGGATTCTAGCATTGTCACTCCTGGATGAACTTGCTAAGCATCATTAGAGGTCCCTCTCATTTTTCTTGAGCTTTCAGGGTAGCTTACCCTCAGTGCTGTTTTTCTAAATAAATGAATGAATAGAATTAATACTTTAACAGAAATCCCAAGAGGATGAGCTGGTAGAGGGCAATCTGAATGTTGATATTTCTCCTGAACCTCATATATTTAGTATCTAACACTCCAGTACAGTGCTGCTCTCTCATGCTGACAATCCCAGCCCCAGCAGACACTACTGTCCATGTCTACAGGGGTACAACAAGAATCTGTGATGCTACAGGCTGTAGTGCAGTGTGGGATGAGTGACAGAATGGGAAGTTCTGGTTCCCAAAGAATGGTCTCACAAGTCTGTGAGGAAGGACAGATTCTCCCTTTTTGCTCTTAAGGGAGGGAAAAAAAAAATAAAAATGAAAAAAAGAGGGAAAAGTAGCAATTACTTTCTATCCCTAATACTGAATTTTCATTCTCAGAGACACAAACTATATAGGCAAATAGAGATTTTGATTTCTTCTTTTCTGGCTGAAAATTTTCAGTACCTTTTGTTCTTCACTGTCCATTCAGAATACTACAGTACCTCTATGGCAAGCTTCAGGAATGGTGGTAAGAAATGCCTTGCAGCAGGGTGTGCAAGGAACTCCAAGTGGTTAACACTGGCTCAATCTAATATTAAGGAGGAAGATTGCTCCATGTCTTGTTGCAGCAGAGTATGTCTCTAGACTGTGGCCCAGAGCCAAATCCTTCCAAACGAGAAACTGTTTCTACCCCAGGGTTTCAAGGCTGTCTTTGCAAGTGTTTCCATCCCGGAGTCACTGAGTGGGATAAGAAGGTATTACTAGGTCACACAAGCTGATCCAACGGTCCTGATTTGTCCTAAAATTCCTTGGTATTATTTCATAACAAGGCTCTAACGCTGAGAGAGAACGGAGACAGCCTGTTCCCAAAGCAGAACAAAGAGCTGCCATTCAGCTGCTGGAGAAGAGTAGCCAGCAGAGGGGCTCTGGAGAGAAGGAAGACAGGCCAGCCAGCTGGTCTTGCTAGCAGAGACATCTGGTCTCGTACACTGCGAGAGATGCAGATTGAGTTCACTGGAGGGAAGAAAAAAAAAAAGAGAGAGAGAGAGAGAGAAAAGTGCCTGTTTTTTACTCACTGACTGCCTGAAATTCTATCTGTGCTAATTAGGGAGTGGCGAGGGATCTGCCTGAGTGCTGAATATATTAAATGTCAGGTGAGAGTGTGTACATGCAGCTCCTGCTCTTCTGTCACCTCTTTGTCTAACACCTTTGCTTTTTCCACACGTATTTTGCAAAGTGCCGTTTCTTTTCTCTTAGGTGATCATCGAAGACATTGGCAATAAATGCGTGTACCAATTCCCAGTTGGGCGCTGGTTTGCTTTAGATGAAGATGATGGAAAAATCCAGAGGGACATCCTTGTAGGGGGCACCGAAGCCACAGGTAAAGACTCGTGCTGAATCTATGGTGGGAAATGCAAGGATACAAAGGTCTACTGCTTCTAGCCATATTTTTGTTAGAAGGGTGAATGCCTTGTGCTCCGGGACACCTACAGTGGGCCAGCTGTTGGTGTGACAGGCAGTTCTGTGCAAGGGTCCCTGAACTGTTTGATCCCATTTCCCCCCTGCAACGTCTCGCTGGTGAAGCTGTGCAGGACCTACATGCTGGTCTGTCACCCCATACAGCTGGATAAGGGAATGATGGGCAAAGGATGAAAGGTTCAGCATGTGTTTGTGCAAGCCACTCAGCAGCCTCCAGAAGGCAGACAGCTGCTAATCCCAGTCACCGAGGTGCCTCACAGCAAGGCGTTATACTTCAGGCTGGGGGGCTGTGCCTCCTTTTACAAAACAAGAAGAGTGATGCTGCATCCCCAGACTGGCTTTTTGATTATCCAACGTGGTTAAAGCAGAGAAAATGAAATGCTGTGTCAGTGTTAAAGGAAACCTGCCTGTAAAGTCAATAAAATAAATTACTGTGATGCAGAAGATGTGTTAGATATTATATGGCCTATTTTTATTCAGCAGTAAAAAGGTAAACACTTGGCCTATGGAGTTCCTTTCTAATTTTATGTTTTTATGCCATCTGTGGTCTTTGTATTGCTCCCTGCATGTGCACAAAGAAAGTGATTTGGGTGCAGAATCCTGACTGCAGGACACATGCTGGGAAAAATGGGGAAAAGATGGGGGAAAGATATCTTCCAATTAACATGTGATTCATTTACTAAAAGCTTCCTTTATTCTTTTACCATTCATAAATGTGTACTTTTACTGCTCTCATGAGTCCTGTTGAAGATACTCCATATGCATGGGAAAAGAGGCCTGAGTACAATTTCTAATGTTACCTTTAAAGAAAGAGATGGATGTTTAGAAAAGAGTGAGTTCTGATATTTTTGCTTAGTCCAAAGTCCCTACTGGAATTCCTGGGTGAAGTTAGCAAAGGAAGGATTTCTATTGGACCTGAACTATTTTATACTTAGTCCCTTAAGCACTGTTATACCTACAGAGGTGTCTCCTTATTCACCACCATGATACAGGTCTAAGACACCTGCCAGAGAGCTTCCTGAGAAACAAGGCTTGTAGGATGAAGTGGTATATTTCTTAGCCCAACAGTTACAATGGAAAAAAACAAGCAAAATTCTATGCAAATAGACTTCCTTTCAGAAATACTTTTCTTTTTTCTAGCTGGGACAATACCTCTCCCAAGTCTTGCTTTGCTGAGATCTTTAGCCCTCACAGTGACAGTGAAGGTCCTGCTGGTTTCTGCAGCATTAGGGGCTGCTGACACCAAATTTCCAGAGTTTTGTGATGCTACAAATCTTGCCACCGCTGCTTGGAGCAAACACTCCATCCTTTAAGCATCTTCTGAAATATCTGGTGCTTGGGACCCCTCAAAATCAAGCAACTTAACTGCCAATTCATTTGTTTTTAATTTTCTTTACCTAACCGTCACCATATGGTGATTACAAAAAAAAAAAAAAAAAAAAGTATTTTTCCACTGGGCCATGTGACAGGGAGCTTGTCAGCACAAACCTCTTTCTCTCAGACTCTCTGAAGGTAGCCATGCATTTCTCAGAGGTATGTGTGGAACAAAAACAAGTGAAGCATTGCACTGCAAGTTGAAAGTTAAAAAGACCAGTGGGAAATCAGTAGAGCCCAATGTAAATCCAATAAAAGAATCTTGCATTCAGCCTTTTTTTTTCTTCTTAACTGAATTCCTGATTCCTTCAGGTATTGTGTACAACGTTGCTGTAGTGACAGGAGATATCAGAGGAGCTGGCACAAACTCCAAGATCCACGTAATCCTCCATGGCTCCAAGGGCTTAAAGAACAGTGGGAAGATTTTCTTGGAAGGAGGTGAATTTGAGCGTGCCAGGACAGATCTCTTTAACGTGGAGATAGCAGCTCTTCTCAGCCCTCTCAGCAGGGTCACCATTGGCCATGATAATTGTGGCGTCAGTTCTGGCTGGTATTGTGAGAAGGTGAGACTAAGATGTCTGTAAGCAGCTCTCAGGCTGCTTCCTATTCATTCATAACCTGACCCCAATAACCAAATAAGTTCATTAAAAAAAAAAAAAAAAAAAAGTCTGCCTTTATTTGGATGACAATATCCGCAGTTTAGCAAGTCAATATTATACATAATGCATGGCAGTAGCTGATTGCCTCAAAGGCACATTAGATGTGTAAATCAATCACCTACTAATTGGGCTGATTGTCTCTTTGCAGTCACGAAGACAGAGATTATTTTTTGCTCAGCACCAAAAGCACCTTCAGATGTTTACCCAATAGGCCAGGCAGAAATGCAGTCATGGATTGTGCTGAGCATTTCAAAGTTATCATCTAAATTCAGGCTTTTCTGAAGCTCTTAGATGCTGCTTTGGGGCCCAGAAAAAAATAATGGCTGGTCACAGCTGTTACTGGGAGGTAGTGGAGCACAATGGGATGTGGGGATGTGTACAACATCATCTGTTCTGCCTCTTCTTGGATGACTCATTTTGGTGTAATTCTGGAGAGATGGGAATAACAAGACAGAAAGGTCTTAGACATATTTCAGATTGGGAATTGTGTGACCAGGATAGTTAATGTTGGCCAGAAAGGCCAAGAAAGCTTGGCTTTGAAAGCAGGACCAAGATCCCCAGCTCTGTCTGTATCTGTTACTTAAGATGTCAGTACCAGGGTCCTGTGGGGTGCCAGAGATTGCACATACAGACTCACCTTGCCAGTCTCTTTCCCTAGGTGGTGGTTTACTGCCCATTCACTGGTATTGAGCAAACCTTCCCGTGTGGGAAATGGCTGGATGAAGATGAAGGAGATGGCCTCATAGAGAGGGAGCTTTATGAAATGGTCTCCCTGCGCCAGAGAAGACTGAAAAGTAGGTACAATTGCCCACTGTCTCCTGTGGCACCCCCCCACCAAGCGACAACACCTTGCATGCCACCCATTTAACGTGACATGGGTACACTTATGATAGAGGTATAAATGAACAGGGTCCTGTGTGAGTTTTGGCTTTGAACATCCTGTGTGGGCACTTAAAAAACAAACAACAAAACATAAAATAAAAATGAAACTTTTAAAATATTTTGAAGAACAGCACCCATTTCCTTATGGAGAGGAATTGGACCTGGCGGCCTTCCTGGGGTCACTGGGCTGGGGCTGCTGCAGCCACCACCTCACCTTTGCAGACAAGCAAGGCTACATGTCTGTCCTGGTTTCAGTTAAATGGTAAGACAGGTTAAACCACAACAATGTCTTACCACTACAGAAGCAAAGCGTGGCTGCTCCAGATGAAACAAAACCTAAAAGGACAAAACTGGAGGAAAACATGAAGCAAAACACAAAGTGGGAATCATGCAACCGGTCTAATTCACGGTGGTTTGTGCTTCCTGCTGAAGCCAACATTTTACTCTTGGTTATTGAAGAAAAAAACAAAAACATCTCTTAGTCCTGTCCAGCTGCCAAATGTGGCATGCGTGCAGGGCTTTTGAAGCCTCTTCTCTAGCAGGAGGCAGGCACATGTGTTACCCGGAGGTGCAGCTCCGGTGCAGGACAGTGCTCTACCCGCACCGCTCCGGCAGCCGGCTGTGCTGAAGGGAAACGCCGGGTCGGCTGTGTCGGTGTGCGTGTGTGAGCAGAACGTTTTAATTAGGATAATAGACACAGTTTAATCCGGATGCTTCGGGTGGGCTCCTGCTTAAGCAGCAGTTCATTTAAATAAGCTTTATCTAAATGTTAGTCGGTGTTACAACCACATTGCGCCTCTGCCTCGGTCCATTTAACTAAAGCATCTGCAACCTTTAACCCGCTATTATCAGCTCTGATTGTTATTGACAGGCTAATTCCCCCGCTGCCGCAGTGCAGGAGATAGACAGAGAGCATTAGCCCTGAGAAATCCGTGACCTTTAGCTGCCAGATTATAGAAGCGTAAGACTCGGCGTTAGACAAGACCTATTATGTCATCTCGCCTATCTCCCTGTGCACGCAGGACTGTCCCTTCCTGCAAGTTGATCAAAGCTTGGTTCATCCTCACTTTGGGTATCCATGATGAAATCAGTCCCTGCACAGCGTCTGCAGGCTGCTCCCCCAGCGGAATGGAGCTCGGCGTGTGGCTGTGCAGCTCTTGTTTACCCCCAGCCTCTTTTTTTGTCCCCTTATCTTGAATGTTATCGGGAAACAGTTGTGTCAGGTCTAGCTCTCCCTGGTGCTCATACCCTGGGGGAATATTTGCTTTGGCTCTGAGAATTCCCAAACTGCTTGGATGTGAAGGGGCACACAGATAAGTGAGGGGGAAGGTGCCCGAGATCCCCAGGAGGCTGATGACCGGTGCCTGGGGGACACCCCGTCCCTTCAGACCTGTCTCACACCGACTTCTCCCTGTGTGGTTTCTCCCTGACAACCCTCTATCGGCATTTAATCCTTGTACAAGCCCCCCTTGCCCCTCCCTGCACACATCACTTCTCCTTTCCCTCAGCAAAAGGTCAGAGGGGCCAAACCCTGCAGACAAGAGAGGTCTCTGGTGTCCCCGTTGCCCTTGCTCTTTTCCCCGGGGAGGCCAGGCTGCTGCATCACGTGCTGTGCGCTGACTTGGCTCTGCTTCACTGCTGCTCAGATAAAGCTCGCTGCTGATTTTCGCAGGAGAGTCTTCATGAACGTTTTGAATGTTATTAAAATAGAGGTGAAACTTTTTTTAAAAAAGAAAAGTTGCTTTTACCCCCTTTTTTTTTTTTTTTTTTTTTTTTTTTTTGTAGCTGTCATCTCCTTTTTGCAATCAAACACTGAGCAGATCAGTAAAAGTCTAATTTATATGCACATTGTCATACTTTTACTTTCCATTCTGGGCTCTGAAGGTCAATCTGCACTCATGCGGGCTGGGGCATGCTGAAAGGGTTAGCAACTCTTTCATTAGGATTTGTTAATAATTCAGCTGATGTATGAGTCAGGAAAGAAACCTGTTCCTTACCCTGTAGGTGCTGCAGAAATGAAATACAGTATTACCAATAAAGAATGCAGATGAGGGGCTCTTCAGAAGAAATAATGTCACTTTCTCATATGTGCAGCCAATCCTCTGATGAAAACCAATGTAAAGTCAGTGGAGGTAATGGTGTTGGAAGCTAGAGTTGTAGGTGAGAAGTGCACCAAAGCTACACCGATGGAGCACATCCTTGGGTCCTTACCTTATTAGTAATGTATGGCATAGAAGAATGTGGCTCACATGCAAAAAGGTGATTTATATGCTTTCACATTTTATTTTAAATGGAAACATGGAATTATAATTCTAGGCAATCTCATTTCTGTATGCCAAGTGGCAGCTGATTATGTTTGTACAAAAAAAGCATAAAATGTCCTGATCTGCCTTCCTACCTTCCAGCCCTCTCTACCACCCAGAGAAAAGAAAGGATTCTGTTTTATTTGTTTGTTTGTTTGCTTTCAGAAAGTCCCTGGTCTCTGTGGATCTGGACAAGTGACATTAAGAATGCAGGGACAGACGCCACCATCTTTTTCCAGATCTATGGAGACAAGGGGAAGTCAGATGAGATGAAACTGGACAACAATTCAGACAACTTTGAAACTGGACAGACTGACAAATTCATGGTATGAATCTCATGCTAGCAATAAACTTGGCTTAGCGTTGTTTTTCAGGGCATTAGAGTCAGCTCTGTAGAGAAAATCAACATCATGAGACCTTTACCTCTATATGTCGTTCTGAAGTGGACAAGAAGTCATTCAGTTTGCTGGTGATGCAAATGATTTCCTCGCCTGTGGATGTGGCCTGTCTTCTCCAAACAGGGCTTAGACTGGTGTTCCACATTGCTTAGGTGGTGATGACTTCAAGTTACAGTGGTACTTGATTGCCACATCTTCTCTGTGACTCCTGAAGGAAATAATCATTACCCTCAACTCCACTCACACCCATTTAGACCATGTATTTTTAAATGAGAATTAGGTATTTACAGGAGAAATAAGGGAGGCGTTTCCTCTCCTTGGTGGTCTGCTCTTCAGCCTCCATGCATATTTGTGGCTGAGCTTAAGTGGCACATTGAGTCTGGATGCTGGTAAGGGTCTTCTTGCATTCTCATCTCCCCTTTCTTTTAGGAACAAATATGTTCCCAAATTTAAATGGGGTCTGGTCAGGGAAACATTTAGAAACAAAGGATTTTAATTTATGGCTGTAGCAAAAATATTTACCCCCTTTGCACGAGGACCCACAGCTGACTTCTGGAAGAAGCATGACTCTGCTTTGCAGGCCCTGCTGGAGAAGGAGCTAAAGTTTGAGAACAGGCTTTAGCTCTTATTAGCTCTTAATGGTTTTAAGGAGCTCAAGAGTGTCTGCATTCAGTCTCTGTGTTCTACCCTCCTGAAAAGAGAGGCCACAAGCCACCTCTGTGGGGTAGGGTTCATTACCTTTAAAGAACATTCGTATTTTATTCTAGTTTTCACCTTCTCTCTCATTTGGCTCTTAAAAGATGTTCAGTGGTGTCCTTGGTGTGGATGTTTTGCTAACTTACAGAAATGTATAAAGGTCTTTTGTTTCCCCTGCTATAGATTGAGCTCCCTGATCTGGGCACGTTTTATAAGCTTCGGATATGGCATGAGAAAAGAAATCCTTTTGCTGGCTGGCATCTGAATAAGGTGAGAGGACAGCAAGGAAGGATACACCTGACAAAGCACATTGGTCACAGAGGTGTGTTGTGTCAGTCCTGGGTTGCTGAGTTCCTCAGCTGGCAGCTGAGTTTGATGTGCAGTGGTCAAAGGTGAATCCATTTACAGACTGTGCTGGCTGAGGGGTGGAAGTGGAAATCGGGCATGAAAACAAGATGTAAAGGAGAGCACACTGTAGCCTGAGCAGGAATATGCAGGGAAAGATGGATTAATTGCAAGATTCTGGGAGGAAATTCCTTCCCACCCCCCTCAGTTCAGTCCAGTTTTGTATGGGAAATGAGAGCAATGTGAAAGGGCAGCTCCAGACGGCCCAGATCGGGAGTGTAACCCATCCTGAAGTGATGACAGCCCTGTTGCCAGAGGTGGACCTGTGCAGAATGGAGGAGACTTTAAGCAGACAGCAGCACTGTGCTCTTTGGAGGATAAACACAGTGATCTGCTTGATCTCCAGTCACATTTTCTTTGTTCCACCAGCAACGATCTGCCACACTGTCAGCCCTCAGCTCGGTCTGCAGAGCAGAAAGTTCATCTCTGAGCTTCACCCTTACTCCTTCTGTAGTGCTTGGAAGACTTTCTCTGCACTTAAAACATAGGCTTTTGCTCCGCAGCCATAAATAACTGTGATGATAAATCACAATTTACCACTTAGAGATTTGTCTTGCATGCCTCTGACATGCTTTGACAGATTCTTCTCTCTTGCATTGTCAGGGAGCTGTGAAAGCATACACAGCCGAATGCCACTCCGGTGGAGAGAGAACTCTGGTGTCCTCCACACAGTGGGAGAAGGTGCCTGGCTGTGGTCTTTATCAAAAAGGAAGTGCTGGTCAGACATCAGGCCAGCGTAATTTGGTTGAACAGTTTGTCTGCAGATGATAAGCAAGAATGCTTAGGCTTTCCATAGCTTTTTACATTTCCCTTGGTATGTCTTCTTTTCCTGCACAGAAATTGTGTTCAGGGAGGAAAAGACTGTTCTCATAATGTATTTAGGATTCATTTTGGGCCAAACTGTCTGCCCAAACATGGTGATGATGCCAGAACTCAGTTTGCCTGCGGACAGCAAGTCTGACACTTTCTGGATGCATCAGGCTGACAGCACATAAATCCCACTGCTCGTGTATACATTTTAGCATCCCAGAACTTCCAGCTGAAAACTTAACAATGGTTCCTTAACAGGTTCCAGTCCTCTCACATTTCATGCTGGGCTTGCTCTACTTTCAGGCAAGCATACATTTTCTACTACAAGAAGAACCGCACTACTCACTCCAAAAATCCATCTAGCCCAGTGTCTTCTCTCCTGTGTCACATAAGTGCATGATTAGAGAAGAGCAAGAAAAGGACAAGCATTTATGATACGTTCCCCTAATATTCTCCCATCTTTTGACTTTTCCACGTTGGAGACTTGCTTCCTGAACAGACCTACTAAATACAAAGAGTTTAGCAGGTTTCTCTTCCATTTATTCGCTCAAAAGTTTCTGTCTCCCCTTGAACATTTAAACTTTTAGCAACCATAATGGCTTTCAGCAAGGACTTCACAGGTGGATGATGTCCTTCTGCTTGCTTTGAGCTCTGCTCTACTAGGATCACTTGATGCCTGCTATTACTTGTAGCAAAGAGAGAGTGAACCCCCTCTGCCTTCTCTGTTCCACCTGTGATTTTGGAGACCTTCATCATACCCTCCCTTTAGGTGTTCTTTCAGCCATCAGCAGATTCCTACCTTATTTGCTGCTTATTCATTTGGAAGCCACTCCACAACTTTGATCACCCTTATTGCCATTTTCTGTGTGTTTCCTAAACATGCTATGCACTGATTTTTTATTATTATTTTTTTTTTTTGCTGAAGGGATCAGAAATGCAAATCCATTTCATTGTTTGCCTTTTTCTCTAATAATCCCTAACTTTATTATTATTATTATTATTATTTAATCTCTACTCAGGACTGAGCTGGTATTTCTGTTCTGCAGTTTGACTTAAAGGTTGAAGACTAGAACCAAGGGCCTTAATTTGTTCGTGCTAGAGAAACAGAGCTATAGTGTTGCAAAAAAAAAAAAAAAAAAAAAAAAAAGAAAAATTCATTTTACATAAAATTTATTATTTTTGCCCTTCGCTTTGGCTAGGGAAAATGTTAGGACCCAGGCTGTCAGTGGCAAATGTGTAGGTCATCAAGGCCTACCCGAAGGGTAGAAGGTTCCTCCCTACAAAACCTGTTCTCCTTTGTGATGAACAAAGACATCACGATAACCGTGCTTTAAAAATAAATGCATTAGCCAGCACACCCTACCTGCTCTGCCTCTCTCCATCTCCATTTGAGGAAACAGATTACCTGTGTTTTCTCTGGGCACGATGTGGCATATGACAAGCAATTACTCAGGGCCACGGTATCCATCAAAACTTTCACAGGACGATGGAGTGATGAGGGAAAAGAGGAACAAAAAGGCTTCAGCTGTGACAGCCCGTGCTCATTTCGGAAGGCGTCCAGGCGCGCTGAGACAGTCTCGTTATTAATATGTGTTATTTCTCTGCTGCAACCTGCTCTTGCTTCCCAGGCACAGACCTGTCAGGAGCTGGTTGCTTTTTGTCTCTAAGCCTCTGAACTCACGCGGTGTTTTTGGTTTAATGAAGGTAACTCTGCTGAAAACGCTGACAAAAGAAAAATATTCATTCAACTGCGGCCGCTGGCTAGATATAAATGAAGACGACAATGAGATCGTGCGGGAGCTCCCTGCAGAGGGGACTCTGGTGACTGAAGTCATGCCAGGTGAGAGCCACGGGCTCTGTGCAGGGGCCCACTTGAGGCCTGAAAAGGAAAAAAAAAAAAACAAAAAACAACCCTCTTTGTCTAAGGGATGCACGGACAGAGCAGTGCCATTCAATTAGCTCCTCTTCTGGCACTTTCTCTCTGCAGTATTTTCTGTGTGCATCATTAGCTGCATGAGGCATCAGAAATCCCAGGCTCTGACTCTGAGCAGATTTCTCTCTGCTGGGAGGTGGGAGCTATGGCCATAGCATCGCTGTTTGCAGAGCTGTATTTTTTTCTAATTCGTATTTTCTCCAGTCTCCCTTAAAACATGAAAGGCTGGGTTTGAAGGGAAGTTCATGGATTGCATGCTCAGCTGAAAACCTATCTAAAATGTAACAATCATTTTTGCACTTACAGTTTTATTTAATTATATGCACATTTATGCAGCTAAATGTATAGACAGTTGCAGAGAACAGTCATGCAAGAGCATTAAGTGTCTTTCAGTATGCATGAGCAATCAGAAATATTTATTGGATAAATTATGCTCAAACTGGAAGTTTAATTAAGGCAAGCCACAGAACTTTGTGTTAGCTTCCTGAAGTGGTCACTTCTATCTTGCCCTCGGGTCACAAAAATTAAATGCGCTTGGAGGGAGAATTTTGGAGAGCAGAACAGCTCAGGATGGCCACTGGGTTTTCTCTCATTTCTGCTGAAGCACACAGTGGGGCTCCACACTCTACAGACCACAAGCCCCCTCTTTTCTGAAATTTCCGACAAACTCAGTGATCTGCATGCAGCTGAACTGTTCCTCAGAAGAGGAAGAGTAATGGTAATTACAGAGGTTATTAAAATGTAAATAATCTTGTTTTTGAAATGTATTTTTAATCAGCTGTGGAGAGGGCTGCTTGAGCTGAAATGCAAGCTCTCTCCTGCAAGAAGCAATTGTGCTGAGAGGAGGCAAGATGTGAAACCCAAATGTGGGGTTTTGGGAGGCAGGGCTGGAGCATCGCTTCTCATCCTGCCTGGAGGAGTGGTAGAAGCTCCCTGAAACCATCCAAGACATGGGTTCTTCTGTCCTGCCTCCTTGCTTCTTGGAGAAGGAGCTTATTGCTGGCCTGTGCCATCAGCATGTCCCTTTTTAAAGGATAGGCTCTCGCTCAGTGTTAGGAAAAAAGCATGGGGTTTGAGTATACAGAGGTCAGACACGGGGTGATAGCATGATCCTCTCTGCCATGGAGCAGGGATCACACCTCCCTCTGCTGAGCTGCTCACAGGGCTGTCTGCACCCCTCTTAAATTCAGTGATTCTGGGCTTCTGGTCTCTCTTCCATGAAGGTTGGTCTTTGGGCTGGTTCTTCATGGTGAAATCTCTTCTGGAGGCCCTTTCCACAACAGAACAGGAGGTCACAGCTGAGACTGGGGTGGGGGAAGGAAGGTGATGACCCAAAATCCCACCAGAAAATCCTAAAGAAATATCTCAGAGATGACAAAGTCTTCAGAGGTCTTCACAAGGGTCAAATCCAGCCTCAAGAACTGCAAGGAGGCCCAAGAAGACAGGACCAGCTGGCCTTGTCACCCCACCATTTAGCCAGCATACCACTGAACTCTTTTTATCTCATTTCCTCTGCCCACCATGCCCCTGGATGCCAAAACCAAGACTTTTCCCTGAACAAGTTGTTGCAAGGCCCCTCACCCCTCAGGAACAGGACGCAGGAGAGCCAAGGCGAGGCCCTAAGGAAGACGTGCACCCCAGTTTGTGAGGTTTACACACAGGGAAGGGCACTTCCATATGCTTCTGTGGAGGGGCTTTATGGGTTTTCTTAACATTTCAGGCCTTCCTTTTTTTTTTTTTTTTTTTTTTCTCCTAGTGATAACATGGAAGTATAGAAGTCAATACACATACAGGATTACCAATTGGAAGGGCGAACGCTTAAAATTAATTGCAAGTTTGTGGAAAAAAATGCTGTAAATTTAAATGGCAATTAACTGTGTTGCTGAAATTGCTTAATTAATTTACACTTCCACAGTGATAAAATACCGAGTGACAGTTTGCACGGGGATGGTGAGCGGCAGCGGCACAGATGCCAATGTCTTCGTCTGCCTCATCGGCGACCAGGGAGACACGGGAGAAAGGGTTCTCTACAAATGCATCAACAACGTCAATAAATTTGAAAAAGGCAATGTAAGTTCACGCAGCAGCCCCTTAAGATGGGCTTGAAAGTGCCAAACAAAGCTTGTGATGGATTGTAGATGTTTGTTTGTTTGTTTGTTTGTTTTTTAAAAAAAATGTGCATTTGCAAACTTGGCTGATTTCCCTGCTGGTTTGGCCTAAGGCAGTAGGGAGAAGGAAATCACAGCTGCAGGGTATCACAACTGGTTGTTTTGGGGAGGGGGTTAGGTTAGGGACAGTGTGCCCTTGCTTGACAGTGGTATTTTCATACTAAAGCATCCTGATTTGCTCCCCAGCATAGTGGCTGTTGAACTTGTGTCTTCAGGCTGGAGAAGGCTTCCAGGAAAGCTGTCCATCTTCCAAGAACAAGGGGAAGCCTTTTCCCCTCCATCTGAGATTGCACTAATTTGGCTTCTCAGGCAAAGGAAGGAAAAAAAAAGATCTTATTTAATGTGAAAATCAGAACCAAATGTTTAATGTGTTTTTTTTTGTATTTCCATCAGTCTCACCTCAACAGTGCTGCACTCAATTTCCATGTCTTATATTCAGTCTGTTAGTCAACATGTTTTGTATAGTCGGGTCCTGAGAAGATGGGGTAACAGCCTGAAATGATGGCTGAGCCTGTTTCACTGAAAGATGGAGATAATGAAGAAGTCAATCTCCTGCATTAAGAAGCAAATAATGTGCAGATCTGATCTAAAGGGTCAACCTACTTAATATATATTCAATCACAAGGCACACATTGGATCTCTAGGGTCTTACTTAAACTGATAAAATGTAATCAGTATCTCCTGGAGGAGGAGAGTTTGAGAATCTGATCACAGAACTCTTCAGATTTCCCATCTTCTGTGTCATTATTTGCCTGAAGATTTGGAAAGGAAAGAAAATGAAGATGAAAGGAGGTCATATTTTCAAAATTGACCATTGAATTTAGGCTTCTGAAATATACATTAATGCTTTGCATTTACCTTTGAGTGTTCAGAAATTCCAATACTTCACTGAGATCACTGAGTTTTTTCAACTTTAAAATAATTTTATTCATTTTTTCTTGTGCTGGCAAGACCTGTCTGTGGAAACACATGATATTTACCTAGTGGTAAATTTCATTCTGCTTCTACATGATATAAAAGTTTGCAGACATAGGCACTGCAAACATTATATTTTTGCTTATGCATTTGCATAATAAGATTGTTTATTTTGAAGAAAGTAGGTCCAAACTCTAAAAGAGAGTCATTTTGTCATTTGGGGAAGTCTTAATGAGTCATGAGTCATATTGGTTTGAAGATTGTTTCAGTGGAGTCCAAAAAAAAAGATACTTGGTCACAGAAAACAGAAGTTGTTTTGAACACAAACTATTATTATTATTATTACTTATTATTATTATTACTTTATTATTTAATCCCAACAAAATGATCTATATGGTAGCTTGAATGAAGTAAAAAAAAAAAAAAAAGGAAAATAGGAAGAATAGGAAGAATGATTTAGGAAATCAGTTCATGTTATTCATAGTATCCAGATGATATAAACCAATCTGGAATCCGTTAATGAATGACTGGTCTTTCAACTGAGGAGCTGAAAGCTGGTGGGTGAATTGAAAGCTGTTTATGGATTGAACTTGACAAACTTGGAGCTCATATGTTCAAGAGACTGAACAAGTATATCTACACTGATTAACTCAGATACACCATTATAAATAAATGTGGCTAAGTCAGTGCAGTCTTTAATCCACAACCACTTAAACCAATAGCACCTTGATTACCAATTTAACTTGAAAAGTTTGCTTGCAGATGCAAGCTAACAGCCTGTATAGATGGTAAAATTTAAAGACGTCTTTAAATTAGGTGTTTGCCCTGCTTCAGTTCCATCCATTTACTTACTCATTAATTTATATCAGCCGTTAATAAGTAAGATGAACATCAGGCCTAATGAATCAGACTTCATTGACTTAGTCTGACTCAGTGAGGTCTTGATAACTTAAATCCCCATGCAGCAGTTTTGAGTTTGTAAGAGCTGTTTGTGAATAGAAGCCCTCATTAAGGTTTGAAACAGTAGTAGTATGTTTAGTTGTCTGTATTTTAAAGGTCAATATTGAGTCCTGAATGATGGAAGAAATTACGATTTTACTTATAATTACTATTCTTCCCCAATTGAACACCATTATCAGGCCACCATGCTTTCCAGGATCTAACTGGATATTTCCTACTGTCATATGTGCTTCACAGGCTTTTGGGAGATGATGAAAAATAAGCAAATGGTCACATTTGGTTAGCTTTCTCTTACCTAAGACAGCATCTCAGCCAGAGGTAGCCATGGCAGTTATGCCTGTTTGTCTGTATGGGTATTTAAGGATATTTAGCTCCTGGGCTAGGTTCATGCCAGCTTCTGAATACAACACAGGTAGCAGGCTCCTGAGCACCTGGAAATACCCCTGTGCATCCACGTCTGACACCTGCATGCGAGGAAGTGTTGGCAGACCAGATTGTGCCCAGTAGTCCATGTCAGCTCATTTTAATTTGGGGGGCTATCCTCAAAATGTACCTCCAAATACCTCCGTGGATCTGGTCTAGAGTGACCTGCCCAGGTTTTCCCAGAAAGCTGATATCAAATGGGGGGTTGAATTTGGATTTCCTGCCTCTCTGTGTGAACTTCTTAATAATCAAATTAGTTTTCTTTTTCTTTTTTTACAGTTGTGGAGGGTAAGCAATGACGTGGAAGATTTAAAATGCTGGCAGATCATATATTTGTAACTCTAATATTATAGCACAAATATTCAAGCTTTCATTCTTTGGTAAATTAATTTGTACTTACCCCTTCATCTCGTGAAGAATTATCTTAGAGCATGCTGATGATGTCTGTTTGATTGCAGTAATAAATTTGGGTTGTTTGTTTTTAAGGAGAAATACTGCTTTACCTTTTTGTTTTTCTCCTTCTCAAAGGCTGATGAATTCTTCGTTGAAGCAGTAACGCTGAAGCAGGTGAGGAGGGTGAGGATAGGGCATGATGGCAAAGGAGGAAGCAGTGGCTGGTACCTTGCCAAAGTGATAGTGAGGGAAGAAGGACAGCCAGAAAGCGAGGCTGTGGAATTCCCCTGCTACAGGTACTGGAAACAATGCTTGTGCTTGCAAATCATGCCTCCAGCTATGCATTTGCCAGACTTTAAAGAGCCTACCTATTGTTCCAAGACTGGAATTTTCTGAGCACAGCTTAATCCTTTTTATTTATGCATTCATTTATTTTTGCTAAGCCTGAAAGCAAAGAGTGTGGATTGGGAGGTTTAAGGTACTGTTAACTCCCCTTACCAAATGAACAGCAGCCTGAATTCTGAACTTTTCAGCAATTCGTTCAGTAATATAGAGAATTTCCAAAAGGTAAAACACAACCTTCCAGTCCCACATAGAGTGTCACTGCTATTGCCTGCTGCAGAAACACGCCCTGCAATCAGCTGCAGTTTGCTAGTATTATTGCATGTGAGGGACAAGGTTCTGCTCCCTTGCATGCACATCCCATCTTTCCAGGAGCAATGGGATGCTATTTTCGTGTTGGGAGAATGTAAAATTGTTATGCCATCTTGAGAGCTTGCATGAAAGGAAATGCATATCATGCAGACAGAGATAGTTGTAGAGTTGTAGGTTGAGTTGTAACTCAACCCTTCATTAGTTACAAATGTATTCTTCTCTTTCCCAGACAATCAAGTGGCCAAAAGAAATGTGTGGTAGTGAGGCTGCCCATGGGGAGCATGCAACATCCATTCTGGCATTACCTGGGGTCCTCCACATCCTAGCACAAAACAGAGACAACTGGGTGAAAACATAAGGCAGACATTCCATGTAGTTCAGTGTCCTGTGCGGTCCCACTTGCCCTTGAAGAATGTCCACCCTTTAGGATGGAAGTCTACCGAGCTCCACTTAACAGCATCAAGTAGCTGTTGTAAAAAGTCTTCTCCAGGGAAACAAGTGGAATTGTAAAATGCAAACACAATTATTCTTATATTGCAAACAGGGATAAACCCTCTAAGCTGGCTACTTGTCCCTTGTCACTAAAACTCAGTAAGAACACCACTGTAATCAGGGGAGTCAGCCTAATATAAAACAGGAGCCAGTCCCAGCCCCTCTGAATTGCTAAGCCACATCATATCAGAGAGCACATTCATTGGGGAGACAGCACTCAGCAGCAGATGCAATGTCATCTTGGTTGTGAAAAGCAAGCCAGCCTCTCCCTTTTCAAAGAACAAACCATGATGTTATGTCATTGCTGCCTTTTGATACATATTTAACAACCATATGTTTTACTGAGTTAAGCAACCCAGCTAGACAGGTTTTTACTTGGACATGAATTATCCACGTGAAGAGCTGTTTTGCTCAGATTCTTCAGAGATATTTCCCTGTCTAAATGCACTGTGCAACTGGCTCCTTTTAAAGATTTCATCTTGAATTGCCTTCTTTTTTGGCTGTGTCTTCCCTCAGCTTGGAGTGATGACACCATTCCCCCTAGGTTTACTCCTGTGGATCAGAAGAGTCCACAGGGTGTTCCCCTCAGGCCAGGGACTAAATAAAAGAGGGAGTAAAAAAAGAAAAAAAAAAGAAAGAAAAAAAAAAAGAAAAAAAAAGAAGAAGAAGAAAAAAAAAAGGAATAAAAAAGGACTTTAGCCCCAGGATATATAGGGTGAAGGGTGAATTCAGGCTCCAAGTCACAAACAATGGAATTCCACTCTTCTTACCTTTCTTACGGTCTCTTTTTTCCAAGTAAGATCTGTGCTGTTGGTGCAGCTTTGTTTGCTGTCCTTGTGCCAGCATTATCTCCTCCCCTCAGATTGAGAAGATAACATGACTGATCACCTCCAACCACAGGGGAAAGCTGCTCCCTACCTCTATCTTTGGTGCCTGTGTCTCCAGGGAGACTGGGGCATCATCGCAGTATACGGGTGTCGTCATGGGTTCTGGAGATATCTGAGGGCGAAGGTGCTCACCCACTGCATCCTCCATCTGAGGGATAAATGTCTCCATGACCTGCAGCGTTTGGATGTTCCCCTCCAGCCCTGTGGGCCAAGGACAGCTTACATCCTCACTGCTTTGGCGGGTGCTCAGAAGGACCTTCTTTGCCTGCTTCTTCAGAGCCAAGAAGCTGAAGTAGGCTTGTCCAAGAAGAGCAGCCTTCTTTTGGTGAGCCAATGCAAGTGAGGTTAGTTAGCTAATACAGGTCTCCATCCAGGGGACACTGGGGAAGCTTATTTTTCTGCTTGGCCAGTCTCTCGCCAGCCAGTGGACATGCTGATGTTCTCATTGCCTTCATCCCCAAGACGTGATTAACTTCCACTCTTCCATGTAGCACATTTGCATGATCTGGAGGAAATAACTTCTGCTGCTTCATCCTTATTGAAAGTTGCTCCTGCAGACTTGCTGCAGCTTAGCTGTTCCTCTGAGTCAGCTAGAGGAATAAATGCCTTCCAGCAGGAACATATCTCACGTGTGCAGAAAGCTCCAGAGGCTCCTTACCTCTATAAAAACTATTCAGAGGCTTCTTACCTCTATAGAAACATACTACAGCAGAGAGCTGGCTAAACAGCTTCCACTATATCTAATGCCTGTAGGATATCCATATAGATCTTTACTGCATGTGACTCACTGAAGTCTCTGTTCTTGCTCTTTACATATTCATATGCATGGCTATGTTTTGTCTTTTAATTTGAAAGCTTTTTTTTATGGTTCTATAGGAATATCTATAACATAATAGTCACAACTGTTCTATGAGAAGAACAGTCTTCCTTTTACAAGGGAGCCAACAGAGATAAAGAGAAGCTAAGTGGATTAAGCGTGAATTTGTGTCAGGTTCAGGAAGAGCATCCAGAAATAATGACTCCCAGGCCTGTGCTTTCAACTCTTAAAACAGTTGGCTGTAAAGAGAAAGGCTTGTAGCTCTTCTTACAGTCAGTGGTGTTTAAAGCGGTCATTTCATCTGTGCACGCAAGGAGAAAATGCAACTTCTCCAAGTGTTATTTACAGAATTACTATACCTCACTCAGATGCACAGCAGTATTATTCTTCCCTTATGAGCACATGATATTATAATTTTTTGGAACTGAACCCTGAATCATTCAGTGATATGATTGTACTATATATACACCTTATACCAGCTGATGTGAAGTAGTTATTGTGATAATAAATAACACTGAAAAATTTGAAATGAAGGAGTTCAACTTTTGCCCCAGAAGTGGAGCCAAACCTTTCTGAAGCTCAGGATTGAGTGTTTCAGTTTTCAGTTTGTTCTCAAGGCTATGTGGAAGTCCAGGAATGTACTAGCTGACGGTCTTTAAAATAGCCTATTTCTCATAATATTTATATCCCTGACAGAAATAAATTTTCAATCAAGCAGTCATGAGTTCATGATAGGATAGACTTTTTAATGTTATAAATCATTACAGATCTACTGAAATCTTCAATGATACTTGGTTAATTTTTTTTCCTAAGCATATGGACTGCAACATCCTAATTTTTCTCAAGCATAAGGAAATATTTTTAATTCTCTGAAGAACAGAGTCTATGAATGTGATGATGCACTAGGAGGTTCCTGTAAAAGAACATTTATTCAATCAGATGCCAAAAGTGTTCATCATACAAAGGAACCAGAGAAACCTCCTTGTGTTGCATTAAATACTCTGCAACTTCTGTCTATTTTGTACATAGTTATATACATGTACATAGTTATATACATACACATAACTATATACATAGTTATATACATAACATATATCATAGGGTAGGTCTTGCCTAACAAATTTGATTTCCTTTTATGATAAGATCACCCGGCTAGCTGACCAAGGGAAACCAGCTGATGTGATCTTTTTGGACTTCAGCAAGGCTTTTGACATGGTTTCCCATAGGATCCTACTGGACAAAATTTCCACCATACAACTAAACAAAAACATCATACGATGGGTGAGCAATAGGCTGATGGGGAGGGCTCAAAGGGTTGTGGTAAATGGGGCCACATTAGGCTGGCAGATGGTCACCAGTGGGGTCCCTCAAGGCTCCATTTTAAGGCCGGTCCTCTTCAGTGTTTTTATAAATGATTTGGATGTAGGACTAGAAGGTGTTTTGAGCAAATTTGCCCACGACACCAAACTTGGAGGAGCTGTGGACTCGGATGAGGGTGGAAAGGCCTTGCAGAGAGATCTAGACAGGTTGGAGAGCTGGGCGATCACTAGCCACATGAAGTTTAACAAGAGCCAAGTGCTGGGTCCTGCACCTGGAATGGGGCAACCCTGGCTATACATACAGACTGGGCAACAAGACACTGGAAAGCAGCCACACAGAGAGGGATCTGGGGGTCGTGGTTGACAGCAAGTTTAATATGAGCCAGCAGTGTGCCCTGGTAGCCAGGAGGGCCAACCGTACCCTGGGGTGCATCAAGCATGGCATTGCTGCATGGTTGAGGGAGGTGATTGTCCCGTTCTACTCTGTTCTACTCTGTGGCCTGAACTCGAGTACTGTGAGCAGTTCTGGGCCCCACAGTACGAAAAGGATGTAAAACTGTTGGAGAATGTCCAGAGGAGGGCGATGAAGATAGTGAAGGGCCTAGAGGGGAAGACAAAAGAGGAGCGGCTGAGGTCACTGGGCCTGTTCAGCCTGGAGAAGAGGAGGCTGAGGGGGGACCTCATCGCGGTCTACACCTTCCTCGTGAGGGTGAGTGGAGGGGCAGGAGACCTTTTCTCCATAAACACCAGTGATAGGACCTGTGGGAATGAGGTTAAGCTGTAGCCGGGGAAGTTTAGGCTCGACGTCAGGAGGAGGTTTTTCACTGAGAGGGTGGTTGCACACTGGAACAGGCTCCCCAGTGAAGTAGTCACTTCATAGAGCCTGTCTGAATTCAAGAAGAGATTGGACTGTGCACTTAGTCACATGGTCTGAACTTTTGGGTAGACCTGTGCGGTACCAGGAGTTGGACTTGATGATCCTTATGGGTCCCTTCCAACTCGGGATATTCTATGATTCTATAAGTTGAATTTAAAGACACACATGTAGGTATGCATGTGTGTCTACATTTATCTGGGTATGCTAATCACTCTTGTCACACATAAGCCATTATCTACAGGATTTCAAATGCTATATGTGATACCATATTGCATTTTTCCAGTGCTTCCCTGACTTTCTGATGCTTTAGAGATTTGTGCTGGAGCGTTTCATGTTGTATATGTGTCCACTTTGGGTTATTGGACATGCAATAACCATGTAAAACCAAGTATGTGACACAAGATGCATGCACATCATTCCAAAATCTGTACTGGTGTGTGAATTGCATGCACTGAAATTGCATGGAGGCTTGGTAAAATGAAAAAATGTTTTGACAGGTCTTTTGTATTAGGAATATGATAGCACTGTACAGAAAAATTCCATTTTCTGTTGCCAGATGTGTTTATAAAGTGGCAATGCATTTGTGTTCAGTGTAAAACTGTAAACCCCTGGTTGCAATCTGCTGCTCGGTGATATGCTTTAGGAATTATGTTGGAGTAAATTCAGGATATTGCAACATATGTGCTGAAGAAAAGGAATACAATTGCATTGCTCATCCAATACTTTATCTGTCACTAGTTAAAGTCATATTCTTGAGAAAATAGTACAATTCTCTTGGCTGAAAAAAAAAAAAAAAAAAAGTAATCAGCTTCTTTTACAGAAGCAGCTTTAACCCACTTCTTCCAGTCCAAGGCAAACTCCTTCCCTTGCCATCAGTAGCTGCCAATGTTGGTAGAGGGAAATTATTTACCTAAGTATGTGTCCTCCTTTATTGGATTCCTGACTGCCGAAGCAGTTAGCATTTGTTACGCTGCACACAGAGATCTGTTTCTTGTGGAATGCATTTTCATCCTGCCACCTTGATGCAGAAGTGGTTCATCCTGCTTCATCCCATGTTTCCCTAAAGCATCAGCAAATAGGGTGACAAAATATGTTTCCCTAAAACAATAGCAAAGGTGAAAAAATCAGCAGCATGTACACTGGCAGCAGAAAAACACCAGGACCCAAGAAAAACCAGCACCAGGAGAGGAGAAGTTTATACCACCCTGTGGGCTTCTGCCCTCACAAAATACATCCTGAGTTCAGTGGTTCTGGGGTGGTAGAGGTCAGGCTCAGATTTAGCTGGTCCTCCCAGTTAACATCCATGTGTGCAGAAGAACCTTGACTTTTGGGATGATGTGATCCCCTAGCCATTGGATACCCGTCCAAGGATGTGAATCCTGAGCCAGCTTCAAGAACTGCATGACACAAAGGTATTAAGGACCGGTTCTACCAGGTAAAAATAATTTCCCCACCCCAAAAATGTCAACTCATGTAAAGTCTTCTTCTTTTAGGACTTGATATCTTGGCATGCCCCTATTCTGCCCTACTTGCACTGCACCCTTGCTCAATTCCTGATATTAGTTTCCCAGTCTTCCCCACAGATTTTTCTGCTCCTCTATCTCTAATACACATTTCAGCCTCCACCAGGGCACGATACCACACCTGATGCCCACACGTGGTGTTAAACCCTCATGCTGATCCCCTTAGCTTTTACCCCTTTTCAAGCCACCTGCACATGGCCACCTGCTTTACAGAGTGAAAGGGAAGAATACGGGGTAGTCTGCGTACCCGACAACCAGCACAAGCATATAGGGGAGCTGTGGATGTGTGCGTCTGCGTGGTGGGGAATGTATGCACTTCTCTTCTGCATGGGGACTCTCTTGCTACTGCTTCTTGGACTGGCTATCTCCAGCTCCTGTTTGGATTTATTTCCTGGTGATGGTTTTCTGTGTGTTTTCTTTGGGCACATTGGGTGCGGAAGGGAGAGGAGAATGAAAAGATAACATTCCTTCAGATGGAAGAAATGGACACCTGGCATCATCCATATTACAAAGTACCTGGCTACCTCCTGGTCACTGTGGAAAGTCCAAGTATTCATGACTGTAAATTTTTTTTATTTTTATTTTTATTTTTTTTTTTACCAGTGAGATGCCATAAAGGTGTTTGATCTAGGTATCAGTAGTATTTGCTCATGTCAATTCACTCTTTTCCTTCTGTTTGGCTCCTCAGCAAAATCAAAGGTGGAAACTTAACTGGGAAGCCAGCCTCCTTTGTGGTGTGGGGGTCAGCGAGGCAGAGAGGACATGTGGCATGGGGCCACTGCAAGAAGCCTGTGGTGCATCTATGCTGCATATGTTTGTGCAGAAGCAGGTCGTCTGTGGTCTGGTGTCATCCACGTAGCTCTGCGGCCTTCTTTAAAAAGAAGTAGCTTCTCAGAATTTGTTTTTCCATTTCTAGTTCTTGGAATTATTATAGCAATTTAAATACCCTGCGTGAGCTGCCAGAGCTTGCTTAGTTGTTCTTCATGCACCCTTACTGGTTTTAAGCAGTATTTTGACAGTAAAAGATGCTGCTGTAGGTATCTGTATACTTGGGCTTTCTGTGAGCTGCTCGTGCTCTCATGGCATAATATTTGGGGACAGAAATGGCCCTGCTACACCAGTGTGAAAACCTCATCCTACATAGATGTTTCACAATGTTAATGGGCATGTCTTGTGTGCTGCAGTAGGTAAAGGGTTTTCTGAAGTGGAAAGTAAGAAGCTTCTACCAGGGACTTTGCTGTATGTCGTACGATGATTGCTGTATGGCATATGATGCATTTTGGGCTGTGAAAGGGACATCTGTACATCTGAAAGGACATCTGTGGAGGCACCAGATTAGCAATTGGTTCTCCTCCATTTTCCTTTCAGATTTTTTTTCCCTTGAGACTGTGGCTGCATTGTGCTTTGTGCCCGTCTCCTCCTCTTGTCTAGTCTAGTTGGATCATTAGATAAATACTGAGAGACAGGGGAAACCCTTCCTTTTGCTCATACCACCTACCTCCACAAACCCAGCCCTGAAAATGGGAACAAGAACACTCAGCTCCTCTCTGCTGAAGTAAGAAGGGTTATGTGGTTATCTGTAAGAAAAGTAAAAGAGATGATAAACTAGAGTAAACAAACACTAGCCAGAAAGAAAAAAAAGCAAAAGAAAAAAAGGGTTTCAGTAACTTTGATGTCATAAAGATTGTAATCGTGGCAGCTGGTAATAAAGGTTACAAGTATTTCCAGTCAATAACGGCCAATGCTTTCAAGAAACCGAGACTGCCATTTACTGAAATAACTTGTGGCTACAGAGCTTGATCTTGCCAGACAGATGGAAGTCACAGGTGATGCTTATCTACTGTGCTCATAGCAGGGCTCTGGTGACCTCTCTTCTTGGAAAACTGTAGGTTGGAAGTGTGACTTCTGTAGGGTCTGGTCAAGCTCCTGCAAGCTTCACAGAAATATGGGGCCATGTAAAAATGTCATTTTGACTATGGTGTGGATTTTTACTACGTATGGAGCCAGCCTAGATTTTAAAAGGTCTAATAGGTCCTAATTATTCAAAAATAACTTATTTTTTGTAAACCAGATGGCTTGACAAAAATGAGGATGATGGTCAGATTGTCCGAGAATTAGTGCCTGCTGGGGAGTCACCAATGCTAAAAAGTGAGTTTAGCTTTGAAAAAAAAAAGATCTGGATTTGAGCTGTGTATGCACATAATTACTTATTTTATTCTACTTAACAATTCATGCCAGTTCACGACACTTCTGCTGGGCCTTTTTTTTTTCTTTTTTTTTTCAATGCTTATGCAGGGAGCTGTAGTAGGTCACTTAGGGGAAATGCCTCTGACCCTTAAATCCTAGTTTATGAATGGAATTAAATTACATAAAAGAGAATAATTGTTACATTATATATGTAGAAAAGAACATTGATTTTTAAAGTTCTGATTTGTTGAAGAATTGTGGTTGTTCTTGTTGTTGTCTTTATTATTTATTTATTTATTTATTTATGTTATAGCTTTCTCTGAAGGATCTTGAATTGCCACTGTTCTGTTAGAGAAAATTGAATTGAATACTGTGTTCCTGGAAAAAGTTGACAAAAAATTACACTGACATTTTTCTAGAAAACTAGCACTTCAGTACTACAATTTTCTTTAAAAAACACTGCTTACTGAAATCAGGTTGAGATGCTTTTTGTTTGGCAAAAAAAAAAAAAAGTCAAGCCTTTTGAATTAAATTGCAAGTACAAAAAAAACGGTGAAATCACCCTACTTGCCTAAGCTCATTTTTATGGCTGTGTAATCACCTAATGGTAAGAGGGAAGAAGATGAGATATTTTCTGTTTATTAATGCAACTGTTGCATCTCTTATATTTTGGTGGATATCTCCAAGATGTGGCAGCCGCCTTGTGTTGTTTGCATGGCTGGAAATGTCACTCATGCATCCGTTATGTGTACATTGATCTCACTTCAGATGTCAGTTATCACATCAGCGTGAAGACAGGAGATATCCCAGGTGCCAGCTCAGACTCCAAAGTTTTCATCAAACTCTATGGTGAAAAAGCAGACACCAGCAAGGAGCCTCTGCTAGTCTCTGATAATGATCTAGGCAATTATTTTGAACGTGGTCGAGTGGATGAGTTTACTCTTGACACGATGGATATTGGGAAGGTAAGAATTAATTGCAGGTGACTCTGTGCTTCATGCAAGTGGCTGAATTCAGGATCAATATAAAGCTAAGGACTGAGGATGGTATAAAAAGCTCTGACCTTTACATCGGAAATTGAGAAATGCATGTGGTACAGACTACTAGATTGGCAGTCTAGGGTATATGCAGGCGTGTGAAATGCCTGTTTTGAGATTATTTTCAAATACACATAGAAATTATTTGTGTACACAATGGAAGTGCAGGGTGCCAGCAGAAGTAGATTTGTAGGTATTAAGTAAATTCTGGATTTGTTTGTTTGTTTGTTTTGTTTTGCTTTTTCCTGCCCTCTTGGTTTTTGTTTGGTTTTTTTTTCAAGATCAACCGAATACTGATCGGACATGATAATGTGGGTCTCCGGTCTGGCTGGTTCCTGGCCAGTGTCCAGATCACAGTTCCAGTCCAGGGAAGGCAGTACATGTTCCCCTGCAACCGATGGCTCGACAAAGATGAGGCTGATGGCAGGGTGGAGGTGGAGGTCTACCCAAGTGAGATTGTGCCCATTGAGAAATGTGAGAGAAGACATGTTGACAAGAGTGTGATTTTTTAATAGTGAGGAAAGTAAATTCTTCTTCTTCTTCTTCTTCTTCTTCTTCTTCTTCTTTTTTGTTTGTTTCTTTGTTTTATTTCTGTATTTTTCTAAAACAGTTGGAAAAACACTACCAAGTGCTCCTTCCCCAGTTCCCATGTGTCTTCATTACAGTATCAGTGGGCTCTGCCTTTTTCACCCTTATGTGTCTTTCTGGACAAAGCCTGGACAAGCACACATCCTGTCCTGCCTGTATTACCACATAGCTTGATATATGTAGACCAAATCCATACTGCTCATTTGACTTATATCAGCACATTTGTTCTCTTTTAAGGCTAAGGTTAAAATCTGCCTTGGAGTCATGGGAAAATACGTGTTTTTCCTCTGTTCTGTGTAACTCACTCCCTCATGTTACATTATGAACATCATTTAACCACCCTATAGTTAATACTGAAATGAAAATCCATTTTAAGGCTCTATTTTGCAGCCCGTTGACACTGGCTTAGTAGTTGTAGAAGGGAAAACTATTAGGTTAGTGCTCAGTGAAGAGTTGTGCTATCTCTTACTTTCTTTGGACAAGAGAAATGCAGTCACCTCAGCTACATGGTCATTTGTTAAGACAAGGTAATTTAATTTTGAACCTAAGCCCTCAGGATCATTTTATATGAGCTTCTATTCTGATTTAATTGATTTATTTTTGGACTAGTGATAAACTACGAGGTGTCTGTAGTTACTGGAGATGTGCGGGCTGCAGGCACCAATGCCCAAGTCTTCATGCAGATTTACGGCGAGACTGGCAAAACTGAATTGATCATCTTAGAAAACAGATCGAACAACTTTGAGCGGGGAGCCACAGATATCTTCAAGGTACGGTGAAGACAGTCTTTGCTGCTTCTGTGAGGGGAAAGATATGACAAGCCTATACAAAAACATTGTAAGAATAATTGGCCCAATCATCAAAGTAATTGACTTCAAAAAATTGCCAGGTCTGTCAGCATCTGCTGACTTCTACATCTTTTTGAGGAGTTCTGTATTTCATTGAGTGACTTTTATATTCTCAGGGTCTGGTAGCAAAGGTGTCATAGAAAAACACGGTCCACTAGCTGCTTTTGTTTACCTTTCCTTTCAAAAGGAGATACTTGCGTTAGATTTCAAAAGACTGTAAACTTCTATTTTATGCCTGACCACATATTACCATCCCTTTTATTTATCCAGTCAGGAAAAAGGAAACAAAATATAAGGAATTCCAGCTTTGCCTCTAATCACACATGCCATTTATTACAAGTATAATTTGTTGGCCCAATCCTGCTTCGATTTGCTGTTGTAATTTCTGCAAGCATATGACTGCCCCATGGTTTTTACTAATGATAGTCCAACATGCACAACATAGTCATGGTGTGTATGGTGTACAACATGCTCCTACAGCTATCAGCATTTAAGTCTATGCATCAGTGTCCATTAACTCCTTTTGAGGAATGCAACAATAAGTAGTGTGTGAGCCAGCTAATCCAGAAAGAGTTCCTGGGCTGACAAAGCTGACCACCACAGTGTGGTTGGGCATCTTCTGCTTAGTCAGGCCTGGCTATGTTGGGCCACCATCCTCTTCAGGCTTGCTTGCTCACTTGCTTGGTTTCCCTTTCCAAAGAAACTAAGATTTGAGGCAAAGGAATGGTCTTGTCCTGATATGGAGTCAGAATGGGGACAAGATGTGCTGTCAGGGCATGTCACAACTACATCCTTGTCTAGTGATGTAACCTCAGGAGGCACCAACATCGGGACAGTAAAGAACAAAGTCCAGATGGAAGCAGAATGGCACGTGTACCTGTTGTAAGTGTTAACAGCATGAGGATCAGCACTGAGGTGTCTTGAGGTCTCTGATCCACCTTGACACAAAGTTACGCACCTACTTGCAATCTAGTTGTGTACATCAAGAAACATCAAGACTGGGATATCCTTCCCATTGCCAGAGGTCAACAGGGTTGGCCTCACAAGCTTTTATATGTTTTTGTGTTGTGCATTTTGGAGTTCAGTTAATCTCTTCCTGCCTCAGTTTGCCTTTTAGAATGGAGTTAGTGATGTTTATCAATTTTTACTGAGTTCTTTGGGACCAAAGATGATTAACACCTTATAAACACTGTCTTATTTAAACCTCTTTATAATTTTAAGATTAGATTTCCCTGATTTAATGGAAATAATGAGGAATAAAGCCAATATCAGATTTATAATGAAGCCATATGTCTTTGTTTACATAGCTATGTTTATTATCCTCTCCAGCATGTTTATTACTGGACTTTAAAGTTCTGACCATTTTCTGTGTTGATGTTTTTCTGTTGTTATTTTTTTTTCTCCTGTATGTGCAAGGTAGAAGCTGTGAAGTGTTAATAAATGTAGCCTCTGCCTAGTTCATGATATGAATATTTACAGAAAGATATAGACAAGAATAAGATTGTGTGAGCTAAATGTTAATAGGAAATGTCACCAATTATAAACAGGGAATGCAGGATGATTACAACAAATCTAAGGGTAAAGAAGTATAAAGAAAAATGCATTATTCATGCCAGGACAGCTGGATCAATTTTAGTTTTCTGTTAAGTGTCTTGTGTGTAATTGACTTTGTTTTAATCTACTACAGAAAAAAAAAATGCTTCTGCACTTAAACCTTTTTGCCAAGTTGCCAAATTTCCCGCTGAAACAAATGTTTGCAACTTTTATAACATATGCAGTTCCTATCAGCATAAGCAATCATCAGAAACAAGTGATTGGTTGTTGAAGGATTGCATGGCATAAAAGCCTTCAATTCAACTTCATTAGCTAATAATACAGACAAATAATCTAAACCAACAAGGTTTTGTATCTGCTGTATTGACTAGACAGATGGAAATCTTCCTTCTTATTCAGCCTTCTGTCACTGATGTATTGCAATCATGAATGGGTTGTATCCTCTCTGCAACACTAGCAAAGTAAGAAGTTACCCTTCTTACATCTCATTTTCCAGGTGAGATATAAGGAGGACAGTCCAAAACTAAGATCCACGTCAGAGCTTATCTGAGTCCAAGTTTACTGCCTGTTGTTGCTCCTCACTTAGTTCATATCTCATTCTAGACATTAAATATATCTTACTATTCCTTTCAAAAAGAACTCAGGCACCTTGGAGCTCATGAAGTAGTATTATATTTGGCATATTCACTTTTCATGATGATATGGAGGCAATGCTGGGGAAGAGAGAAATGAAGTAGGGAGCCCAGTAAATAAGAATTCAGCTCCTAACCTATCCACACTTGTTCTGGATGTCCTCAGATCAGTCTGTTCAGATGTGATTTGTTGATGAAAGCATAAAACAGGAAGGAGAAAGTAAAGGTAATTTTTTTTTTTTTTAATATATATATATTTATTTTTTAAAAGAAAAAGGCCTTATTCTCACTCCTCCAGTCAGGTAGCTGTTCTGATTGATAGAGGTGATGCTCCTCTTTTTTAAGAATGCATTTTCTGAAATGAAGATATCTGATGTCCTGTTGGGTGTTGACTTTCCTTTGGTGGCAGATAGAGGCTGCAGATGTTGGCAAGATTTATAAGATTCGGATAGGCCACGATGGGAAAGGCATTGGGGACGGCTGGTTTCTGGAAAGTGTCACGTTGAAGCGGCTTGCCGTGAAGATGAATGAGTCTGGTAAAAAGAAGAAGAAAAAGAAAAAGTCTGAAGAGGTGGAAGAGGAGGAGACCAAGGTGGAGGAAGTAATGGATGTTTATACGTTTGTGGCACACCGCTGGCTGGCTAAAGATGAAGGTGACAAGGAGCTTGTGGTAGAACTGGTGCCTGATGGGGAATCTGCCCTGGAGGGTAAATATCAGAGGGAATGTGCATGTGTGCATGGATACTGCAGTTACATGAAGGTCGATAACCATGCTGCTGTGCTTGGCATGACCACTTACGGCTCCCCAGCCATCCCACTGCCCCAGGCCAACAGCACAGCTTGCACTATGGATTGGCTGATCAGCTCTGGGGAGGAGGACAGTGGTGAAACTGGAGACAGACTGAACTGGGAATACACTAGGGAACTGCTACAGGATTCTCCAAGCCATGTCTGGAGAACTTGACTTGTGAGTTCCACGAGTTACCACTGTGGCTTGGAGATTAGAAAGCCTTAACTAAGGGCTAGAGAAGAATGGTGCCCCTCATGTTTTAAGATAGATGCAATTTTTTTAACACACTCCAGACAAAACCTTTCTTACAGCCAATTGTTCTGGTGGTTTTGGGCCACACTTCTATGGTGAGCCACAGATCTGATGACATATGGCTATTTCTGGGGTCCTTATCTGGGGTTCTTAGATCTCTCTTTGTGATTTCATTTCCAGAGAACACATACGAAGTCCATGTTCTCACTGGAAATGTCTGGGGGGCTGGGACAGACTCTAATGTCTTCTTGAGCATCTATGGCGTAGGAAGAGGAGACACGGGTGAGCGCCAGCTGAAAAGGTCCAATAACCTCAACAAGTTTGAAAAGGGCCAGGTAATGCATGAACTCAATTCACTGGAGCAAGCAGAAGGGTGGCAGAGCTCTCTTAGTTATCACGCTGGTCATTCATTACTGTCTCTTCCCTGTGAGGCCAAGTTTCTTCTTCTAGCCTAAAGCTCAGATGTGTTTTATTTCTGAAATTTATATTTAAAGCAAAACACCTCAAAATATTTTCCAGAGGAAATTCATTTGAATAATAAGCTGGAAACTCTTCTGTGTTGGAGCCACCTTTTGCATCTGCTTCCTGTAAGCATTCTGGTAACAACATTTCCAGCCAGGAATACTTGAAAACCACAAACTGTAAATTAATATTGGAGAACATTTGTGAGGCAGTTTAAGCCATGTTAGTATTTAGATTGCAAATACAATTCTAAATTCTTGACTCAACCAGTCAGGGAATAAAAGCAATATTGCATGGTGTGCTCTAATTAGGTTATAATCCAATCCAATTAAACAATGCCTCCTGTAGATGGAATATTTGCCATAAAAATGCTTATGAACAAATAACAAACAACTATTGTAGCCAAGCATTATTCAAGGAATTATTTTGAATAACAAAAAATTTTGGAGACAGTAAGCAGTTGTGGAAAACTTGCAATAAGAAAAAGAGAGCCTAAGGTTGTTAAATAAGCTGTTAGCTGTGATTTATGAGCTTGGCACGGGTGAGTCTGCAACATGCACGTGGTTCTTCATTCGGTGGGAAGAGCTCCAAGCTGCAAATATATTGCCCTCTGCTCTTGGGAGTAGAAACCCAAAGTCTACCAACAAGTTAATCACATTAAGATGTTTAAATTGTTATCATAACAAGGCCCATTCTGTCACACTAATACTGTTAATAAATGAACCTCATGGTTGTAGTAAATGACAAAAGGAAAAAAAAAACCTGCAGTTTGAAGTAAAGCACATGGAAGCACAGATGAGAGTTTTCTTGAGTTAGTGTTTGTGTCCAGTTCCAGACTGAAACTGAATGGAAATGCTAACCCTGAAAGGAATGAGATTTAGGAGAGATGAGTTAAACCTACAGGAGGCTGAAATTGAGATGAGGTAAAGAAAGGAATGAAGGGTTGTGTAGCTCCAAGGCTGTTACTGTGTTGTAGGAGCCAAGCATGGGACAACCCACAGCTCTGGAGTTATTTATGTAGTTATACATCCACCCTAGGAATACAAAGGAGACTTACAAACACCTTTAATTTCAGTGGGGAAAAAGTTACCCTGGGTAGAGCCTCTCTTTCTTCCTTTCTGGGAAGCACAGTCACTTGCCTCTTGCCTCCTGTGCAGGTGGACGTGTTCACCATCAAAGCCATTGACCTGGGCGAGCTGAAGAAGCTGCGGATCCGCCACGACAACTCTGGTGGTAGCCCAAGCTGGTTCCTGGAGAGGATAGAGATTGTTGACCTCAAGGAGAGCACCACGTGAGCAGCCTGTAGCACATTTTCTGTCTGGTCAGAGAAGGGGGCACTTTCTTGGGAGACTGCAGAACTGTGGGAGGGCAGAGGAGATGCAGAAGAACATCACTGTAGCTCCTCACCAGCCCACAGCAGCAGGCATCCTATGGGAGTCTCGCGTCTTTGTGCCGCTACAGGGAGCATAGGGCCTTTCTGGGGAACCTCTGCGTGGGATTTTGCTGTCCCAGCAAATCTCTGCGGTCTGGGAACCAGCTGTGTTCCGAAGGAAACCTCACCTTTTCTGTTTTCCCTGGGAGTATTCTCCCTCCTGAAGGGGTTCCCTCACAAGAGCCTGCAGCTGCGTGCCTCCTTCCAAGGCTCTGCTCTGGAAATTCCTCACTTCACATTTCCTTTCTGTTTTGTACCTAATGCAAAGAGATGGGTCACAACCAAGTCGTGATCTAAGCAAACTCCCATCATTTTCACAGACAGAGCTTAAGCTGCTAGAAACTTTAAATACATGCTTGTCTTGAGCTGGAGCTTATTTAAAAGTTGCACTTTATGCTGGTGGGTGGGACTGCTCATAAAGACCTCATGATGGGTCCACTCTTTGTAAATATAAAATGCTTGGGAAAATGCAGTTTTCCTTGAGTTGCTTAGCTTGTGGAAGCAAAAAGTAAAAGGATTCGGTCATATTGGGCTGGCAACTCAGAAACGGCACTTTTCACTAAGTGCTCACTAACCTGTTTATGGATTAATTTCCCAGTAAATAACAAACAATACCAAAGATCAAGGATGGAAACAGATGTATTATTCAGCTCTAAGCAATCCTTTTTTTTTCTTTTTCTTTCTTCTTTTTTTTTTTTTTTTTTTTAAAGTAACCTCTGATCTGTGCATATTTCTGTTATTAAAGCCTGTGAAGTCCTGTGTAAGTGCTGGGTGCTGCTGTCATTCTTGTAGGTATTATTTTCCGTGCCAGCGGTGGTTAGCAGTTGAGGAAGATGACGGTCAGATTGTCAGGGAGCTGGTCCCAGTGGATGAAGCATTTGTAAAGAAAGATTCGGAAAATGATGGCCAGTCTCTTGCAACGCTGGGCCTGGAACAGAAAGGTCTATGTTAGCCTTGTATTTCTTCCAGTATGGGGTTGAAAAGGAACCAAAGTGTTAGTATTGTTAAGGGCATTACCAGTTACTGCTGGCTGGGCTGTAATTCAGCCCCAGCCATGAAGTTTCCAGGTGTGAATGAAGTGTGAAGTGCATGTCAGCCAGCGAAGGGTGGACACTCCTCATTTTTAGGTGATTTAATCATCTTGCAAGATCGGAACCAAAGAGAGAAAGCTAGGAAGATCACATGTTCAGTCATCATCTCTCAACTGAAACATACATTAGTTGTTAATATCTAAGGCATAAATCCCAGTTATTTCACATGGTGGACTGGAATGGTCAAATGTTTTAACAAGAAACTGGGCAGAGAGCAAGCATAATCAGGGAAAGGGAAGAGACCTAAGTTTGTTTCCATTTCCATCTTGCATTTGTTGTCCTCCAAATTAATTTTGTCTCTACTGTACATAATTTTACACAGAAATCACAGGACAATGACACCTTCCTGGGTCTGATGTGGCAAGGGGCTGAATGCCCAGCACTTCCACTGGCTTCACTGCCTGCAAAAGCTCTTAAGCTCTCCCTCAGCTCTCCCTCCAAAGGCTTTTGAATACATGAATAATTTCCACAAATTGCATAGGACCTGCTGGCTGAGCAGCATCTTGGAAAACACATATCTCACTATAGCAGAAAGGTGATGTTCTGGAAAACTTGAGCAGGTTTTTGTAGCTCAGTGAAGGCTATATTAGACTTTTCCATATTTTTAATGAATTTACTGAACTTGCTAGATGATGGTACAGTAGGAACCTTCATAATGATGCTGTTGTGAAGAATGTATCTGTCAATATGAACTGTGTATGTTGAAGTATGCATATGTTCTGGTATGTGTTATATGCACTTGTATTATTTGGTGCTATTAGAATAATCAGATTTCCCCCCTCCCCCACCCACGCCCCCCTCCACCCAACCCCCAAGAAATATCATTGTAGATAAATGCAGCTTTGAGGAATCTTAGAGATGCCCAGGCAGCAAATAGGAAGGGTGAGCACATTTCTCATCTGTAAATATGCAGACAATGTTCTGAATGACTGGAGCAGCAGAAGACAGTGCAACCAGATAGCCCTGCTCACAGCATATGGCAGGAATTAGAGATTACAGCATGGCTGCCATCAGTCAAAATAAAGCTCAAACCAAACACAAACATATGCAGTAAATGTAGAATTAATTCCTGTTCAGACTTCACACTCTTAAATTAAGAAGTTTTATCTGGCAGCTAAATCAACTACATACACCGTGAAAGTGAAGACAGGGGACAAGAAGAACGCTGGGACAGATTCCAATGTCTTCATCACTCTCTACGGAAGTAAAGATGATACAGGTATGGCTTCCTGTGATGGAAAGGGGCACCTCACGGATGGATATAGATGTCTGAGAAGACAGGTCACGGTTGCTTTTTGCTTCCTCGATGCCTGTTCCTCAGTCTTTTTTAGGACAACTTCATGTTCTTGCTGTCTCTGCATACAACATGATAGCTGGGAGCATACCACCAGCTGCTGTAAATCACTGCCGAACTTTGAGATGCTGATTTGCACCAGCTGCCGGTCTGAAGGCTTTAATTTCAATTATAGAAACAGCACAGTTGCCTGGGACTACATTGCTGAGCAGTGAATGGGGTGACTGATTTGCTTTCCTCAGCAGTGAATCAGCATGCTCCTGAAATCCAGCCCTGCTCTGCCTCTCTAAGTGGCCCAGGAGCATTTATCAGCTGATGAGCTCTGTGCAGGGACTCTGGCAGCTGTGGCAGGGAACCGAGGGGTAGGACCCCTTTCCTTAGTTGCAAACACAGCATGACAGCACTGTCCCTGTGGCACAGCCAGAGATCACTCAAGCAAAGTGTTTCTTTGGGTGCGGGTGTTGATACAGGTTTGGGTTCAGAGGGCAGGAGGGACGAAGCTCAGATCTCGAAATGAAAAGCCATTTTTCACATTTTTAGCCATCTCCCTTGTTCCACTGCTGAAGTTCCCAGGGGATTTGTTTCACACACTGAACAATGTCCTTTTGCATCACCACAACAGGGATAGTCAGCCTAAAGGCCTCAAAGATTAACAAGAACAAATTCGAGCGTGGGAAGGTAGATGAATTTACAGTGGAGTCTGTGGACATTGGAGACCTAAAAAAAATCAAGATAGGCCATGACAACAAAGGTAAGATTATCTGCTTCGTAATTTAGTATTTCTATGGGGTTCAGCACATTGCTGTATAAAATCTCTTCCAAGACCCCAAATGTAATTTACCTTTTGGTGATGGATCCTTGCTGTCACTTTGTGTTGTTGTCACAATCTTTGCTGCTAATGTTATTAAAAAAAAAAAAGGAGGGGGGAGAGTTTTAGTTGTTCGACATGGGACCTACAGACTTGTCACATCTATTTATCAATGTTTTGTTTTTTTCATTATCAGGTGCTAACTGCTTTTCAGACATAGATGTATCTCAACTACAAACTGGGGATGCACAGAAAGGATACACTGATTCCTTCCTTATGGGGCACTGAGGGATAAGTGTTCTTAACTTCCCCGTTAATCCAAATTAATTCAACCAATGGAGTGAATAGCGCTTCCATAAGCACATCTTTAACTTGTTGCACATAGAAATAAAGTGCATTAGCTGAAACCTGGCCAATCCACTTGCAATGAGGGGTCTTTATGATTTCTATTCCATTGTCAAAAGAGGAAAATTTATTCTTGGAGGCCTGGAAGGCAGTGATTCATATGATGTTGTCTGTAAAGATTTTATGTTTTATTGCCTGTATCTTTCCTACCACAGGTAATTCAAATGGCTGGTTTCTGGAGTGGGTGGAAATCGATGCCCCATCCCTAGGCCAATGCCTCAAGTTTCCTTGTGGCCGTTGGCTGGATAAATCGGAGGATGATGGAGCCATTGAGAGAATTATCTTCCCTGCGGAACTGCAGACAACAGAATATATCCCATGTGAGCAGAACACTATTTCCTCAGGATACACCCATCATTACAGAAGATAAAATCTCACCAGTTCATGTTTTATTGGTTTGGCTTCTCCCTGAAATTGTCTTTGAGAAATTTATAAATGCATAATATGCCAGTTTCTCCAGTTACTACAAATGGGTTCCTCTGGGTTCTCTAGACTACTGTTTCCTGTATTTTCCAAATCAAAGTGTCTTAAGAAGCTATGTGGCCATGTATGACTGCCTTTTTGCTCCCTCTTGTCCTTTCATCTCCAAGTCCTTAGCCCATTTCATGCTGGTTTCCCCATCTCCAGTTTCCCTTTGATCTCCCCCCATGCTAGTGTTGCTGTTTCTGATGTCAAAGCAGACAATTGTGGTTTCAGTTTCTAATGTTGGTCCCACCAGTGCCTTGGGCCCTCTGTACCCCCATCTTGCTTAAGAGCCCTCTTCCACATTTGTGTCAGTGTGGTGCTTTTCTGACAGTGTTGCACCAGCCTGACTTTTTCAGGATTCTCCATTTTTCCTTAATCTTCACTTCATTCCCATTAAATTAATGTTCGGGGTAGACCCAGTGCTGCTATCAAAAGCTACTGCCTGCAGTTAATTAGTTAGATATCAACATTTACAGCTTCCCAAACTCTCTCTCTCTGCCTCAGTTTCCTTCTTCATAAGTAATTGTAAGAATAACTTCATAAAGACTGTCAACAACTATGACTCCTTTTGACTGTAAACCATGGTTGATGCTGAAGGTCTCTTTCATACTACCCAGCTGTCCACATATCCACATACACATATCCTGCAGTCTCTAAGCTAAAATCAACTTCCTTTTCTGAAGATATCTGCCGTTTGTACCTCCATAATGCTATGACCAAGGTATTCCTCATGTCTTTCTTTCCCTAAAATGTATGGAGTGGAAGAACAGACACTCTTTGCTCCCCTCCTCGCATTTGTCGGTCTCCTGGACTGACATAAGGCTATAGTCCTTATGTTTGAAAGAATAAATTGGTAAATATAGTGAGCATGTTCATGGGAGTGAATGTAAGCCAGAGACCTTGTACGTGCTTCTCAGCAGGTTGTTCCCTGTTACCCCAGTCAATACACGTTTGGATGCAGACATTGGCTATATAATTTATTAATGTCCCAGTACATAACAATGATGTAATAGCTTCTGGAATGCTGTGCCTTTGAGTACACAGTGTATGTAAACCTGATTTTTGTCAGCAGCCCACGTTCAACATTTGAGAATAGGCCTCTATTAAAAAAAATTCGCACCAGGCTCAGCGTCAGCTTAGGCAGTTTCCCCAATAAAACCGTTCCCACCACGCTATTTACTGCATTCTAGTTCCCTAACTATTAACCTGGTGGTTTAGGTGTGCCAGAGGTAAGTAAAATGGTCGGATTTGTTTTATGATGACTCGTGGCTGATTCTTCTCATGAAGAACAAAAGATGAAAACTTATCATTGGCAGTGCAACTAAAATCACGCCTGTGGGGGTACTGCTTTAAAAGTTCCATGTGAATGGGACAGGAGCCTGACAACTGAAAGTTGTGCTGCTAGTGACCTCGTTACATGCCGCTTTGCTGATTCAGTTCTAAGCTGATGTTAATAATCAAACAGCAAAAGCAAGCACCACAGATTTCAGTAGAGAAAATCACTTTTAATTCATAATGCATCGCATGTGATTTTTGGTCTGCAGGATTTTTTTTTTTCCCTTACATACTGGAGAAACTATTTTAGTTTACCTGGAACACAGTAGAGCAGATTTGGTTGGATTGGGCAGAAAAAAATATTAAGTACCTCCAGCCTGACTCTCAGTAAAAGAAAACTTCTTCATCTCTGTTCTCCCAAGGGCTGTATGTAGAGAGCCTGCGTTTTTAATGAATGATTAGCCTCCGATACGCATAATCAGAGTTACTCCAACAGTAACAGACACCGTGCCAGAAACACTCCCTCTACCCCTACAGAGATGCTGAGTCTGAAATACAGCACAAAGCACTGTTGTGTAAAGAATAGCAAAGATGACTGAAGTCGCTGCAGTGTAGGAGGGTGCAGATGACGAGCAGCTGGAAAGATCTTGGTGAGGGACATGAGGCGGTGGAAGGTGGGTGGGCGGTGTACGGGAGAGGGTCAGTTGAGTGCAGTGCTTGCAGGTAGCGATGTGGATACAGGGATGAAGTCTGCCCAAAGTAAGGAGAAGTCCGTGCAGCTAATAGGTGGTGCCCAAGTCTCACCTGACATTTACTACCTATAGATTTCAGAGAGGAGTTAAAAGAGACAGGTGTTGGATTCAGTCTAACAAATGGCACCCCTGATCTTGCATGTAAGTCCTCACCACACTGGGTGTCTGATTTCCCACTATTATCAGTAGATGTTTGGTCACTCACAAGTGGTGGATTTATTAATCCTAATAAAGACCCCCACTTTTGTTTGTCTGTCTATTTCTCCAAACTCCATTGACTTTATTGGTTACATCTCCTTTGCCTTCAAGGGAAATTTACACCTTTATGTGATGTGTGGACATCTGAATCTTGGTTTCCTAATTTGTGAGCTGAACAGCATCTCACCTTGGAAAATGGGTGGGAAGGGACTTGACCAAGGATATTCAGCAAATCTGTAGCAAAGCCAGAAATAGAGTCCCAGTCTTATTCCTGGGCCTGTCTTGTTCCTCTGCGAGTCAGGCTCCGGCTGGAGTTAGGACTGAGATGCTGTGAAGATAGGGAAGGACAAGAGGGAACATCAGATCTTGGGTAATGGGGCATTCTGGGGAAAACAAGGGACCAGAGTCAGGAAGTATGTAGGGGCTGGATCCTTATTGTCCTGCACTCCTCACTGATCTGCTTGTATTTTACCTTGTTTGCCTGGGTGTTAGGGACTATATGCTGTCAAATTATAAGGTGGCACTGTGAGAAAACTAGATCAGAGTGGATAGCAAGGTGTTTTATTTCTTTTCCTTCTAATTGATTCTTGTTACTTGTTCAGTAGAGAAAGAAATGGGAGGTTTTTTTTTACAAAGCTATCTTGAATATTTATATAATGCCTCCAGTTGGCTTAATTTCATCCATCTGTCCGGTTGCTCAAAAATTTGTCAAATCATGATTCACTTTAAGACTTGAGCTGTTGAAGTAAATCATCTTTCAGTAATTTTAGAGGGCTGATATAAATATATGGAACACTTTCTGATCATTTGATAAGCCTCAAAATCTCAGTAAATGGACTTGAATCATGGTCAGTTGGTTTTATAGGGTTACAAGAAATTCCTCTGGATTCTCATAACACAGATGAGTGTAATAACTAAATGAGCAGAAGTCAAATTACTACCCCATCCTCTTTAACAGCTGAGTTTTCTAACCCAGATTTTATTTTAGGAACATCCATCTGCTGCTTGCTAACTTTTAAAATTATTATTATTTTCTGCCACTTTCTAAACCAGTTGTTCCTTACGAGATCACCGTCTACACCAGCGACATCTTTGGAGCTGGCACAGATGCAGATGTCTTCATTGTTCTCTATGGCAGCGATGCGATCTGCACTCAGCAAAAATCCCTGTGCCTCAACAAGAGAGAGCAAAGGATGTATTTTGAAAGGAACTCAGTGAATCAGTTCATCGTGGAGGTAAAATCAAAGACTTCTGCTCTCATCTTAGGATGCCCTGAGGGGATTAGGAAGAGAAAATGTAACAAAGTGGGAAATTTTCCTCTCTTAAGGAAAGATATTTGGCTCTTTTGCTCACAGAATGTAACCCCTGTTCTACGACAGACTTACCATGTTTTGGAGCAAATTCCTTTTCATTGAGCTCCAGTTAGTAACAACTCAAAGCTGGCAACATGCAGTGTCCCTGTGGCCTAATGTCACATTAAACCTTGTAAGGGCTGGTTCAGTTTTATCATGGAGCTGAGATGTACCCCTGCACAGACACAGAGAGTTGCCTTTCCACATCACGTTGAGAGGCACTTTGGAAGGTCAGTGCATAGGAGTCTTTACATCTTCCATTCCCTAGACCATTCTTGGCACCAGCCTAAGTGTGTGCTGGGTCTAACATGTGTCCCTGTCTTTATCACCCTTACTTGCCTGCAGTTTTGCTTTTCCTCACAGTTTGCAGTACTTTGAAATGAACAGAATCCTTGCAGTATCTCTGAAACTAAGCGGCCTCATATTTAAGTTCCCTATGCATTGTTTCATGCTCCTGTCTCAGCAGATCATGCTGAAGTGGCTAGTCCATGATGCTCACGGCTGGCAAAGTGCTCCAATTGGGGTGGATAATCTGTTTTTTTGTTCAAACTCAATGGCATGCTGAGCATCATGGCATCATGCTCTCTTTCTCTGTCTCCTCTGACAGAGAGATTGCTACTTTGCTGCATGCACCAGGATTTTCTGAATACATGGACTGACTTTTTGAAAGATCTTATCAAGTGTTTACCGAAGTATTTGCACATGTACACAAATAGTAAACCACTGCCTGTGAATGACTGCACTCATTTACATCTACAGTACTCAGCAATTCCTATTCATAATATATTCCTGTGGCTGAGAAGTTATCAGAGGCAAAAATACAGGCACTTCTGCCATGGCCTGCTCTTTTGGTACTACTTAATACACTCACCTTCATTCCCTGGATGCAAAACTGACACTGACCTTGTAGAGGGCCTTACAACTGTGCTTTGAATTTGTTTTGTTTTGATTGTTTCTGTTTGTTTGTTTTTCTGTAAAATAATTGAAGGCAAATCTTAAGCTTTTTAACAACTTAAAATCATTCCAGCCCACAGTGTTGTTGTATGGCATGAATTGTAAAATAAACCTCCAGCATGATTCCTTAAAAACATGACTTATTTTGGCGGAGCTTCCACAGAGTTTTTTAAAGCAGAGGTTGCATTAATGCATAGGTGTAAATCTTAAACTGAGTGTTATTGTTATTTCTTTTTTTTTTTCCATGAGATTTATTTCAGGCTTGGCAGAATGTGAAACATCAGTAGTTTTCTTATATGAAGTAAGTGAAAATGCAGTTTGTTCTCCAGATTTATAACATTATATTAACCTATCCCCGAACTTCATTGTCTCTTCACTAGTTCCTCTTGCTGCAGCAGAGGGGAAGGATAAGGCAAAATACATTCTTCTTTCACTTGCTGTGTAGATCCATAATTTGGAGTTCAATAGAACTTGTAAACAATTTGGGGATCTCAGGAAACGCAAACTGAAATTCACCCATTTGTTTTAGTGTTTTTACTGCCTCTGCCATTTTGTATTTTGCAAAAGAGGCACAAAAATATTAAACTTGCCTCAGCTACATTCCAAAGTGATGTTTTGCTGGAGTTGCCTACAGCAGAGTAAAAAACCTTTCTTATTTAACATGAACCTTTCCTGTCACGCATCACTTCATTGCTATGTATTGATCGAAAGCCTCATTGAAAGATGAGTAGTTGGGCAGGAGGGAGGAGGAAGAATATAATTTCCCCCAAGTGTATACCTAAGTGTATGTGTGAGGTTTTAGAAATGAATTATAAGCATTTAATTATTTTGGAATTGATGCTTATGCTGTCTGAAGTCTTTCTGAGCTGAGGAGTCTCCTAAAATTGCTGATGTCTTTACTTTAGTATGGGACAATTTTCTTAGCTGGGAAGACAAGGGAGTGGTCTCCAGTGGTGTAAGATGAGAAGTTCAGTTTTGTAATATCTCCAGGAACAAAATTTTCCAAGTTTCTGTTGGAAAGCTAGATGTCCTTCTCCTATGTGCAAAGAAAGCTTGCAGCCAGCATTGGTTTTTCAAAGGCCAATTATGCAAAAGCTTGCACTGGAATCACCAAAAGGAATTGTTTAGCAGCAGACATATATTTTCCTGTTCAGGCCTTGGGAAGGAAAGTGTCTTAAATATAATATACTAGTGACAAATTACTCCAGTAATAAGGTGAGGCATAAAAACATAGTAGCCATTTGATAAGGTGGTGATCCTGTTGACTTGCTCAGAATGGCACTTGGGTTCTGTGGCAGAACAACGGAGGGAATGTAAAATGCCAGGTTGTTAATATTGTGCTTTGATCTCAAGGCTATTTTCCCAGTGTTGTAACAGTGCACAACCATCTAATCACATACTTTTTTTTTTTTTTTTTTTTTTTTTTCAAAAGGAAAGGGATATAGAAAGAAAAATTCTGAATGCAGTAGCACTGCAATTTCCCAAAACTACCTTCATTCCTACTAATACAAAAAGCCTGTGATGCAGGATTGCTGCTGTACAGCCAACCCTATCTCATATAGGGGGTAAGCTACATAGTGCAAAATCCTCTCTGTTTTGGGGATAGAAGCTCAGCTTTAGCTAAAATACAAGTTAGGGCATATTTAGCATCAGCACTAGTATTTGCTACCAAGGGACTTCATACAGACTGGAAATAGGAAATAAGATATATAAGTGTCTCAAAAATCACCTGTTGTTCATGCCATATTTTTCTTTCATTTTATTAGCTGGAGGATGTTGGTGACATTATTGAAAAGATTCGCATAGGACACAACGGTGGAGGATTGAACTCTGGATGGCATTTGGATCGTGTGGCAATTCGAAGACTGTTACCAAATGGGAAGGTAGGCTGTGAAACACGTTGCTCTGGAATGCTCTTCTATTGGCAGCTGCCTCCATTTTCCAAAGAGGATTTTCAGTACAGAAAGTGTGATTAACAGTGAAAAATACTCCCCAAACTACAATGTACATTAATTAACTTCTTCAAGGTTGGGGATCTGGGGACAACAACCATTCACTACCATGTTTTATTCTTCAAAAGTTGATTATACAATTGTGCAATCATTGTTTTTTTTTTTTTTTTCTCAAAAGTGCTGTTGTCATTGTAACTTTTTTCTAGAGTTAGAGGTATTTTCTCCTGGCAACGGATGGGAGGATAGCAGTGATGTTTTTCCGCAACCTTTGGGGGTTTTTGCTACTGTTTTGCTACTGTCCTTAGTGTGAAGGAGAAATCTGCCTGCTGGGTTTGGAAGCAACATTGTCCTGCCTGTCTTGCTGGGCTGACAGAGGAGATTCCTGAGTTTGTACCTACTGCTGTGCAAATTCAGCCAAGGAACTACGGGCCTGAACAGTTGTCCTTGTGGACACCTCCACCATTGTGGCTGGGCATCACCGACTGCCAAAGACTTGACCAGATATCTGTGTGCCAGGGTCATGTATCTTCTTCAGGGCTCAAATAATGGTGGATTTGAGTGATATGAGAGATCAAAGCTACATATTTTCATGAATAGGTTTGCTTTGACCAATTACAGTGCAGGAATTGGGTGCATCGTTTAAAAATAAAGAGTATTGCTGCTAAAGGTGGACAATAAATTTTTCATCAGTCCCCTAATTCTGGAAGAGTAAATGCAGGGAGAATTACAATGAGGGCAAGCAAAAGGCCCTTCAGTCTAAGTCCCATAATCATTCATAAAAATCATCAAGTTAGGTCACAGGACTTACGGTTGCACGTGCCAACAGGATGAGTGCAGCCAAGCTGGAGGTCTTGAACCTCTCCACATAAGAAGATATTCCTTGGCCCTGCCTTGGGTGCTGGCTGTAGGAGCAGGAACAAGTGTGACTGCCAGGACGTGGAAGCTCAGAAGAAAATCACCTCCTTCACAACCAGTTCAGAATGCTGGGCAGTGGCTGTATTTGGGAGCACCTTGTCTCTGTCCTCTGCCTTGTCTTTCCTCTCCTCATTCTGAGTGGATTTCAGCTTTCATCTCTACCCCACTGCTCAGGTCTGCCCCTTCTTCAAGCAGCTTCTGATATCTAGTGTTGGTGTGCTCAGATGTGGTGAACCTACTGTTCTGTTTATTTCCTCCTTCAAAATTTCAGGGATAGGCTTTGCTCTCTTTGCCTCACTGAGTGACTAAAAGGTCTGCCTTGAACCTCCTCATCACACTCAAGCTTGTTTATACTTGTTACACAAGTTTCCACACAAGCCAGTACTCATTGCTTGCTCCTGATCACATTTTTTGCCAGTCTGCTGTTGTCAGATCCTCTACCTGTGTATTGACTAACCCTAATCTTGTACAGCTTGATCACGTTATTGAGCAGGATGATGTTGTGTTCTTGGTCAGAGACTAGGGAAAACAAAGGTGATGTGCAAAGTCATGGAAACCAAGCAAAAAGAGATTCTTGGGGTCCCTTTTCCTACACCTGCGGTTGACCAAACACTTTGGGAAACTCTGAGAGTTCAGTGTTAAGTGCTCTGCCATCACCCCAGAAAGGTGCTCAGGGCTGCACGGCTACGCAGTAATTACAGAGGTTTTGAAGGACAGACAGCGAGAAACCTGGGGAGGTGGAGGAAGGGAGGAAAGCCACGAACACCTTAAAAATGGAGAAATTTACAATTCGGCTGATCTTTTGATTATGGCATGGGAAAAAAAGAAGAAAGCAGAGCACTGCATGATGCCGCTGATCAGCCGCAGGATATTATGACCTGCCACAGGATAGCAATATGCTGCCAACACTTCTAAAAGCTGTGCTACCTGATTAGACTGCTAAGATGTGTCTGGATGTATCTGTAATGCTGCAAAAGAAAAATGAGGTCAGTAACTTTTCAGATTAAATTGAAAGCACTGGGGTAAGAAACTAGAATTGTTGCATGCCAATAAAGCTCTGTCTTGGCATGCCAATTATATCTGATAATTATATTTCATTTGTTACAACTTGGAGAAGGGCAAAGCACTGACTTTTAGCACACTATCACACCCTGCCTCTAGCTCAAGGCCAGGCTTAAACTCTAATGAAACAAATTCTGTTTGGAGCTGCAAGAGGATTTTACTGTGGGTAACATAAAACAGTGCACTTAACATCACTTAAATATTAATGCAATCACTAACAAGGAAACTCCAATAAAAACCGTGGCAATGTCATGGTGATTAACAATAATGACACAATTAACTCTTGCAGTAACTGCACATTATGCCCAACTGTGCAGGCACTCAAGTCCCTAGATGTCCTATTACCAAATAAACAGTGGTCGTATCAACAGCACGGACGAACAACATTATCAGCTTTAAGGAGCAGTTAAAAGCTTCAGCAAGAGAAGTGACTGAAGTGGGATCTCTGCTGGGTGGAGAGAGTTTCAGCACTGAAACCTTGCTCTGGAAAGGCCTCTCTTCCCAAACTGTAGGTGGGGAGATAAGCACTGCAATTGCTGTTCATTGGCTCGGCGTACAGCGAGGCAACATGGGTTATGTGGTCAGAGAGACAGGGCAGAAACAAGGATGCAGAAGGAGTGGTGTGGCCAGATGTTAAGCACTGTATTTTGTTTATACAACACAAAAACACTTGAAAGTAAAATAATTGAAGTCATCTAACGTACTTTGTGTCAAACTGTTTTGTTTGACACTGTAAAAAGTCGTGCTCCGAACTACCTTATGAACTTAAAAATTGCAAGTCTGGGGTTAAATACCAGCATCACATGGAGCAGCATAAAGGAGGATAAATTGTGTTGTATTGACAGATTTGGGCTATCTGGGTTCAAAGGATGGTTCTGCAGCAGGCTCGAGCAGGACACTTAATAGCTGTATCACACAAACCCCTTGGGGGTGTTCAGCTCCTGCAGTCCAGCTTTTCAGGGACCTGTATGATGACCTGTTCACACCAGGTTAGCAAGGACTGATCTGAGGTGCACAGCCCGTTCCTTCCCAGTCAGCATGTCTGGGAGGGCAGGATCCAGCAGCTCAAGGCAGCGCAGGGTGATATGGTAGTACACAGCAATAACAATGATCAATATTGTGGCAGAGAGAGCTCTTTCCTTCTTTTATTACATAACTATGTAATATGTGTATTATATAAATAATAAATATATAAAATTATATAACTGTTTAGTATTTAAATAGCAAAAAAAAAAGTGAAGAAGTGGCCCTATGTTAACTTGATAAATAACCATGAGAGTAAGTAAGGTGAACAGTACTGTATATATAAAAGCTCAGTGACACATGGAAACAGCAGAAAGCCCCAGTTCTACAAAAGGATAGAAATGCTGAAGTTGTCAATATGGAAAAGGCCATTTTTTCCTCATTTATGTTGTTACTGTGTGCTGAACACTTTTTTTCTGTTCAGACTTGTGGGCTCTGCAAGTTGCGTGATGGCTCGTGTCCGTTTCTTTACGGAGACATAGCCTGGGGTGCCCAGCACACAGAATATCTCCTGCCTCTTACCAACCATCTTGGAGGCCTTACAGGAGTCTGTTCTTAGTGAGTAGCCTGGGACTGATTTTGTTTACTAAGTGGAAAACACATGTTCTATTGTTTTTGTTTCTTTGATGATAGAAATCATATTTGTTTCCACAAAAACAAAGGATCAAAAATTCAGTATTTTTTTTCCTCTTAATGCACGTATGGGAATTGCCTGGAAACCAGCTTGAGTCAGAGAATTACATGGCAAAATCTTGAAGTATTGACTCAGAAAAAAAAAAAAAAAACCTACTGACTTCAAAGAGAATGCTGCCTGAGTAAGGATTGAAGGGAGACTGCAGAGTCTCAATAAAACATAGCTTCAGTGGAAATGGTGCAGTCCTGATTAGCAATTTGCAAGATCAAAAACTGGAACTCACAGGTATTGTAGAGGACAAATCTCTACTGGGTTGTGTAGCGAGTCTCACACAACCAGTGGGAATACTGCTCTCTGCTACGTGTTCAGAGCTTCTTCTCAACATCCTCAGATATCTTCTTCTCGGAGTCTGAATGACTGAAATATTTTGTCATGTAAAGATGCACTCTGTTCCGCTTTGTCTCAACAACCATACCCGCGTGGGTTGGTTGCTGCTATGCCTACTCTTTCAGGTCTGTGTATACTTACACAGGCGTGCATACATGAATTGAAAATCCTTGCTTGCATGTCTGGGTAGTGTTTTCAGAGGAGGAATGCTAACTCGCGTTTGCTTTGTTTTGAAAAGCTTCTCTGTCCTGTTTACTTCAGGGCTCGGAAACTGTCACATTTCCATGCGAAAGATGGCTTGCAAAGTCTGAAGATGATGGTGAGATTGTCAGAGAACTGGTGCCATCGGATATCTTTACTGAAAAGCTCATGAAAGATGGGACACTCAAACAGATAGAAGAAGAGGTTGAAGACCCATTAGAAGGTAATACAATGATAGGAGTAGGAAGGGACATATTTATCTGATTTGGGGGGGAAAAACGTGTTGGATGTGTAGTTCAAGCAAATGTACTACTGGTACTACCTATTCACATTTCTTTCTCTTCCCATCATATGGCCTGAAGCACTTTACACCTGAAGCACTTCCATGCAATAACACTGTTGTTTTCCTGTAGGGTATTTACAAACCCATTGCAGTCACCTTTCCACACAGGCATAGTTTGCACATCTCTTTTGATGCAAAGAAAATTTGCAATATCTTGACTTTGTCTTCTAGCCTCTGCAAACATATTTACCCATTTGTTGAAATTCACCTGTCCTGTGCACTCCACCCCTTCTCATCCTACCCTTTCAGTCTGACTCATGCTCCTCTTTCCTCCCAAAGCTATTTATACCAATGTTCTCTAAGCACATACGGACACCCTCTAAAAATTGGACTCTAGGCAGCCACCCTCACCTCATTCAAATGCTCCTGGGGAGCAAAATAAATTATTAACCAGCTCTATCTATTTTTCAATCTTATCAAGTGTTTGAACGTGGTGTTTGACCCTCATGGTACATCAAGCAACTGAAACAGAACTGAAGTTTCATCCTCAACTCTTTGCTTCCCTGTATGCCTGGCTGTTCCTAACTCCTTCTTACTCTAGAACCTCCTTTTCCCTCACTGAGCTGCTCTGCTCTTGGGAGAAGCTGTGAACCTTCCTGTAATCTGAGCAGAGCAAATTGAATGCAGCTGCCATCTTCATTCCTCGTTCTTGCATCTGGTAACAAGATGATTCAACAGAGGAAATCATTCCTCTCTGTTTCTTTTCTCTCAGTCTGATTTGCATTTACAGTATGCCATTGTCAGGGTGGAATATATATGAATGTTAAGTGTTTTCTACTGTCAGGGAAGTGAAGATGAGCTTTGTGTGGTGTCTGTAGAGGCACTTTGTATGGAGTGCAGCCTTTGCACTGTTCCTTTAGAAGAGAAAGGTGTGCTCTATCCTCCTGTTAGGAACTACGTGGTAGCTGATGTGAGATTTTATTTATTTATTCATTCTGATGGAGGAAAAGACAGTTGTATTATCAGTTAGCAAGCACCATGACTGCTAGATGCCTTTGTGACATACTTTAACCTACTAACTCATGTCGTTTTGCCTTGCGGTCTCTACCATGTGTTAACTAATCTGCATGGCCCATTTTTTCCTCCTAAACCCAAAGCCTTACAACAAGTTCTACAAGCCATGGAATAGGTGTTTGAATAACTGAAGATTTCTTTTGGCTGAAATCTAGGGCTAATTCTGCATTTCAGTCCTGAAGGTGTCCAGAACTGGCAAGCAAAAAACTAAGAGAGATGAAGTGACTAATTAGACTGTATGCATTGCTTCCTTCATTAATAATGTGGCAGTTGTCACCCAAACACAAAGCTGCAGCTGTGTATAAACATAATATGAAGAGGCAAACCAGAAAACCTGGCATTGTATCTAACTTGATAGATGGTCTCAGGTGATGATTTTGATACTTTTCTTAGACAAATAAATGGAAATACTTCACGTACTAAAAAGCAGAATAGTCTCTGTTTTATTGGGAAAGCTAGGTGCAGAAGGAAAAAACTTGATTTATGTCTTCTTTGATGCTGTTAAGGTACAAAAAAGGTATTAACAACATATGTACCAAATCTCCATGACTAAGACTTTGTCCCTCTTCATCATCTGTATTGCCCTGGGATTTGCAAGGAGGCATTCTCTAGGGCTTGCATGTCAGCAGGGTAATCAGAGACTTGCACAGTTTCTAATTGTTTTTCTGGAGAAGACGTTCTTGATTTGTTTTCCCTGTGTAATTAGGAAAAGAGTAGCAAAATAGAAAAAGGGGTATTTAGCAGGTTTATTAAGGCACATTATTAAAGATTTGATGGAGCTTTATTGGATCATCACTGAGCAAGCAAAAGAGAAAGGATACTTAAGAATATATCTCAAGACATCCTTAATTAAATATTGTCTGAAAAAAAAAAGTACTCAGAAACATGTTCTCTTTCTGTTTGGGGAATTTATAGAGATACATGCCGTTAACTCTGGTAATAATTTCACATCTGAATCCCCGGAGTTTGTTTATGGAAGATGGAGTATTAAGAATGCACAACACTGAGCCACTTCTTCTCAGATTTGGGTCCCTTGGGCTTCAGTGGGAAAAGGTGCTGAGTTCCCTCACCTCTTATTGACTTCGCATCCAGTAATAACCATTCTGATTCTCTGCATTTTTAACTATGTACTGTGTGATCAAAGCAATATACAGGCATTGATTAGATGGAGAAGAGGAAAGTAAGCAAATTTCAGTCAGATGTCTCCCCAGCCTTGGGATCATTATCAGAAACCTGGAAGGATAAAGCACACAGGATTTTAACTCCCCAGGAACTGAGTAATGAGCAGAAAGTCTGGGGACCACCTTCTTAGGCAAATTCAGCATCTAGGATAGACCTTGAGAATTCACCTGGACAGAAATCACATCTCTGCTTCCTTCTGTAGTTCACACATACAAAATCAGTGTGTTCACTGGAGATATCTACGGTGCTGGGACAGATGCTAATGTTTTCCTAAATATCTACGGAGATCTGGGGGACACCGGAGAGAGGAAACTCAGCAAATCTGAAACAAACTTCAACAAGTTTGAAAGAGGACAGGTACGATTGCAACGGGTTAATAACACTTGGTGTTTTGCAGTCTTTAACCTACCAACTGCATGACTGTCTTTATAGGCTGAGTTTTCCTGTGAGGGATGAATTGATTGATTCCATTTACTGTCTTCATTACCTCTTAAAATGCTTTGTGTGGATTGTCAGCTATGTATTACAACAGGCAGGCACTGCAGCAAACGGGTAGGTGTTTCTGTGAAGTCAGTGATAAAGACCAATTTTGAGCTTGGTCCACGCAAACTGACTTGAATTTTTAGTTGCAGGTTTGAGACTGTAGAAAACCTGAGGTCTCTCATTCCTCTACCCTCTGTGCAACTGGTCTGTGCATACATGCTGTGTATTACAATTTACCTTACAGCATGATAAATTAATGGATCCTAAACTGTGCCTGTCCTTGATAAAATAACTCCAAAAGTGGTTTTCTGCGCTACTCCAGGAACCATATTCATAGCCTCATTACTCAGATAAAACGATGGCAAAGATTGTCTTATCTGGACAGTCTATATAAATCTAACTGGATTAGAAAGGGGGGTTTTGCTTAGCCTTAGAAATCAAGAGGTAAAATTCCAGGAATTCAATATTCTAATTCATTGTAAAAGTAACATTTTGTGCAGTTGCCCTCATAGCAAATGCGTACTACTAATTGCTCCCCACAAGAACAGTTTTAACACATAGAGATGCCTCTACAGACCATTTTAAAGCTTTTAATAAAATACCATCAGGTGAGACAGAATTTAAACACATGTTGCGCAGTGTAGACTCCATTTGCTTTTGCCCGGTAGATGATCTGTTCAGAGCTCATTAACAGAAGCAACTGCTGTTGAACACCCCGCAGGAGGACACATTTACAATACAGGCTGTGGACCTCGGCATTTTGTACAAGATCAAGATTCGTCACGACAACAGCATGTTCAGTCCTGACTGGTTCCTGGAAAAAGTAGAGATCCTGGATGAGACCACAGAGGAATCGTTTGTGTTCCTGTGCGAACGCTGGCTCTCCAAAAAGAAAGAGGACAAAAAGATAGAGCGTACGCTTTATGAACAGGTACGGCTACAGCTCAAAGCTGCCATCCTAGCCTAACTGCTACTAATAAAAATAGAAGGGTTGAATATTTGGTTGAAGTCTGTGATGGCTTGTTAGGGACTTACGGCTTTTAGCTTATCCAAATTGAATTTGTGACTTTCAGGCAAGAACTGAAAGCGTGGCCACTCTCAGCTCAGTATTGCTGGTACTGTAGTTTGTAATATGAATAGACAAATCAAGGACTGTAAATGAAACTCTTCAGCTGAGGGTCAAAATGCCTTGCTAGTGCACAGCAGAGTGTATTTCCCTCCTGCTCTCCTTGCTGTGCCCACAAAGTAGGTTAGTTACAGGTCCAAACATTGTAAGTCCTCAAGCCAAAATACTGGGTCCTTCAGCTTCACTCTTACTGGACTGTATGGACTTTAACTTTACGTCTTCTTTTTCCACCAATGCTAAACATCAAAAGTCTAGTTCTGCTGCTACTTTTCAGAGCACCAAATGCTTTTTAGTGAAATGCTGTTTCTACTTGCACATTCTATATTGTTTTATAAGGCTATTATAGCTAATTGAAATTCAAGGTAAACGCACTAATTAAAATTAGCAAACAAGATTAATAGACATCTCTTCCTTCTATACAGTGAGGCATAATAAAGCAGCTGATTATAAGTGCATTGTATTTAAGGAGTCCACTTTGCAAAACACAGTGACATTTTAATTGAAAGTTACCACTAAAATTATTGTCAATAAAGTTGGGCCAGACTCATCTGGAATGGATGTAAGGAGAGTTACACCATGGATGAGTATTGCCTTATGCCCTCTCATAAAACTTCAGGAGACAATGCTGTGAATTTTTGTGGTCAGGCTTACCATGTTGCTGATATTAATTTATAGTGAGGAAAAATTAATCACTTTTTTTTTTAGTTATGTGACTGTGTGGTAAGATCACCACAATTATTGTACAGTGACAGTGAACACATCTGCAATAACTTTCTAATACAATAGATGTTTTGCATCATCCAGTAGTCTCCCTCTTACACTCTTTAACCTGTTCTAGGAAATTTAGTCTGACAGCTGATAAGAAAATCTGGCACTGTTCTATCTGACTGAATTTTTAGTGGTTATTGCTCACACAGGTAGAAGAAAAGTCACAACATACCATTAAAGTCTATTAGGTCCATTATATTTTATTTTATTATAACACACATCCAAAATGGCCTGTCAAAGTTACCACATGAGGTAAATAAATGACCTGCAGTAAATTACAAGTCACATTTATTTGAGCTACACTGAGCCAAAAGCTACCTGGGGAACTAGAGGGATTTCTCGTCAAGTTGTTCTCTGAGGTACATAGGAACAGCTGACAACACGGTGAGCGCTGAACCTCATTGCCCTGCCTTACATGCCTTTCTAATTAGAGCTATGATGGTGAACGGAACAGCCTGAGTGCTTCGTCTCTCAGCCTGTCGAGTCAGGATAGCAACGCAGACCTGAAGGAAAAGAGAAAATCCCATTTGGTCAAGGCAGCAGAAGAAGGATTATGTAAGTGAACAGCGTGTCTGGCTGCATGTGTGCATGTGCGCTTGGCTTTCACTCCTCGGGAAGATGTGTTTGTGTTGGTGAACAGCAAGGAGAGGCAGAACAGCAAATTGCTTCCCTTCGCCTTGTGGTGTGGCCACTTTGGGAACGGCTGGAGCGGCACAAGGTCTCTTCAGAAATGAAAATAAAAAAATAAATAATAAAAATAAAAACTCACAAGACCTGAAGACTCATACTCCCTCCTCTTCCACCAATGACTTCACCACATACAGCACTTCTGAGGTGGGGAGAAGAGATGGTGATGGTGCCCTCTGAATGAAGGGGACTGGTACAGTGAAGGGAACAGCTTATGCAAGTCCTGTATAATTTTGTTTGAAGTATCCTTTAAAGTATCTAAAGGGAGGGAGAGTAGATAAGTCAGCCATTATCACTAAAAGATCCTCTCTTGGACTATAAGAGGCACTTTTCCATGTGATTCCTTAATATAGCTCTTGTTGCTGATATCAGCTGTTTTTTCCTCCTTTATCTCTTCTTGACCTACTCAAGATGTTGTTTCATGTAGCATATTAGACGTGAATTAACAAAAAAGGCTTTAAATATCCTGAGACTTTGCCATGCTTCAGCTAGCTTCCCATTTCAGGATCAGACTGGTGCCTCATCACCAAGGCGTTTGTTCAACATGAATTTGAGTGTGATTTGTTTTGCATCTCTGTCTCTGCAGTTTTTCTCCTTGCAACACATAGTTGCATCGCATCTGCTGTCAGATAGGGAAGAGAGTGGGGTACAGAGGGCTCAGCAAGAGCACAGAAAAGTCTCTCTGCTCTCAGAAACAAGCTCTGTCTGGGAGTGCTGAGGTTTGTCTTAATCACTGTGTGGCGGGGGAGGGTCTGCAAATGCTGTTGCTCCAAGACAAGAAGTCCAGGAAATCTGGACTGAGGTTTCTGCTGAAATAGCTGATAGAAACAGTTGATGGACCTGGTGTAAAGTTGTGTTGTTAGGCTCTGGTTCTTAAGACAAATAAAGCTGAATATAAAAGTCTGTTTCTGGATTGCAATTTATGAAAATTGCACAGGTTTTGCTTCTGCCCTGGCTCTGAAGGAAAACCAGAAGACCAGTGCTGGTGAGCTGAAGTTAGCCTTTGTGGAAAACTTCCCAGTCCATTGACTTTTCTTTATAATCTCACTACCACACAGGTCTTTTTCTCTCTATTTATATACCTTTTGATTAACTAATTCTAAGTTCCTGTACACTGACTTACAATCTAAATTATACTTAGAGATTGTTATTATCCTCCAGCAGGTCTTTAGCTTTACATCAAGATTTCAGATGTGTTTGAAAAAGGAACCGAGTATCAGCTGAGTTGCAGTTACTCTCGCCATATGTTCTTTTAGTCCATGGTGAACAGAAAATAATTAGTCTTGCCTTAAACTTCTGTGGTGAGCCAAGTACAAAATGGTGTAATTTGAATTAGGAGGTTAAGGTAGGCTTCACTGAGAAGGACCAAGGGAGCTGAGTACTGCAGCTCAGCTGATGCCCAGTAGCTGCTGCTGTGATGTGCTGTCTGAGTTGCATGTCTCCAGGCCTTAAGCTATGAAGCAGACATATTTCTGCTCACTGTTTAACGCAGGCTGTAACTGTGTCTTGGGACAACTCCTCTTTTGTAATCCCATATTGTGCTCAAATGAAAAATAAGTGATTCCCATGTTCTTGCTGATATTACTTCTGTGGTGAGACAATGGGTAACATCTGCCATGTTGGCATGCCTTGTGATTTCTCAAATAATGGGTAAAGCTTCAGCATTACTCCCATGAGAACCTGTCTCCAGTGGAGCTGAGATAGTTCCCATCCTCCCCATTGTGCCAGGGTGGTCCCTCTTCCCTGAGTCCTGGAGCTCGTCACCACCTCTACCCCTGTCGCAGTGACATGGCCTCATTAAGGAAATGCATTTTGAAGGAATGTCAGATAAGATGGGCTGCGTGAGCCAGACAGGCACCTCCTGAGCAGGATAAAGAGCCAGCTGTTAATTAGTTGATTAGGGAAGTGGTACTGGGGGCTGCCTGGGAAAGGGAGTGATGGTTTGAGCAGCCCACTTCTGACTCTCCCATGATCAAGAGGAGTGAATACCTCTGAGGGGTAGGGATTGATGTGAGGATGGAGTATAGAGGAAAGCCCTGTTGACTAGTGATCTTCTTGGGCCTGGACTAAGAACCCTGCTCCACACTGGAAGGCAGTGCCAGGGGCAGTGACGTCCACACCCCTCATGAAATTCAGTGCCCTGCAAGGAGGACGTGCCCTTGAAAAACCTAAACTCTGTGCAGGGACATAAGGGCACAGGGATCAAAGGAAAAAGGGCTGGAGAACCTGCGGTTGGCCCCAGGCTTGTCTTCTTCTGTGGCTATGTACCCCAGGTTTTGCATTTTCCCGGTATTTGAAGTAGCGCTGTGGAGTCCCAGAGAAAGAAGGAGATGATGGAGAAGGGACATAAACACATTAAAGGATCACTTTCATTGCTTTAAAGGACAAAACAACAAAAGGTGTTTCCTGCTGACGGGTCACTCTATATTTTTGTGTCTGTTATTTAAAGTGGGACATGATAATTTCTTATAGCCTTTATGTTTTCAACATAGGCATTTCTAGTACTTTGGCTTGAGGATTCAGCATCAGTTGGAAAAGCTGATAGTTCTCTGAACTTTGTATGTCACAGAATAGGATAAAAACTGTACAAAAGAAATCATTTTAGAGCTGTTCTGAACAGGACCCTTAATATTCTTATAAAATCTCTCGCCTACAACTAAACTTTTCCTCTTGTTAACACCAGATGCTCCAATGGTTACTTTGTGAAGGAGGCATCACATATTATTATGCTGATGTGCACAGTGAAATGTAAATGATACCATAAAGAAGAGAATAAGTCTTGCCTGATCATCAGTTCATTTTGTGCTGGTACACAGATGCCTCAAGCTGGGGCTGAATGAATCTTTTTGGGTTCTGTTCAGTCCAGCAGGGCAGATTTTTCGTGCATGAGTTCATGACTTCCCTAGTATTGTACAAATATTCTGTGCTTGCAGTAAGCTCCACTCCGAAATATTGTTAGTTATCATAAAGCAAAATTAGATGTAAATCAAGGATAATTTGAAAGCCAACCAAGCTTTAGTCAAGGTTTATGAACCCTCATGAAAAATGAAAAAGTGATGATGAAGCCAGGCTGAGTTCTGAGTCTGTGGCAATGCAAGTTTCAAAGCTCAGAGTCTTTTCAGAATAGCTTGGACAGCCTTGCAGAAATGTTCTGAGAAATCAGACGAGTATTCAGCATCTAATTCTGCACCACCCGCTCGGCCTACCCAAATGAGCTTTTGGAAAGCACTTGAAAAGCAGTCTGGCACTTCCTCCCTTTTAACAGCTGAACTGAAATTTCTGAAAACCACACATACACACGAGCACACACACAGCAAAGTCCCAAACCTTGGCCTGAAGGTTTTTCCTCTAGTCGATATTATTATGTAATGTATAAAATTATTGACTGGCCTGCCTTTAATACAGAGAGTGTGTCTGGATTTGCAAAGGGAGGCTGAAACCCTGAGCTGCCCCATAGATCACAGCAATCCTTGGGCAAAGCACAAAAGAGAACGGTTGCAGCTGTGCTGGGACATTCAGGCAGTGACGGTTTACCTTGGAGTCAGCATAGACTTAGTTGCCTTTATTGAATGGTGAGTGTGAGATCGTTTTCACCTAACAGCCCACTTAAGATTTATGTCCTCAGCCTCTTATCTTCAGGAGGGTCTCACTGTGTAAATAAAGATTCAAGCCCTCTGCTGTTCTGTCGCCTATTAGGGAGGAAATTGGACGGCATTATACCTGTATAAACTCCTTGCAGCCAGCAGGGCTGTCAGGGGAATTTAACCCCTGCAGAACTCAGTCTGAAATGTTTGTGTGAAGCTAGTTTTCCATACTCATTTTTAGCTCAGCGCAGCATGGTGTTATCCCTTCTCCCAGTGAATTCAATGGGACGTGAAGCTATTTAGCATGCAAAACTGCTTTCTCTGATAGGATTAGTCCCTGGTTTTCTGAAGTCTTGTGTACATGTGCATACGTGGTGCTTTTTTGATGATTAAACCTGTCTGTTGCAGTGATCCCATACCACATCACCGTCACGACGGGCACGGAGTACGACTCCAGCACGGACAGCCGAGTGTACATCATCATCATGGGCCAAAAAGTGCAGACAGAGAGGCTGTGGCTGGATCTCCCAGAAGGAAAGGATGAATTTGCAGATGGCTCTGTAGAGAAATTCTCTGTTTGGGGCCTGGAAGTTGGGGAGATCAAAAAAGTGGAGGTACTTTGTGAATGCAGCATGAGCATGGGGGGCATGTGAAAAGCACGGCCAAGGAAGCTACTTGTTCCTGTTACACTTGGGTCTGAAATGAGTGTAAATGGGGATGTGCTAATGAGATTTCACATGCACCCGAAACTGAAACTTTATCTCTGGCAAAACTGAAATCCTTGGGATGCAGAAGATAATCCTGAAATAAGGAAATTGTAACACGTTGCAGTTCTGTCCCATCTCTGGCACTGTTTTTTCCTAGCCAAGCGCGGTTATTGACAGATGCAGTGAAGGTTCCCAGGATGCAGTCTTCTGTCAGTCTTTTTCCTAGTTGATTCCTATAGTACTTCCAGTTGGGTTTCATAAATTGCCTGCAGTGAAGAACACATCTTGTATAATTTTCTAGCTAAACATGAAAATTGTTTTCACAGCTTGGAGGATCCAGGCTTAGAGAAGAAAATTAATCATCGTTCATAAGTAACGTGCACAAATGGATTTCAGAACAGGGGCCATTTTTTCTGCTATGGCTTAGGGAGACAGAATTTGCATAGACACTCCATCACTGAGCCTAAACTTCACATGAATCTTCCAGACAGTTTGTGTACATCATTCTTGTTTCATATGGCAGTTCCATCTCCTGAACGCCTGCTTCAGCCCCCAAGTGCTGAAAACAAGAGCATTTGAAGACTTCATGAGCGTATTTTTTTTTCCATTTTTATTTTATTTTTACACCACACCCTGGGTTAAAGTAAACCTATGTATTGGTGTGGGTACTTGTGTATTCAGACAGTGACAAGTGAAATAAATATATAGAGAAATCCTAACTAATTAAAAAATCTTTGCGGTTGTAACAGCTGATAGACTGAAGCACTCCCATTCATTTTCGTTCATGCAATGGATTCTGACACTTGAGAAATCTCCATACTAAATTTGACTTTATTATCAAGCCATTGATATTTCCTTAATGCACTCCAAGTGCATGATTATTATGGGTATTGGAGGCACTTTCTACCTAGCCATCTCTAGGTCAAACTTGAAAGAGAAGCCAGTGCATAAATCCTTCTCTTCCAGACTGTGTGCATGTGCACCTCTTCCAGCCTGGTTAGCCTGGCATAGAGCAGGAGAAAAAAGCCCGTATAACCCCTCAGTGTCAGAGGGATGGAGGAAGGAAATAGGCAGGGATGCTGCAAAAGTGACAGTGAGCAGGGTGAGGAAAGGACAGAGCAGGAGAAAATAGGAGCAGACACTTGGAAATAGAGGGAAGGAAGGAAAAATAAATTATTTGGCAAGTATTACAAATGGGAAAGGAGAGAAAAAGTTGTAAATGAAATGCAGAGTTAGAAAAAGAATTAACATATAGCTTTCATGATTGGCGATGTTCTGCACTCTTTCACTGTTAACCTCAGTGATCCCACCAGTCTGCTGCCTCATCTCTTGCTCATTTTTCCCATTTATTTTGTAACCCCCCGGCTCGTGGCTGGAGGAGCCACCTGCACCTGGTTTTGTGCCTTCCTTCCCACAGTGCCCTGTGCTTGGAAGGTCTCTTCTTGTTCATCCACATCCTAGTGATGATATCCACGTGCCAGTCTGCCTTGGTTCCCATGGAACCAGTCCATATTTTCCTTGTAGAAAATTGCAGTGTTCAGGGCCACTGCAGAAAATTGCTAGTTATCTGCTTGGGAAAAGTGAGGAACAGTTCGTTCTCAGATTTGGCATTTGGCTGCTTCTGGAAGAAGGCAGGAGGTTGTGAATATGAGTTACCATGTGAAAACAGCATAGCATGGAGATTAAGGTTCCAGGAGCCCTCTGTATAACCCAGGCAGGAGACTGTGGGATTTAGTAGGATTGTAAGATTTGCAGTATGATACCACTTTTAGTTTGGCATTATCCTCCTGTGGCAAATATCCTACAGTGCAAGCAGAAACAGCGGAGCATGAAGCAAGTTGAAAGGGGCGCATTTGTACCTGTCTTGTAAACCTACAGATATAATATTTGCTACTGGTGTACTTTAATAGACGTGCTGACATGAAAATAAGTAATATGAGTTATTGGTTACAGGCACTTTACACTGTGTCCTTAAAACCAGTTCTAGTACTTTTTTCTCTAATCAGACAAAGGTGTCTTTGTCCCTAGACTGCAGCTGCTGCTGCAGAGAGACACAGGTGTGTTCAAAGTGCCTGCACTGCTCTGCGTGTTTCCAAACCAGTTCTGGTTCAGTGTCTTTCTCAATCACAGGCACAGAGTGAAGCCAAGAAGATAGAAGTGTTGCAAGTCCAGTAGTCCTGAGTAGGGAGACCTGATCCTGGAAGACCACTTTCTAATACTCTCAGAATTAGCAGAAACCCCCACCCCCAATTTTTTTTCCCCTTTGGCATTTTTTCCTTCTGTCTACCTTTAGATTATCTCCCATTTTTTCCCTATTGTGTTCAACAGGTGTGCCAGCTGCTCTGCACAAAAAATGTGCCTTACTTTTGATATAGTACCCAGCAGTCTCCAGACCACACTGGGCATGAGTAAAAAAAAAAAAAAAAAAAAAATCAGAACAAGGATCTACCTGCCACTGAAATGCATTCAAATTTATTCAGATATCTCAGCCCAAACAACTTGTCTTGATATCAGCATGCATGTCCAACCTACATTGGTGGTCTCAGATATTTGTTCTTACCAGGCTTAAAAATAAATTCAGAAACGAGCTCATGAATCCCAGTGACTTTACAACATTGTTCTTGGGAACTGTGGAAAATCTGCTTGTGTGCAGGTTCCCCAAGGCACCCAGAATACAGGATGTTTTCTTCTGGCCCACCACTGATACCGACGGAGTTACAGGTTCCTGTGAAAATCTGGTGCCTGGCCATGTCTTGGAACAATGCATTAGGAGGTGGCTGTAATGAACTCAGAAGAATAGACTTTAACGGATTCATTATGATTTTCCCTCCAGCTGCTCCATCCCTGCTTCACTGCAGAGCCAGTGCCGTGAACCTTGCCCACCACTTTGTCCACACCACCCAGCAATGGGTCTAGAGACACCAGGATCTCAGAGGGGCTTTGGGTGCAGAGCAGGCCAGCCACACTGGCAGAGAGGGAATGGGAAAGCAAGTGTTGATATTCCCATTCACCTCACACCTCTGGAATCGGAGAATTAATGCATCCATTGTAGACTTGAAATTTCCCTAGTGGTTAATTCTAATTTTCTGCAGCTGCAGAGACATTAGTATAGTAATAATATTCCTAATAGCAGCGATGGCTGAGAAAGATAAAAGAGATTACTTGTTTTGGGGAAAAAAAAAAGGAGGAAAAAAGGATATGGCAGATATATTACCCTAGATATAGCAGGTATATTACCCTAGATGAACTTGTTATTTAAAATTATTTCCTGAGCAACCCTAAATATCCTATTTTTAAAAAAATGAAAGCTAAGGAGCTCACTTTCAAGTAATGGCATGAACAACACTTGCTCTGAACATAATGATCTGTAGGGAGGTCTTTTATTAAACCCTTCATGTGCAGAGAGTTCACTGGAATGACTGCATGATGGAAAATGTCTCTTACAGCAGGTAAGACACGTAATCTTCCTGGAAAGTCTGAATAGAGGATGGATTTCCTGCAAACTCTAGAAGGATACATGTGGGTCCTTGGAGAAGTCTGCCCCATCAGCAGGTACATGGAGTTCTCCATCTCACACTGAGCCCTTACTTGGCCTTGCATAGTACGTGAGGTCCAGCTGAGAGGAAAAACCTCTGAAGGAAACTCAAATTGTCACAGAAAGAAAGGCCAGCAGCAGTGCTTGGGCTGTGCTTAACTCTGAGCAGCACTGGAGCAAAGCGCAGAGCCCTGAGACGTGCCCTTGCTTCAGGTGCCATCTGTACCTGATATGCCTGAGCACTCCTTTTTATGCTGTCCCTAGTTTTCCTTTTGCAGCTGATCCACCTGTAGGAACACTTCTTGTTGCTCTTCATGGTCTTGCCAGGCATCATCAGGTCTAGGTGTGCTTTGGCTTTCCTAACCTCACCCCACACACTTAGGCAGCGTATCGACATTTCTCCAGGTCACCTGTCCCCGCTGGCACCTCCGGGATGCTTCATTTTTCCATCCCAATTTTGTCAGTCCTGTGTGACCTCCTGCTCCTTGGGATGAACTGCTCTTGAGCATAGAGGAGGTGATCCTTAAAATCAGCTCCAGATACAAGCTCCGTCTGTTGGCTCCTGCACAAACCCGGAGCTTTGACAGTTTGAGGAAACAGAGAAACAACCTGATACATGCAGTCAGCTTATGCCGACGTGGATTTGTGAGGGAAGAAGTGCTTGAATAATACATGTGGGTGCTTGCCTAGCTGCATCTTTCATCTTGGACTGCCTTGGACAGTCACTTTTAAGTGTTGCTGCAGCAGTGGAAGCGGTTGGACAGATGGAAATGGGTGTCTCTAGGGACTGGCCAACAGGGGTTGGTGGTCAGAGGAGCTGAAGTAGTAAGAGGATGGGCATGTTTTCATGTAGGCCTGCCTATTTCATGATCCCTCTGCTTATGTTTGGGGATAGCAGTGTCCTGCCTTCCCTCATGAGTGTCAGCAGGTGACCTGAACCTCCTTACCCATATCAGCTGCCTTGTACACTGATGACTTGCCTGCTGAGCAGCAGTGGCACAGACTATCTCACAGCTCGCTCTGTTTCACTGTGGACGCGGTTTACGTGAAAGTGCATGTAGTCAATGCTGTTAATCCCTCGTCACTGGTTAAAGCTAGGTCAATTCAGAGCCTCTCCTCCGAAGAAATTCCCTTTAACTAGCAGGTGTTTTCCCTGTGACTCTCACAGGTGGGGCACGACGGTGCTACCCCCGAGAGCTGCTGGCTGGTGGAAGAGCTCACCATCGTCGTGCCCACCAAGGGTGTTATGTACAACTTCGTCTGTAAGTGCTGGCTGGCCCGAGACAAAGGTGATGGTCTCACCTCCCGAATCCTCAACATCCTGGATGCAGACTGTGTTAACATTGGTCTCAAGGTAAGCTCTAGGCTCATCTGGTGCCTGCAGCGGTTGTACAGCCCTGTGCTGATATAGGTCATGTGGAAGCAGTTCTCATCCTTTGGTTTCCGCCTGCGGTTTCAGTCTTTTATTTGCAGAAGAAGATATTTTAATCTCTGCATAGTGTGGCTACACGTCAGCTTTTCTAATCTGGGATTGGGAAACCTTAATTCAGTTAGAAAATAGTAATAATAGGAAGCTGTTGAAACATGGAGACATTTGTAAGTTTGATCTTTAAAATGAATAGCACATTAAAGTTGAACAAGCAGTGGAAAAAACTATATTGTCTTTCCATCTAAATATAAGAAATCTGATGTAATGTGTGCTATGTCGTATTTCAACAAAGGACAAATGGGAAAGCTGAGCTATGCTGAATTTGGAGGTAAGATTTATAATAGAAATACCAGTCTAGATGAATGGGACAATAATACTCTGTTTAATACCTGTATGGCAATTTTAAATCTCTATAGTTGTGTTTCTGTTTGCAGTGAGGTTGTACTTTCAAAGGACATTAATTTTTCTTTATGCTGCTCTTGATCCCCAAGCTAAATGTATTCTGAAATATTTTGTTACACACACACAAAAATGCTTGCTAACATTTTTAGTATCTGTGGAGGATTGAACAGGTTTCAGTGGTAAAATTTCCTTAAGAGGGGAAATAAACTCCTTCAGACTGAATAGCAAGGTTAAAACCTGACGGCTTAAAAATTTCCCATTGTTTTTTTAGCCTCCTGGATAAGGTTTGAAAACCCTATCAGTAATCTGATGTCTTGCCTCTAGACTGAGATAGATGTTAATGAGGACTTGTATTCAGTCTTCGTTTAAAAGCCCAGTCCTGAATATTTATTTTCATAAGCGTGCCACAAATAGACACATCTAACTAACATTTTTTCTGTGATGTTGAGCCAGAAACTCATTGAAGGGTTTGAAGGAAATCAGGGGAGACGTTTGAGTCGTGAAATCAGAAGTACACATTTGACTTTCTGATCAGTCTCTTAGTTGAGGGAATTTGGGACTGTTGCCTCATAAATAGGTGTAGTTAGAAATTGAGTTAGTTCCTTTTTTTTTTTTTTTTTTTTTTAGTAGAGTTCAAAGAAGACAAATACCTTTAATGGCTTCAGGAAAGTTCATGCTTTTTTGTTTGTTTGTTTGTTTTGCTCTTGACTCATTTCAATTTAATTTTCTTATTGGCTTCATATTCACTCTTGTTGTTTTAAATTGAGTTATTTGGCTTTCCAAACATGAAGAAAATAATATCCATCACACTCCTTAAAAATCTTTAATGTACTTTTAAAATAGTTTGAATATTTTTTCTTCTCCTACCTATAGCAAATATAATGCTCTGCTATGATTTTAAAAGTGTGGATGAATTTGTGATGGACAAGTTGCTCAGGTTTGAACAAACATGAGAAATACTTTTTCCATGGCATTATTCCTTTGCGCTGTTGATTTGTCTGGCAGCAACAATTCAGGTCAATAAAATCTGCATAACAGCTTACTGTTTGAAAAGTTTTGTTGGGGCTAATTTTTTATGTTCTTCCACCTCTTAAGTCTGGAAGTCTTGTTACCACAGGCTCGAAAGCCTCTAAGTGGCCCAGAAGTCTTAATGCCACTGACAGTCACTGGGATTTGCTCACTTCTGAAATATTTTATTCTGAATCTTATTATTCACATGTCAGGAGGAAAGAACAAAGTTAGGCTAATAAGGTGAAAATGATGCCAAGCAGCTTTTCACAAATTGGCATACCTTTCAAGTGTGAGATCTGGGAAATCTGATGTGTTCCCAGATGCAGTGCTGTGCATCCCATTGGGAAATAGGGTAGCTGCATTTTTCTGCCATACAAAGTGTTTAACCTGTTACTGGTGTTGGATGAAATGTTACTGGGCACTAAGAACTTGGCGGAAACACTTTTGAAGCCAAGGGAATGAAACAAATGTGGTTTTAGGAGCAGGGGTTTTTTTGTTTGTTTGTTTTGTTTTTGTTTTTTTAATGGTGAGAGCTTGGTTCTGGGCAGAAGTCTGGAGGGGTGGGAGGAGAAGCCTGTAGCAGAGTTCTGGAGACCCACACACTCACACAAAGGTTGTGACCCCCATGGAGGAGGGTTTATCAGGTCTTCGTCATGCCACAGACATTTTCTCATCCTAATGAATGTCCCTTGCTCTTGTAGTGTGTGTAGCTTGAGAGAATCTGCCCCAAAAGTCCTAAATTATGCAAAGGTGATGGTCCTGTAGCAACTTCCATTCTCTCACTTTGCCTCAGAAAGCATTAGTACGGAGAAAACCCAAGAATCCATGTTGTGACTATTTTTTACAAAGAAGCAGAACCCCACAGAGCCTGTCTAGCCTTTTGCCCAGGCTTTTGTGTGGGTTAAGGACAGCTGTTTGCTTGAGATCTGATCATTTCAAATCCTCCCCAGGTCCTCTATGAAGTCACGGTTGTGACTGGAGACATTGAAAGCGGTGGTACGGATGCCAGTATTTTCATGACTGTCTTTGGATCCAATGGGAACACCGAGGAGATACAGCTGGAAAAAAATGGAGACAGGTACAGTAGTTGTCATTTTTGTTGCTTAGAAGTGGAGTGATGACAGCTTCTGGTTTCAGGGCAAGAAACTTCTGGGGCTTGATCATGCTCCCACTGAAACTCATTTATTTCATTGATTTTGAACTGGGCTCTTTTTAAGTGCTATTGTAATGTGTTTAGCAGAGTGGAGTAAAGGAGTGCACTGTATAGCCAGGGGAATAATCTGGTGTCATTTATAAGAGTTTTGTTTAACCCGTTCCTCAGTAGCTTTAAGAGATGAGCATTGCTAACAAAAGCATGAACGGTGAAGTCCCCCTTCAACTACAAGAGGAACTCTGGGCATTGCATGAAAACCACAGGTACAATTTATGCCTAACACATCTTGTGTGGAAAACAAGTGATTTAATTTAAACATCATTTAATGGCTGTGATGGGAATGCATCATGAAAGGAAGACAAACCAGCACGAACATACCTGCCTTGGGAAGGTGCTGACTCTGCTCTGCCTGCTCCTCCTGCCTGCTGAGCTGGGCAGATGTGAGCCCAGCTGAGTGAGGGGTGCCAGAGCTGAGACGGTAAGCTCCAGGCCCTGCTGAGAAGTGGGGCTTCTTAGTCTGGGCTCTGTGCCATGCTACATCAGCTGCCCAGTTTGGGAACTGGGACTGGCTTGTCTGCAGCTGGCACAAGAGGGACACACAAATCTCTCTGGGCAGATGTGGTCGTACTGCACAGAGAGAGGCAAACAGGGTGTGAGCTGCACTGAGTGCTGCACTGCATGCTCCGATTTTGCTAAAAAGGTGAAATCCCGTGTTTTCTGCAGCAGAAAGAGCTAACAAATGCTGTAACCCTAGTTTGACGCCAGCACTTCTGCAAGCCAAAAAAACCCACATGCTACCAATTCATTTCCTGAAGCTTTCCTGTTCCTAACACCTCCCTCAGTACAGAAAGCTTTGGCGTGCTGGAGAATGAGCACGGCACTAACCATCTTTCAGAGACAGGCTTTCATCATGCTTTAATTTAATTAGCTGATGACCTCTGATTTTGATGTTCTCAGCAAAGCACCTGCAGAGTGTCAGGAGGGCTGGAGCACTGTGCCACGCGATTCCAGCTCAGCTTGCGGAGGTGCTGCTGGGCTCTCCTCGCAGCTCCGGGCGATGCAGCTCCTCCGCGGCAGCTTCGGGTGCCACGTGTGGGCTGGGTAGCTGAAGACAAGGCTCCCTCCATCGAGGTGTTTGCTGAGGGGATGTTTTGCTCGCCGCTGTCACAGCAGAGTGGGTGTCTGGGCAAGCATGTTCAGCTAGGCTCGAATCCTTCGTGTGGTTAGCTGGTAGCAAGCACCAGCCTAGTTTGCTCTGAGGGAAATGTAGCAGGGGTGCTGCTGACGAAAATCTCCGTGAGAAGCACGGCTGAGTCACGCAGGCAGCCGGGGCTGTGTGCTCTGCTCCCCACCGCAGGCATCCCACGTGTGGGCAACGCACCGGGGCCACCAGCATGTCCCGGTATCAAGGGCATCCCCGCTCCAGGACCCCAGGCAACCCCACAATGGTCTCTTTGCTGGTGTTTTAAGGCCAGCATTCAGTTCTGGTCAGTGGGAAAATTGACTGTGAATGCCCGCATTTAAAAGCTAAGCAGAGGTCACATCGCTGTGCGTCACCAAAAATCTCTGGAGGGACTGAGGCAGCTTCAAGCCCTCAAAAGAAGGATCTCAGCTTTGCTGTCTGTGACCAGGTGAGCAAAATGCATAACCAGGTGGCCTATGGAAAAATCCCCACTTGTTTATCTGTGTGGGATGGGTAAATTCTACTATAAGGATATGAAGACACAGTAAAGGATGGCACATGGTCTGTGGGGTGTTAGTTGCCCGGGCTGTCTTCTGCCAGAAGAAGATCTGCAAAAGATGATGGAAATTCATTGGGGTCATATAAAGAAGAAGGACATGTAAAAACAGCTGTTGATATGTTAATATCTTTGGAGCTGTACTGGCACATCTCTTCTAACTAAAAGGTCTCTTTACCACACCTAAAATACAGAGCTTCATCATCTCTTTACTACCCTCTGCAGAGGACATTTATGTGCCCAAATACACGTATTAGTGATTTCCACAGCACTCCCATGTGTCTTCCTCCAGCTGGTAACAACAGAGGCTTCCCTGGCTCCTGCTCCACATGGAAGTCTCACCAGCCTTTGGGCGAGGGCTGGGCGAGAGCTGCTGTGAAGGCTCTGCCTCTTCACCGGGGTTGTCCAGGGTCCAGCTCACTCACAGCAGCTTAGTGCATTGCGATGAACTGTCTATCTAACCTGTCACATATTTAAGGCAATTTTAGCTACATTACTGCTATTGCCAAGGCCTCTGGGCAATAGAAATATTTATAAGCGTAGACATGGTAGGAAAGCTAAATGAAATCCCTCAGATAAATGCCTCACTGTCCTGCAAAAGGCAAGATGCCAGGCAGCTCATCTCAGCACTTTGTCCCTTCTCAATTTTTTTTCTGGTCATGTTCATATAAATTTGGGATAGAAATGTGCTCCTGGGTCACACAGTTTTTCACTTTAACAATTGTTTCCATCTCTTATAATGACTTCTTGGATGTAACAGGTGAGTATCAGCCTCGCAAGCTGTAAGTGGGACATTCACTGAAGGTAAATGATGGTTTGTGTTGCTGACAGGCTGTTTAGCTTAGAGTTGCTCAGCGTGGAAAGGAGTGGAGTGAGAGGTCTCAATGAAGCTTTGTAGGAAACTGTGATGGTAATGAAAACTGATCACAGGATCATGGGGTAATTCAAGTTGGAAGGGTCACACCTTTTTCTGACATGGAAATGGGAATCAATCCAATCTGGGCACAAAAGCACATTCTCTTTCTCATGGTGAAAGGCTGTCTTGGTATCCAGTAGCACAAAGAGACAAAAAATGGAGAGGGGAGTTTTTCAAAGAGCAAACATAACCCTTAATAACTAGGAATGGACTGGGACCAAAAAGCCCTATCCAAAAGCCTCCGGAAGAGGAGGGAAAGCAATGCCTGGATGAAAACTGAGAAGCTCAAGCCAATCCTTGTTGCTAACATCTGCAGCCATACAGGCTCAGATAATGGTGTGAGGATAATCGCATTCATGCTGCAGGGTGTAATCTGAGCAGAGGTTGGTAAAGAAACATTTTTTCTTCCCATCCCTGGCACTGCACAGCTGTAGGAAGCTGAGTACATTGCCAGGAATGAGACAGCATCATTATGGATTATCTGTATGATGGCAGTGCCCACAGTTCGCAGAGCTCTCTCCAAACCTCTCAGAAGACCCAGGTCCCACCTTGTAACTCACCGACTCGGAGAAGTTTGTGCAAAGGAGGAACCTCAGCAGCAGAGTGCCACGCTGGTGCTTGGCACACCCACGAACTTGGCTGCCCTTCTGCCCTGCAAGGGCTGGATTCCCATCTCTGAGGCTGCAACAGGTCTGCCAGAGTACGTGGGGGCAAGCTGGCAGGCACACTTGCTCTGAACAGAGTGATATTGAGCCTCAGGCAGCACAGGCAGGGGAGGAAGGGTTTCAAGGGTTACTTCTAGACATCATTAACACTAAGAGAGAGGTAGGGTAGCTGCAGTCCTGGCCAGTGTAATATCTTCTTCAAGAAGCATATATTAGCTGCTTTTCCCTTTTCCTCCTTGCTGCTGATTGCTGCGGATAAGCAGTTCCCACACCTCCTTGTGCCTGTATGCAGCAGCCGTGCACAGGGTAAGATGTTTGAAGCAACATTGCACAAACCCATCTTGGTTCTTACCTTAGGCAAAGCTTGTTTGCAAATCCTAATTCCCCAAATTCAAGAGGAGTATGTGGGATGGTTTGGGCCCCTCTCTAACACCATTTGCATGTACTTACTAAACGTAGGCTTTGGGCTCTGAGTCGCAATCAGATTGCTGTATTTAGCTGCAGTAACTGTCTAACACTACGGCAAATGCAGAGTTATGTGATGCATCTTAGTGAAAGAAGATTAAGCACAACTGCTTCACCTTCTTGTAGGGATGGGCTAAGGGCAGGCACGTGGGCAGATGCCAAGAGGAAGGCAATATGCAGAAACCTGGCTGTGAGTCCCTGCCTGCTGCTCTGGTTGCAATCAGAATGGTAATGCACATCGCAGGCTGCCTGGAATGGATCCAGGTACCTCGTATGGGCTTGATTTTCCAGGGGAGGAGGAATCCCTGTCAAATCTGGGCTGAGGTGTCGTGCCAAAAACACGGTAGCTGGAGATTGCAAGGCAGAGGAACTCGTAAAGTGCACTCATAAACTTTTAATGTGAGGCTGCTGGCAAGGTACAAGCTGCAGCACGAGCAGGGGACCGTGGCGTAGTAAGGCAGCAGGAAAGCTCCTCGTTCTTTCAATCCCTCCAGATTTGAGCGGGGCCAAGAGGACAGCTTCATTATGGAGATCGCCGACATCGCACCCCTGAGGAAGATGAGGATCCGGACGGACGGGAAGGGGACGCGCCCACACTGGTTCCTGGAAAGGGTAACGCGCCTCTCATCGTGTCTCCTCATGCATCTCTTGTGTTGAAGTCTCTTTGCACTTGAGAAACAGGAGAAAGACAGCAAAACACTCACTTTTATTCATTTCCTGCCTTTTTTCTATTCATTTTCTCATTATTTTTTTCCTGCAGGAATTCAGTCCAAAAAAGGGGGAGCAAGGGCGAAGCAGCTCTGTACAGCTGTTCTGCAGGCTTTGCTGGTAGACTCTGCTTCCCTGCAAAAGGGCCTTGGCTTGCCACCAGGCACCTGCACTATTTTCTGGTCCTGGTGTTTTATCCCCAGCTCTGCAGTCCCCTGCCCTGCTCTGACCCCATGGGAGAGTGGTTACCCCTCTGCCAGGCAGTCTGGGCAGGGTGGGAAATGTCCAAATAATCCATCCTTTCAGGCAAATTTCTCTCTCCCTTTCCTTTCTTCTAACATGCAGGCCAATTTCTTTCCTTTCCTGTTCATAAAAGCAAAGTGTCATTTTCTTCCTGAGTTTTGAATACAGCATGCAAAATGGCTCCGACTGCTTCTGCTGATTGTATTTTTCCCTGGTGTCCTATCTTGCAAAAAAGCTCTGCGCTTGCCTTTATCTTCTCTACCCAACTACCAGCTCCATGTAAACAGCACTTATGTTTGGGTAGTAAAATGTAGTTTCCTTGTTATGGGCCCTATAATTGCATTTCTAAGATAGAGATAGAGTAACGTGCCAATTCCACACAATCAGAAGTCATTAAGGGAGGAAGGCATCTCTGCCACGTTTATTTAGCTTGCTGTTTATGGAGCAGATATCCTGCTGGATTGCTGTAGCTTAACTTTTTGATAAGAATGGGTAAAAACCCAATGACCTACCCCATGGCCAGGAAGAATAGTACACTTCTTTCTTTTTCTTTTTCTTTTTTTAAATTGTATCCTTTATCCTTTTGGCTATTCTGAAGTCTTTCATTTTCCCATAAATAATACATTTCTAAACACTGGTCCTAGGGGTGGCCCCCAGTTTCCAGTTCAGTGATGAATTGCTGTTCACCTACCACCGTCTACAAAGCTTTGCTTTTTGAATATTACCATTTCTAACTTCGTTCGTAGTGACTCTTGTGCAGCTTTCCAAAGCAGTAGGCCTTCAGCATATGTCTTCCAAATAGATGCCACAGACACGTTTTTCTCCCTGCGGCTGCGGAATAACTCAATCTGTTCTCTGATTTGATTCTGTCATCTTGGTCAAGCTCCCTTGTACCTTCTCCTGAGTTTTATAAATTGTATTCATATAAAATGAAATCATATAAAGCTAATTCACCCGGGAGCATTCCAGGTCGTGTATTAGCAATGGCTCAAAGGCAAGGGACGGCAGCTCTAGGGGCAGGTAGCATATCCCATGTTCCTCTCGCCAGCTCTGTCCAGCTGTTCCAACACCTCAACCTGCTGGAACCCACCCAAAGTGAGGCTTTCCTAGAGATGTGGGCAAAACATACTCTCGTTTGGACACAGCTGATGGTTTTATAGCCCTCTGATAGCTGTACAGAAGCAACTGGTGGACCACTCATGCAACTCTCGGAGAAAAAGGTTTTAGAAACTTTTGAAAACTGTACCTGTAGTTTGTTTTTCTTAGAGAAATAGAGGATCTCATCGCTCCAGTGATACGTAGAGAACTTCATTTATTAGTTTTCATTCCCACCTTCCCTGCGAAGGTAAACACAGCATTGGCATTTGCAGGCAGCGAGTTGGGACAGGAGCGCTGAGGAGGAGGGGAGGGAAGATTTGTGTTCCCTGATTTGTATTCCAGCCTTGAAAACTTATGTAGCTTGGTGTGACATGAAAACTGATCTAAGCCCATTTCCATTTCTGTCAAAAGTGCATATTAAAACTGCATAATGAAATACTTGTGGGGGTAGTGCTAAACTCTCAGACAGATGGTTCACAGTTAGTGCTAACTAGCACAGTGAAATGAGAAGCTAGATTAAGCTATCAACCCCGTAATTAACCATTTGTTGCTCCATTTATCTACAGGATATTCTCAGTTTTCTTGTTCTATTAAAATAACAATAAATGATCTTTTAAATTCTCTTTGGTCTTTTTGTACACTATTTGCTGGCTATAATTTATACTGCTTTTAGTTTACCAGAAATAGAAGTGCATAAATACCAATTAAAATGCATGAATTATCAATGATGCTGTACACAGCCAAAAGATTCAATTTACAAACAGAGAAGTAGTCATATATTCTTTTTTTTTTTTTTTCTGTCTAGATAAAATACATTGAAATTTCATTCAGAATCTCAGTAAAGCAATGAACATGGAGCCAAAGACTCCAACTGCACCAAAAGCGGCAATAAGATTTAAATGCCGATACTTAATCTATGGGAGGGAACACAATTTGATTAGTGATGTGCCTGGCCAGAGTGAATACTTTAGGTTATTGCTATTATTGCTACAGCTACTTATGTCTATGTACATCGTATGACGTTTTGTAGAAGTGGTGCCACGCTTTGCAAACAGAAAACCCCTCCGCCCAAACACTGCCCTTTGACGAGCTGCAGCACGCACAGAAATGTGCTGAAAGCTCTCCAAAGCTGAGCAAGTTTCTGATCTCACCGCTGCTGGGAGAGACACGGAGTTTGGATGGTATTTCCCTCTGACCCATTGCTGAGCCTCGTGTTCTGACACATCAAGCTATGACAACACCGCTTGGTGTTTCTGAAAATAATAATAATAATAATAATAAAATAATAATAATAAAAGCAGAGAATAGGTGACTTCTAACTCGGGGACATTGAAATCCTTGCTTGGAAAGCTCCTCCTGGGCCAGCCGCTTCCTCAGGCCACGTGGTGATTTCACCTGCTGCCCGGTGCCTTAGACAGGGAGTTGAAAACTAGGAATGAGAAGGGATGAGAGCTTTCCGAACGAAGTAACAGGAACTGTCAGACTTGAATTCTGCAGAGCTGGTTCCCTTGGCATTTTAATGTTACTTCGTGCTGTCAAAGCCAGGCAGATAAGAAGCGCTCTTAATGAAGCACTAATTGCATTGCATTCAAACGTCACCAATAATCCTGAATGTGGGACTTTGTCTTTATTCTCTTCTTTTTCCTTTATATGAAGGAGATTAAGAGAATTTGAGACAATTCATTATAGCTGAAGCTGATTGTTGTTCTTTGCCACAAAGCCTTTCTGTTTTACAATCAGAGGACCCTGTCTTTCAGTGAAGACTAATGACATGCAGCAGGACCATAAAAAAGTGTGGTTGAGTCTTTAAAGATGAAATCCAGGACCTACTTATTTTGGTGTTAGCGGGGTGTGAACCTCTGGGGAGCATATTTTTTATTGCAGCCTGGAGAAGCCTGGCTAGAGGTAAATCAAATGAATGGACATGTCAAACCTTCCCGTTACAGCATACAACACACTATTAATTTCAAGTTGCTGGCTTAAAGTTCCTGGCAGCTGCAATATTTGCTCAGCTACAAAGCAAATTATCAGCATTTTATTCATACACACTGCTCCCTCTTTCTTTTCATGTTTTATAGGTGTTCTACAGCCCAGTTAAAATCCATGCATAATCAGCGATAATGCTTAAGCTTAAAAGTATGCAGGATGTCCACAGTGAGTTCTCGGTATCCTAAAATAATAGTTTATATGAAAGCATGACCCCCATCATCCAAATCACAATCCTGCATCAGCCTGTGTGTGTGCAGGGTATCTCCTTCTAGGATGGGGTTCATTTTTGTGCCCTTTTAGTCACTGAAAAGCTACAGTCAGCTTTTGAATTTTCTACCAAACTATTTAGACCTCTTGTAGTCAGCAGGGAGACATCTGAGGGAGGAGGGGTCCTTGAATGGCCATTTACCTGCCCCAGCTTGGACAGCAGCACAGGAGCAATGTTCTAGGGCTGGACACCCGTGCTAGGTCAGATAGCAACAGAGCCACACCGGGATTTAGCAGCCAGCTGCCACAGGCCTCCTGTTCCCTGTGTGCCCCCTTTAAGTATTTAGGTCATTTTAGTAGCCAGACGGTTTTCCCTAGACAGCATCTGGAGCACCAGGCGGGTGTGAGATTATTCCATGTGAGATTATTCATGGTTCAAATTTGCAACTTGGAGCCAAAGTGAAGTTTCCAGGCTGGACTCCCAAGAGGATGCAGTCGTGGTTCATACACCTGTGAGAGAGGAGTCCTCCTTCTGCTCTGTACCCCAGCAGAGGGGCCTCGGCCAGGCTGGAGGAGACCTGAGGTGGTGAGACCAGGAGGGCACCTGGGGCAAAGCCGGGGTTTGAGTCAACATCTCTTGGCTCACAGAGCAGTTCTCTGACCACAAGTAATGTCACTGGCTGTGAACAAGCATCCTTTTAGAAAAGTAGGGAGGCTTCAACCGTTCAAAATATCCTGTGGCTCTGGGGTGAAGGTGCTGGGTGGTGGATCCCTGCTAGCATCAGGCAGAGAGAAAACCCCATATGAGTGTCCTACCCACAGAACTGAACTGCTTCAGTTTCAGAGCAGCTTCTGCTCTCCTTATTTTTTATTTTTTTTATAACCTGGAACACTATTATTTTTTTGATCTACTGAAGGCTCTAGCAAAGCTTAGCTGGGGTCAGCAGAAGGCCATAGACTGGGACAGATGCAGTTTGAGGACAGAATTTAAGTATATTTTCTCTTAAGTTTTTTAAGTTTCTTAGGCTGAGATATGAGAATGTAGCAGGCAACAAAGGCAGTCAAGGGCTGAACCCCACGACATGCTAGGAGAGGCTAAGGTAGATCAGGCTTTTAAGCCTTGAGAAGAAAAGGCAAAGGGAGGACCAAAATGCAGAGTTCTGTTGCTTGAAGAGAGGGCACAAAGGCAGAGAATTCAGTCTCAGAGGAGGGCAGCAAAAGGGCATGAGGCAAGGGACACAAATTGCAGCAAGGAAAATCCTGGTCGGATACAAGGAGAAGTCTTCACAATGAGACTTGTGGAGCCTTGGGATGGGGTCCAGAGTGCTGGGGAACCTCTGATCTTGAAGATTTTCAAAACTCAGTTGGACATGGCCTTGGAGCAGCAGGTGGGACTAGACACCCATTTAACTTAACTCTCCCCAGTTCCATGATTCTTCTCTTCCTAATATTGTGCCACACTTTACTGATGTGTCTTTCCACGGCCTTTGCAGAGATGTGCATTGCAAGATATTGTTTCCTGATGCACTGCTTCACTTATGTATGGTCTCTGTTTCTGTCAGATGGTAACACAAATTGTACTTTCCATCCCTGTGTACTCTCTTTGCTCCAGCTCCCCCAGTTTAGTGACAAGTTACTGCCAGAGTTTTGCTGTAGGCAAGGGCAATGCCTTTTTCCCAGTCGACTTACACTCTGCAGAAGCCCAGTTTGACCAAGACATGGAAAGGCGGGTATTTTATTTGCCATTTGCTGGAGAGTCTCTCTTCCTTGTTCTAAATAAGTCCTTATTCTGTTCTTATCACCACAGCATCTGAGCTCCTGCCAGGGACACATGAGGCAGGATGACTAATATCTGTTGCATGCTGTTTGTTCTGTCACCTTTTCCCAGAGGGAAAAGCGTGTGAAAGCATTAAGTACTCCTGGCCTAATTTTTCCCTGTGCATTTCCTTAACTTGTTTGGGGTTGGTTTCACATATCTCTACAAAGATTGCTGTGTGTTTGCACAGGAGAGACAGGTGAAAGAAAGGTACCACGTACTTCAGGGAGAGCTTAATGAGTTTTTTTTTTTTTTTAATCTTCACAGATAGTCATGAAGAACCTGACTAATCAAGAAGTGGCCACATTTACTTATGGTGAATGGCTGTCAAAGGTGAAAAATGCCACGGGCAGTCTTGTGTGTGAGATGCCAGCCATGATAAACGACGAGCAGATGATGGAGGACACAACGTACACTATTCAGGTTAAAACCAGTGATATTGGAGGTATGTCCATGGTGGATATTTTATGAATTTTCTGGTATGAAGCTCAATTTTTAGCAATGGAAAACGTCTCCTGATTAATTAGAAGCTATGTTACGAAAAGTATAAACTAACCCTGCTGTGCTGGAAGAGTCATTTTGGCTGTCTGTTCATTTTAGCAATGTTACTCTATGGGATTTCTCATTTGAGCAGTGAAATGTTTAGACACAAAGTCTAGATTTGACTCTTCACTGTTTCCTTTGAAGAAATCTTAATCATAAGTTATTGCCAGACCATTTTGCGATGGTCAGGAGCCCCCTTTTCCTTTTTGGCCAGGTCCAGTTTTAGGCATTGGAATGGGCTGCCCAGGGACGTGGTTGAGTCACCATCCTTGGAGTTCTTTAAAAGACGTTTAGATGTAGAGCTTGGTGATATGGTTTAGTGGAGGACTTGTTAGTGTTAGGTCAGAGGTTGGACTGGGTGATCTTGGAGGTCTCTTACAACCTAGGTGATTCTGTGATCCTAATGACCACATAGGGTGGACGAACAGGCTAATGTCAAAGCTTTTGGGCTCTGGATTTTTGGTTGGCACCCTCGCCTTTGTCCAAAGAGGACAGCAGTAATTCACCCTCCCTTTTTATGTGAATTGAAACCATTTATTCCTAGCCATGAAAAAGCATCCCCAAATACATATAGAAGAGGTAAAAAACAGCAGAGCTTCAAGAACTAAGAAATGGGATTTGTGTGTCATTTCCTGGGATCACTGCCTCTTTTCATGAGAACTTCTGTCAGGTTGCTGAGTGAAAGCTACAGCCATGTACACAATTGCCTCACGCCAGCCTGGGGCATGTTGCACATTATCTTGCTGAGAACTTGTCTGAAATGTTGACCCTCTAAGGGTATTCTGCCACACCAGTTCACACATCACCTCCTGATCTCCACCCCTCTCTTTATCTTCTCCCTCTCTCTCTTTTAAATATACCAGTGGTATTTTATGCGGCTTGTGAGGTTTTATCTGAGAACATCAATATTCCCCTGGCAAAGTGTCTTTGTGCCACCTCACCATTTTTTATCTATCTGTCTATCTGCTCTGCCTGCTGCTTGCCTGAAAAACATGTAGTGAAATACTAAAAACAAAAGAGAGGAAGACTTGCTTATGTATCTGGCAATCCATCTAGTATAACAGTAGATCTTTCTGTGACCTTTCTGTGAAATTCAGCCCTAGCACACAAAGGCGATAGAAATGGAAACGAGAGGAGAATGGAAGATGACAGCAACAGGAGACAGATCTGCCCTTCCCGTTGAATGAGGGATGACGGGTATTAATCAGGAAGCATTTTATTTCATTATGAGCAGCGACAACCAGTAGGAAGGAGCAGGTTACAGAGAGATTTCAGAGAGTCTGTTTATGATTAGATCATACAGCTCTCTGACACAGTGCTGAACTTTATCCAGCTTATCTAAAGAGGGTACAAGTCATGAACCATCTCCCCTCTTTGATCATTATGTATTCCACGATTACTCCTGGTTCGACCAATTGAGGAGGAAAGACCTTTTATCCTTGACAGTCAGTTTAAACATGTTATATCACTTCCTGACATGCTGATATTGTCTAGGGACAGCAATACTCCACTGTGGATAGAATCAACAGCGTTTATTTCTAGGTAGAAAGTTTTTCTCTGCAATTGCTTTCAACTTTCCAGTCCATCAGAGACAATGAAAAAAAAAAAAAAATAAAGAAAAAAAGAGAGAGAGAGAGTAGGATTTGTCACTCCAAAATTTTTACTTCTGATCTTAACTCCTTCTAGGCTAAAGTCTTTCTGGCCAATTCATGCAGGAGAGGATTCTTAGGTGGGCTGGAGCATCCTCTGGAGTATCCTTCTCACTCCATCAGATTCAGACAAAGGCAAGACAACTAAGCTGGACTAGATGGATAAAGTTGGGGAAATTAATCCCACCAAAACTGTCCTGCAACAAACTTGAAACAGCAGTCATTTCCTCTCCACCATGTACCATTAACACAATAGCAGTCCTGTTTCACTTTTTCTTCAAAAGAAACCCTTTGAGTTACAGTTTGGCTTTCCAGAAGTCATTTACCTTGGATGATCACATAACATACAGAGGCTGTATCTGTGAAAATCTCATCCTGCAAACAGAATAACTCCTGTCTCAAAGTTCAAAGGCTGCCAGCTGTACCTCAGATGGCAGCTCTCAGAATACACACAGATAAGGGGAGAAGGGCTTGTTACAGCAGGCACATCCTAAGCCAGGTGGGAAATCCTTGGTTTAAACCAAGATCTGGATTTACTGTTGATCTTTTAAGAGAAGTACAACACAATCTCATTTTCTTCAAGGTGTGGCCCACAGATAGAGCTGGAGCACATGAAATGGCACAGAAATTTCCTCACCATTTAGTTTTGACTTACACAGCCTTTCTGTGCTCTATATGCAGGCATCATACACATGGTAATGCAATAAAGACCAAGGAAGAATAAATACTGCTTTCTCATTTTCCAAGCATTAACGAAGCAGGAGGTTTTTATCTCTGCTGTTATAAGATTAATTAGTATGTTGTCAGCTCAGCTACAACCTACAAATTACATAATTTAAGACAGTTGGTGTCAGTTCCTAGTGCTTTATCCAAGTCCCCGTTAAGTCAAAAGAAGGACATTCTTTGGCCTCAGAAAGCTATGACTCAAATCCAGTTTGGTTAAAAACTATGCAGCTGCTCAGTAAGAATCATAAAATCAAAGGCACTTTTGTTGGAAGGGGCCTCTGGAGGTTATATAATCCAGTTTTCACCTCAAAACACCATTGCCAGCACTGGGCTGGATGGACCGAGGTTCTGCCTGTCTGATCTTGGACACCTCCAAGGATGGTGCTGCCACCACCTCCCCAGACACCAGTTCCAGACTACACCGTTTTCCTAACAAAGATTTTTCTCCTAATGCTCAGTCTGAACCTCCCCAGCTGCAATCTGTGGCTGTGGCTCCTTGGGGTATGTCTGACATCTCCACAGATCCTGGCCCTGTCATCGTTTTATTGCTCCCTCTACATGGTCACAGGGTCCTTGTTCACCTGCGCCAGCTCATCTCCCTTGGCCTCTCCTCACAGCCATGTGTCCCAGCACCCATCCATTTTGGCAACCGTCTGCTGGGCCCTCCCTGCTGTCCCCATGTCCCCCTTGACCTGGGGACCCAAACTGACACAATGGTGTACGTGGGGGCTTCTCAGCACTGAGCAAAAGAAGATCTTTCCTTCAGCAACTGGTCACTCCTCCTGATGTAGCCCAATTTATGGTTTGTATTGAACACTGAGAACAGGTTTTAGTTGTAGAGGACCTCTGGGCCCTCTTCAACTTCCCAGCACACCCATGTGCAGAGGTTTTTCCAACCCAGATGCAGAACTTTGCATTTCTCTTTGCTGAACTTTGTGAGGTTTCTGCTTGCCTGGTCCTCAAGTTTCTCAGGGTCCATTTGGGTTGGAGTTCTGCCATACAGCATGTCACTCACTGCCCCAGATTTAATGTCATCTGCAAATCTGAGGATACACTGTCATCGTTTAGTGTGTTGGCAATGAAGTTCGTTGATAGAGACCCCCATATTGACCCCTGAGCTATTGCACTCATTGCCAGCTAAAGCCTGTGCAGTCACAGGGCCTTCATCCCTTCATTTGTCAAAATTGTTACAGTTCCTAAGTGTGCCTGATGCTTCCTGGAATTAAAATAAAAAAAAAATAAAAATAAAAAAAAGGGTGGAGGGGTGGGGGGTGGGGGAGTGTGGCAGGAGAGAGAGAGACCAAAATAGGTGAAATGTACATTGATTCAGCAATTTCTGTTCTTTTCTTCCCCATCTCTTGCTAATTGCTTGTGAGGGAAATGTCACGGCATGAGGCCTCCATAAGCTTCTTCCTGCTGGGAAGATTTTGCTAAGAAATGGTTGGTTCTGTGCTTTTTGAGACCTGGCATTAATTGGGAGCCTGCTCCTTGTAAGGAAATGGACTTCAGTTTGCTTTGTCCCTCACCTCAGCAAGCTTTAGGATCATAAAAGGTACTGCCAGATGAACTGCCTGAATCCCTGACATTTTATCTTCCTTCTTAAGTTATTTCTAGGGAACTGTTGAAAATTAGCCCCAATTTAACATACAGAATTTTTCATGTGGACATCAAATGTTGCATTACCTTTTGTCCATATGGCCCTCCCCCCACCTTTTTTTTTTTTTTATTTTAGATTTTTTTCAGTCCTATAAGAAAAGTGGTGATTTCTTCCTAATTTAAGTATTCCAATGATTATCCTAAAGAAGTGTTAGCTTTGTCTGAAAGTTTTCAGCCACCCTGACTTTGTCTCTGCATTGTGTTTTGAATGGAGCTGTGGGAAATATTGTCTGTGTGGCCCAAAGTGGATTTAAAATACAGTTGTATAAGAAAGGTTTGGCAAGCACTTAGAGTTTTCAAAGCTAGGATATCCAAACAAGGGCAGCAGACACTGACTTTCTTTGTAAACCAGATTTGGGTTTGATGATCTTATTTTTAATTGCTAAAATTTAAGGGCCTCGGTTCTGACATACCGATGAACATCTGCCCACAGGGAGTCAAGTTTCTTTCTATGAATCTGCTTCCCTATTGTGGCATCAAAAATAAAAAGGAATAAGATGGTAGTTCATAATTTTGGTCAGATTTTAAATAGTACCCTGTAAAACTATGGTAATGCCTTCAGCTAAAATATTCCCAAGGTCATTTCAGGTGGTGGTATAGACTACAGAAATTATGAAAGTTGACAACATTTCTGTTTTCTTCTGCAAAATATGGGCATTAATGGGTATATGAAGTTCAACATCAGGTAATAAAGATCATCTCTTAATGTATTGTCCATACATGTACATGAGAAAGGCTGGAAGTTCTGTGAGAAAAGGGGACTTTTTACATTGGTTCAATTTGGACAATATTTTGAGAAAAGGGAATATAGGAGAAGGCTTATGGGAGAGGGAATGGGGGAGCAGGCCTCAGAATGCCACAGTGGTTTGGCTGATCATCTGCATTCTGCTTTTAAATCCATCAGGATTGTAAATACCTGTGCTTTCTATTAGTGCCGTTACCATCACATTCACCATACCTTGACCACAAGACAAAGTGTTGCAGCTATATTTGGGGGACAGGATCCAAGGGCTGGCTTGTTAGATACCATGGGGTGTCCTCCTTGCAGGATCCTGCACAGATTCACTGAAATTTGCTGTCTGTGCCTGGAGAAACCCGAGCATCACTGCAGCCCACTCCAGGCTGCCTTTGATGCCTCCCTTTCCACACGTTTGTTGGCAGGGCAGCTCGTGACGGTGTGCCTTGCTCTGTCTTCCAGGAGCAGGCACAGATGCCAACGTGTCCTTGGTTCTGTTTGGGGAGAACGGGGACAGCGGGATCCTTGCCCTGAAGGAGTCCAACAAGTCCAACAAGTTCGAGAGGAACCAGATGGACGAATTCAACTTCTCCGACATGCTGAGCCTGGGAGACCTCTGCAAAGTGCGGATCTGGCACGACAACAAAGGTCAGGGCTGTGGCACGGGGTCTGGGACAGCCTGCCAAGAGGGGAAGCCACCTTGGTGGCCATGGGGCGGGCTGAGGGCACTGTTCCCAGCTCGGCTGCAGACTGGGTAACCTCAAGGATTTTCCTTGGACCCTGTGTCCCAGCTCGTCTAGACACGTGCTCTTCATGCCTGAGTCTGTCTCCTGTGCTGGTGTAGGATCTGCTCGAACACGTCCCCATCTTCCCTCAGAGCACACAGCCAATGCTGCAGCACAGATAATGATATCTCCTCCAAAGCACAGGCATCCAGCCTTCTATCCCAACACAGCAGCTCCTTTTAATGAAATACTTTTGTCACAGGCCAGTATGGCACTTTTCTCACAATTTAATGCTCTCTGCCTGACACTGACACATGGGGTAATGCAGCCTGACATAGCACGGTGAGCTTTGGAAGATAGAAATAAAGATCTCTGTCTGTCTTTATTAAAATCAGTACATCATACAGTGGGTGTGCAGTGCCCTGCTGAGAGAGATGCTGATGTCTCCCTGGTGCTGGACACCCTACCTGGTTTCACAAAGAGCAGCAGTGCCTGGTACCGCTGTCATAGTCACTTGTGGTGTTGTTCAGGTACCAGGCGGCATCTCGTAACAAATACATCAACCACGCTGCTGTGATGACATCTCATCTCATCTCATCCCTGCCCAGCTGGTTTCTTTGTCCAAAGGAGGTGATTTTGATTTAACAGTGAATGGGTTGCCAATGGCAGGCCCTTCCTGCAGCCCAAAGGTAAAGCTGGATGGCTCCCACAGACCCTCCGAGTCAGTGTTAACTAGGTGGTTTGAGAGCTGGTTCTACCTGATTTTAGTTGCATAAATGCTTATTTCTTTGAATCCGCTCTTTAGATGCTGAAATGGAAAGGGCTATTGAAATCCCCACTGGGGTTTTAGCTCAGCAAACAGGCATCTCTGCAGTTGCAGGGGTGGTTTCGAAGTCGTTCTGAGAGCAGCACGAAACCACCATGGACTTGCAGATTCCTCTTTAAATATATTACCAGCTAAAATTTCCACAGTGAGAGCATTTTCCTCAGGAGACCTCATGGCTCCCAGTGGTCGATCATGCAAACAGAATGAAATATACCGAACAGATCTGAGCTGAACCTCAAGGCTCAGGCACATGAACGGGCTGGGACGTAGGAAGGCAAGGACTCGGTCATTCCAAGGGGCTGTCGAGCCCAGCAGCTGTTTCCAACATCAGCCATCACAGGCTGTCTGAGGAAGGGGAGAAACTGAGCAACCTCATCCTCCACATCTCACTCTGGATCCCTTTGGTCGTCTCCTGCACTGGTTATCATTTTTGTCCATTAAAGTGCAGTGAATTTTCTCATTCACGTGCTTGTCCAGACTCTGCAGGAGACATTTAGCACCCATGGCAGTGAGTCCCATGGGTCTGCTTGTTGCTCTGTGGTGAGCAAGTTCTCTATCTTGCATGGAGCACCTGCTGCCTTTTCCTTCTTGCACGAGTGATCATGGTTCACCTTCTCCTTGCCACTGGGGATTTTATTGTCACACTCTCTGGAGCTACCACTTTGCAGCTGAGCTATGGTAATTGCTTTTTACATGCTCTTGGTTGGTGGCAAAGGGAGCTAGCAGAGCTTACCCCTGGGCTAAGCAGTAAATAGTCTCAATTAGTTTAATTTTGCTGTTGGCTAAGTTTGTAGCCAGAGAGTCACCACAAAACAGCTAAAATAGTAAACCATGTGTCCAGAATCTGGAAAAATAACTCATGTTTATGAATATAAGTACACTTTGCAACCTCATGTTCTCTTTCCTCATTTCCTTCGTATCTCTGTTTTCCATTTATAAATAATATTTAATAGGGATTTTACCAGACCTAGCTGACTGTGGGGTTAAGCCTTGCACAAACAATGTGCTCAGGTTTTGTTCAGCATAAATGTAGTTGTTTTTCCCCTGGGTGAGGAGGACAACTGTAGTTTAAGTTATAACATATGTTGTCTTCATTGTTCTTGCATTAGTCATGTGAAAGGCATATCCTATCTACAGCTTCACACAATGAAGCATGACAGTTTGTTGGGTGTGTAGAGTATTTATTACTGCTGGGATCCCAGGCTGGAGCTGTCCTTTGCATACATACCTGCTCTCTCCATATAATTTATATAGAATGGCTTTGCCACTGGTTAGAAATTCCTGGCTCCATTTTTTTTGGAAAGGAATAGAGAAGTCAGGGATCAAGGATCATGTATGGTTTTCATCAGATGCTTTGGGGAACTTTGGGTATTAAACAAAAATATGCTTATATTTATCATTACTTTCAAACATCAGATTTTGTTCATTCTTTCCTTTTTTTTTTTCTGTTCTGGCCTAAATGATTCTGACAATGTTCTGTGGAAAACTCAGCCTCACACTGGACTACCCCATTGCTCCTCACAGGCTGCATACTTGGATGTAGATGATGTTCGTCCCCTAAATTTCTTTATATCAATTATGTTAGGATATATCATATATGTCAATTATATTATGATATATATATTAACCTTAATGGCAGCATCAGCTTGTTTTGTCTCACACTAGGTGCTACTAGTCTAGCCCATGGGCCAGTTAAGGGAACAGCTAAGCAATGCCTTCTTTTCCTTTTAAAAATACTGTGGTCCCAGCAATAAGTCAACAAGGTGGCCCCCATTTGGGGGTAAAATGCACCTAAATGTCTTGCCTAAGGGGGCCGTTTGCCATGAAATCCAGCTCAGCATCCACCCCCATCAGGGAAGTTTGGCTGCAGTGGGTATGCCAGCAGTTCACACCCCCCTTTTGTTTATCGTTTCACTGAAATTTGACTGTACTGGTGTTCAAAGTTGAAGAGACAGTAATTGCAGTGGCAAAGGCTGTCAGGAGGTCTTTAAAACATAAACACTGCGTTTGTCTGCTCAGGAGAAGCATGTCAGAGTACTAGTTTTTATAGTCCCACTTTAATGTTTTTAAATGTCACTTTCCCCACCAAAACCACAGAGTGGCACCTCTGTGTGAGACGTAAAGCAGGAAAGAAGCCCCCATCTAATTCCTCCCACTCCAGTAAGATTGCGTAGGGAGGATGTCGGTGCTCGTTTGAAAACAGGCTGCTTAGAGACTTGGCAACTGCAGTTCCAAGGAACTTGTTCCTGATTTTTTCAGATGTTTAGAGCTCACCAGCAAGAGCCTGGTAACAGTGAACTGATGTGAATGAAATTTAGTTTTGTTTTGCTCCGTGTCTTTTCATCCTGCCCTTGTTCACTTTGAGATACTGATGTTCAATCTAATATATTTAGACTCCCTGAGCAAATTTAATCATTTCCAGCCTCCCAATCTCCTGATCTCAGATAGGCACTATGTATTTTCTCATATCTCAGTTCATTTACTTCTACATTTATGCAAGATCAGTATCTGTAGGTCTGTAGAAATGCTGGCTTTCTAAATGTAGGTCTCATTTTTTTCCCCTCCTGTTTAAGGACTAAATCACCATTCTGGTAGAACAGCTTAAAGTTTCACAGTATCTCAGTAATGAAATTATTTAGCTATAAAAGGTTTTTGGTGTTGTTTTGCCATTTTCTCTTTGCAACAAGGAGTTGTGGGAAATGTGGATTTAGCTCCCTCATCTGCCTGAGTAGATCTGAACCCAGACGATAAACAGTCTTTCTAAAGTCATTAATTTCAGATTCTTGATTATCTCAGTTGCCATCAGCCAAGGGGAGCCAGGAACAGTCTAATTATGGATAAACCAGGCTTCTCTGTGTTATTATAAAAGCAAAGATAGAAGCAAATAACCAGGTTATGCAGCCCAACTCCTTCTTTGCCTCAACAGGGCCCTTCTTTCAATTACACCAACTGCAATGACATTGTCTAATTGAGTTTTAAATAGCCTAACTGCCCCAATGACTCATTTGGGTGGATCTTCCAAAGAAGGAAGCATCTTATTCCCCTTTCTTGAGCTGAATGCAATAGGGGAATGTTAGTACGCCCTTGGTTTTCATTTTCTTTCTCTCAAGGAACTGCCTTTTTCAGGAGCAATGTATAGGACCAGGTCTTAAATTGCCCAGGCCATGAACTCCTAGCACACTGCACATCCAGAGATATGTTTCTGCAATTCAAAGACATGATTCCAAGCCCTTTGGGTACTGGTAGAGCATAAATTATTAAAAGAAACTTATAGAGCTGCTTTTCTGCTCTCTATAAAGATTGGCTCACCTATCAGACTGGAAAAGGTCTTTTTAAGCCCTCTTCTCAGAGCTTGCCTGTTCTTTCATAAACTCAGCTGATCCTTGGGGCAGGTTTGTTTAACAGTTTCTGCTTTAAGTAAAAAATAAGAGGAAGAGAGACAGATACATAGAGCTGCTTGAGGAGAGGAGGCTGCTCCATCCCACCTGTTTTACTGATGGCTCAGTAGAGAGGAAGGCAACTTCAAACTCTACGTACTTCTGCATGGATTCAGGTCAACTCCTTAGACAAGACATAACGGGGTCTACAAACTACAGACCTGTGGCATGCCAGCAACCATGCTGTGGCTGCTCAGTCCCAGAGACTGGCCAAATCCATCCTCAGTCCTCGGCATATGCCCTTCAGAGCTTTCCTGTAGGTGCCATGTGCCTTCCTGTCTCTTCAAAGGCAGGCGTCTTCCCTACACTCAACTGTTTTATCACAGAGATGTGCTACAGTCATTACAGCAGAAACATAGGTCACGGCAGAAACCTCATAGTCCAGAGTTGACATAAAATAAAAAAAAAAAAAAAGAAAATAAAAGATGTAAGCAAACAAAACATCAGATCTGGAGAGAAGGCAAGGACTTCAGTGTTGACCTTGCACAGTCATGCATTTCATCCCAATTTCCTGTAACCCTTCACTACAAAATTGAAAGAGCCCACAGGGCCAACCAGTAGCTGTAAAATTATCAATTCCATAAAAGCTTCCCTTTGCTACAAGCCACCTTTGCTCCTCTTGGTGACAAATTATCCTACACCCTTGTTAAATGCTTTTGCATCAAGTATGCTTCAACAAAACGTGAAATATGCTTCAATCACAAGAATATGCTCTGAGAAACTGTTATGTCTTCACTCTGAGCTGTTAAGTGTTTTTGCACAGGAGTAGTTTGTCAGTAAGATGTGTGGGTTTTTTGTTGTTGTTGTTAGTGTTTTTTTTTTTTTTTTCTGAGAGTAATTTACTGATGCTTTTGCCCTGAGTCAAATCCCAGACTGAACAAGTTGCACAGAAAACATGGGTGGGGGGCAGGGAACCTACTTTCTAAAACTGTCCTGAGTGTTAAGCCTTTGCTTTGTGTGAGGTTGCGTGAGGTTTTGCATTGCCTGTCTGCTCTGATGAGAAACGTTGTGGTGTGAACTAACACGATCCTCAAGGAGAAATACACAAATGCATCTATTATCTATTTTTATTCTGCCACTGTCTTGCAGAATGACCTTGCGTAAATCACATCCCTGTACCTAATTTTCAATTATGTAAATTGGGGATAAAAATTATTCACCTTCATAAGGTGTTTTGAGATGTACCGATGCAGAGCTAGATGTTATGATTTTAGCCCCTCACAATTAATGCTCCTTTTCTAGTGATCTTTCAAAACTCCCACCCCTTTCTGGGTGACGTCTCACGTGGTGGGATTTAATTTAAGGCTGGACAGCCACCTAACCAGGCAGGGGGTAAATGACATCAGAGGACACGAGGCCTATGAACTGCATTTGGAATGGTCATTACTTTGGGTCTCAGAACATCCAAAAAGTAAAAGAAAAAATGGAATTACGGGGCTGAGCAGTGCTGGTCGCTGGCAGTGAATAGCCAGGCAGCAGCAGATCTGCATTGACCCTTGAGCAGTCAGTGTCACAAGCAGGACTGTTCTTTTACTCATACGAGGACATAAACACCAGGGATGACAACGGTTGTCCTTAATTGGGCATCAAATGTTTTCACAGAATAAAATAAAATAAAATAAAATAAAATAAAATAAAATAAAATAAAA